>CAJHZI010000558.1:0-172500 GCA_905160935.1 Enchytraeus crypticus
CATCCACACTTACATTATTAAAATACTTACAGGCAATTCCTGTCAGTGGCATCAACACTTACATTATTAAAATACTTACAGGCAAATTAGTGCAAAACAATATCGCTAACATACGACTCTAATTATATTATTAGATGTAATTATTCTCATAATGAACATCGAGGAAATGGCAAAGACTAGAGTTTTGTGGAGGAACTTCATAAAGAAATCTTTGGCTGGAATGAGTCCCAGGATGATCACATGACATTGTTTAGAGAATACTAAATGTAATAAGCTTTGTTTTGAGAATATGTATATTCTCAGCAACAGAAAATTGGATCAGCACAAGCACTATGGCTAGACATACATCGACGGTTAATATCTTGGCGTCGACGAGCATCTGAACATGTCTGGTGAGATCTTTGGCTTGTAGCTGCGTGCACTCCTGCAGATCTCTGTATGATACAGATAGGGCGCTGTTGAATGGAAGCAGTAGACTCATCAGATACGTTCCCATAGTAACGAAGTACGGCCTCTTCAGGTAGTTGAACTTCACCTCGGCTGCACAGCATTCAAAACACTTCACCAATAGTCTATAATGTATACGCGGAGGCTTATAATGTTTTAAGGGACTTGAAAACACCCTTGAAGAAAATGACGATAAAAAGCACTAGTCAGATTTTCTGCATAAATTAAATTAAGAAATTAATTTAAATGAAGTTAATTAATTAAATTTTAATAAAATTTTAATAATCTTTAAATTATTTAATAGACATTAATTAACAGACAATTGAAACTTAATGAACAAACATTAAGTAATAGACAAGTGCAATATTAATTAACAAGCATTAAATTTTATATTCAGCCAAATTAAGCTAACACTAATTACTAAACATATGTATCTTTACATAATAAACATTAATTAATAAACAAGCGTTACTTTAATTAGCAAAAACATTATTAAATAATTACGATTGTTCTTCTAGCAATTTTCCCAAAATACAACACGATTAGCTCGTTCAGATAGTATGCTGTCTTTAGCATCTTTGCCCACACTGTATAAATCTCTAGGGTCAGCTATTTTAAATATAAAACAGACAAATCACATTCATCGTAGTACAAAATTAATTCCGCCTTGTACTAACCGTGACAGAAATTGTGAACCCATGTTAATTTACGACCATTGAAGTTTTTCATGTAAAATATTTCAAACTGTAACAAGCAATCAAGTAAGTAATCAAGCAAGTCATCAAGTCCGTTTTATAAATAGATCTAATAATCGACAACAGTTTGTATTCAAACAAGTTGAGGCACCTACACGTAAAGTCTAAAACAGTACATTAACAAGAAAAATCAGAAAAAATCAAAATGATAATTAAAAAGAATTTCAGCCCAGCATAGTGATCTATAATTTATCCAAGGACAAGGTGCATAGTTGATATAAACACAAAACAGAACAAGAAAGGCCTAAATACAAATATAGATACTTCACATAGCGACAGTATATAGACATTATTTGTAGGATACAAAATCAACAACAACAAAGGTAGCAAGAACGGAAAAGAATAAAATACCTTCATTACTAAAATTAAGATTACTAAAGTTACCAAACTGAAGTTTACAAAGTATAAGTATTTAATGACTCCAGGTACATACATCAGGTTTCACTCACTTGTACTAAAAATTGAATTTAGAGTCCCTGACATAGCCTTATGGTGTAGAACCGGACGTTAAATTCTTACTGAATGATTGATAAATTTTAGAGCAAAAAGAAATACATTTGCAGAATGAATTATCAATGAAGGTCTAGAAAGTTCTGCTCGACTCACCGTCTGGACGCTCTTCTCGAGTTCTAAAGGTAAGGCAAAGGTCGGCATGTTAGTGGAGTCTACAGGCCAGGCACCGGCCTATATTAACATATATTAGAAGAGCAACTTATACATAGCTTTAAATCTCTCTCTGTCTCTCTCTCTCTCTTAATGCACTTCTCATTAGCAGGTCCTTGGTATATCTTTGGTATATCATGGTATATATATATATATATATATATATATATATATATATATATATATATATATATATATATATATATATATATATATGGTATATCGACTTTTCACTGTCTTCCGTTTTCCTTGAACGACATCGATTAACTGATAAATCTAGTTGTTAATATCACCTCATATTACAAGATTCCAAAGACAAGTTCACTGTAAATGTTAAGATACACAATTTATACATCTAATTTATTTAGAATAGTATCGTATTTCATATACATTTTTCACAGTGTAACAGCAGCAAAGCATGCTCATTCTTGACAACAACCAAACCTCAAATCATTCTTTTTATATAATAAGTTTTTAACATTTTTAACACTTGTTGAAATCTAATCATTTGCTAGTATAATCATACTTCTACAGTGGCCTCTATAATTCTACATAAACGGCGCCTTATTCCAGAATTCTATATGTTTCAGGGTTCAAATTCCAGGGCTTCCAAATCGTTGAGCGCGCATTAGGGCTAGAACTTTAAGTGTGCCTATAATTGTCTTTATAGTAGAGTTGAAGATGAGGAGCACACAAGCACTTAAGTGTGCCAATAATTGTCTTTAAAGTAGAGTTGAAGATGAGGAGCACACAAGCACTTAAATGTGCCTATAATTATTTTCCTTATAGTAGAGTTGAAGATAAGCACTGACAAGCACACACAAGCACTGACAAGCATACACAAGCACTGACCTGTAGAACAAGCACAGAGAAGTTGACGCCGAGCTCTCCGTGCTTGGGCTCGTCCTTGAGGAACGTCGAGAACTTGGACTGCAGGTCTGAGCTGATCGTCATGTCCGTGAACATCCTGTGAAGCTTGTTTGTGAACTCGTAGCCGCACGCTTGCTGCACAATGCAAGGTTAGCACACAAACAATACTTATATCTACACTGACCATTTTTGATCACCGGACTGGCTTTCATTTAGGACCTTACTTCTCCTCAGCATATTTCTTTTGCAGATTGGTCTGGGTGAATTGATCTGTGGTGATGTGTACTGTGGGGACGTCCCTGACATCATCCCTGGATGAGGAAACGGACGTTAAACCTTTATTATAATTATTATTATTATTATACACGAAAACTAACTCAACCGTAACAGTAGACTGTTAAGATATGCGATTCGCATATATCTATATGGGAGTTAACAAAACTGCACCGGTTCAATTCACTCGCATGATTGCGCTGTGAACAAATTCATGCTCAGTTGAACTTAGAACTGATCCAAATTACCATTAAAGATTTACATTTTAATACTGCAAGCAGTTTACGCTATTTAAGACGTCATCCGGCCCATGAGTTGAGCCATAGGCAGATCAGTAGGTGTCTGAATGCGGCTAAGTAACTGCACTTATCTGTCACTCTTTCATGAGATAAAATCAACATTAAATTCATCAATAGCCTCTTAGTGTTTTGCAGAACTTGATGCTTTGAATTCCCACATAATGCTATACTTCCACTGAAGAGGTAAATGACAATAATCTTTGAATATAAATTTTGGAAAAGTTAAATATAAAGTTATAGGACATTAATGAACCAATAACAAACCTTAAGTCGATTGATCATTCCTTCTTCAGCATCCATAGAATGCGACTGCGCGTATATAAGACGTCGAGCCAGCATGCGAGCGTAAAACTTAAACAACATAAATTACAGAAATATTCCAATTTATGTTAAAATGGTTACACGGGGGCGCTAGAAGCAAAGACGTCATGAGTTAAAGGTTATGCAGTGTGATAGAAGAAATGCTGATAGTGTTTATTATATTTAAAATCTAATTAAACAAATATTTAAACGACTTATTTCTATCACAGTTAATTGCTTAACAGTTATCAGTTAATCAGTTAATTGCATGATCTACAACATATAGCTAAGCAGAGAGAAACTGTGAGAGATAAACAGGCAGTGATGCGTACGATAGATCGCTGAGAGTAGAGAAAGAGACAGTGATGCATATGATAAATCACCGAGATAATAGAAAGAGGCAGTGATGTGTACGATAGATCGCTGCGATAACAGAGAGAGGCAGTGATGTGTACGATAGATAGCCGAGATAAGAGAAAGAGGCAGTGATGTGTACGATAGATCGCTGCAAGTAGAGAAAGAGGAAGCGATGCGTACTCTATTAAAAATGTCCTTATCGTCAAGGTACTTGAAGACAGTGATGCAGCCAGTCAGTTTATCGTCTGCTTCTGTTTCACTCATGCTCTTGACATTCTTCTTCAGCAGACCATCGCAATATCGAGCCAACTACACACATATGTATACAGTGTATAATTATAGTACGCTATAAGTAAAATATAGAGCTCACACACGCACAGGAGTACAGGCACAGATTTCATGAATTATAATAAAGCCCCCTCACACAGTGGCTCTTAAATATAAATACTTTGATTAAATATATATCAAAGAATTTAATAATAACACTTCAACACTTTGTAACAAAAACAGAAATCTCAGAAATGTTCTTAACTACAAAGCAGATAGCAAAAGAAAAGTGGGAAGACCTCACCTGAGATGGAAGCACTTGAAAGTACTTATAAGACTTGAAAGCCAGTAGACTTGCGTTTACGGGAAAAGTGAAGGAAGAAAAAGAATGCACATCGAGGAAATAGCGAAGAAAACAGAATCTTGTGGAGGAATAAGATTGGGAAATATTTAACTGGAACCGGCCCTAGGATGATCACATGACTTACCAGATCAGGAGCTCTACACGGCGCCTTTGAATTCTCTCTGTAGTTTATAGCAGAACTGCAGGCCTGTCAATAGTCAAGCAAGATCAGAAATGTAATAAAGTTTAAAAAATTACAAAAGAGATGTTACTGACTATTATTAATTATTAACTATTAGAGTTAATAACGAAACAATTTTATTCAATGCAAAATGTTTACATTAGCATCAGAACGATGATGATGGTGCATAAGAATTACCAGAATTGAATTGATGAGTAGCAAAGAATTGAACTAATTAGCGTTTCCACAAGAGAAAACCAATACAGCTACGGCATTGTAGTGGTTTGCAGCTATGTGTTAAGGTTTACTTTGGCGTCTTTTGTAGTCTGCAAGAAACGTTCCTGACACTGCCGTGTGGGGAGGAACCGGACGTTGAATTCTTATTGATTGATTGATAAAAAGAACTCAATTTCCAAGAAAGACACAATGAAATAATAAATTTATTGAATCAACTGAAATATTACTTTAACTATATTGTTACAAGTAATAATGATAATTTCAACAATAATATCGTATCATAATCTTAATTTTAAGACCAAGGTAAGTCACGTATATGAAGCCATAGATTACAGATGAGAAATCAGAAACAAAATTACTTTTTAAAAATATATAAATAAATTTTATCCAACTAATTTTAAGGTAAAAAAATGTTTGCTCAACCACCTACAACCCTTACTGGTATTCAGATTAGAGGAGGCAAATTAAAGCTCATCTTTTGGATAAGCAAGATAACTAGCATCAACAATAAAGAGAGCAATTAGCGAGCAATTCAGCAGTACTGTTAGAAACTACACGGCAAAGAATGCAGACCTTGTCGAGAGCACCGATGAACTGCTGGTCTGAACAGAACACTGTCCTGATCAGCTCACTGTACTTGCTGTGTATCTCCAGCATGTACTCCACAAACTGCTGAGCCATCTACCACATCATCAACATACCAACCGCACGGTGCCTCATTAGAAAACTGAAACAACTACTGACACATGTTCAGGATAGGGATCAATGCAGACAAGATCAAATGATGGCAGTGCCTTTACAAGTACTGTAAACTACTTTAATGCCAAAGCATACAATAAAGTAGTCTAAATGATTTACTTTTAACGATATGTTTACATCATTAGCAGTCGTTAGGTAAAGGAATCAACACTTAATCTTAATTATGGTTTCAAAATAAATGCCATATTTCAAATATATTCTGAAATAATGCAGTCAAGAAGAAAGCCGTCATTAAACTTCGCTATAGCTTCAGTTTTTAATTGGATAAAGGAGGAAAGCTACAGAAACAGAAACATCTTAGTAAAAAGTATTAAAAGGTAGTCACTTTAAACTATCAGCAGAAATCTTAGAATTAATCTTGACTGAACTAGAATCTGATTTTGGTATTGATTTCATGGTCTCAAACTATCATTAATTTAACACTATCAGACCAAACACAATCAAACTACATTCTACAAATACATGTGTAAAGAGCCATCATTACAAACATCACAGCAACAGAATTGAACAATTTAAAGTCCTTTTCCATATCACAAAGGCTAAGTACTGTGAACTGTTAGAGAGGTGGCCTAACTGGACTTGAACGGATGACCTCCTGCTTCTCAGGAAAGCATGTTAAGCATGTCAGTCTATTCAAATCCATTTGGCCATCCAATCAGCAAGAAAACATCATCACACAAACGGCAACAACACAGTACGACAACACAAATGACAACGACTGGCTGGAGCCAGTGGCGAAGTCGGTAGCATGCTCGACCGCGGGTAAGTATGTGCAGGGTTAAGTCCTGGGCTCACCCGTCACTGACATCGCTTTCGAGTGAGGAAGAAACTGACGTTAACCTTAATTTTTTACCAGCTTTTAGTAGAAGCCAAACTAACGGTTTCTCCTGTGATGTTTTTGACGACGCTTAGACTGGTCTGCTTGATGTGGTTCTCAACCTCCTGTATGAGAACCGTTAGACCGCAGTGTATTGGGTTAAGCAGTGTGTAGATGTTGGCCAGATCTGTTGGTGTGTGTGACAGAAAAAAGAACATTTTCATCAATCCTACATTCATTCAGGATTTTTCCTATCCCATGTTGAAATCGTCTCTAAAGTTAAGATTAGCTAAACAATTTATAAAGAGTTTAATGTAAAAAAAAAAAAAAACAAATTGCTATGAAAATAATTAATGTAATTTAAATATATTAAAATAATTAATATTTATTTCTATACGTCACACACATGACATATTTATGACCAGTCTGAGTCTGATACCACCAGGAGACATGTGACCCACTGGTGGAATCATCTGGAGATATGTGATCCACTGGTGGAATCACCTGGAGATATGTGATCCACTGGTGGAATCACCTTGAGATATGTGATCCACTGGTGGAATCACCTGGAGATATGTGATCCACTGGTGGAATCACCTGGAGATGGGTGACCCACTGGTGGAATCACCTGGAGATATGTGACCCAGTGGTGGAATCACCGGGAGACATGTGACCCACTAGTGGAATCACCTGGAGACCTGTGACCCACTGGTGGAATCACCTGGAGATATGTGGCACACTGGTGGAATCACCTGGAGACCTGTGACCCACTGGTGGAATCACCTAGAGACATGTGGCACACTGGTGGAATCACCTGAAGACATGTGACCCACTGGTGGAATCACCTGGTGACATGTGACCCACTGGTGGAATCACCTGGAGACCGGTGGCCCACTGGTGGAATAACCTGGAGACATGTGACCCACTGGTGGAATCACCTGGAGACAATTGACCCACTAATGGAATCACCATGTTCAGCCCACAAGGCAGTATTTTTTGACGACATACTGCTACCATAATTTCACACAAGACCTATACAAGTTAGCAGCTTCCTCATTAATTTTGTTGCTTCAATTTTAAAATCAATCCATCAGTAAAACATTTGTGAAACGGTCACACATAATTATCATGCCTACTAAATGTCTGCATAATTGATTCACAATAAACCTCTTGAAAATCTTCAGCATATCAATATTCATATCCCCCAAGAATAATGATATATCAAAAGGAATGTTACCAATAATTTAAAGACCACTCATATGTGGGCATGAAGAGAAACACGAAGATAGAGAAGAGTAGAATAGAGAAGAGTAGAAGCGTTATATACCATGGACCTGCCAGTAGGCAGTGCACTAAGAGAAAGAGATCGTTATTCATACCATGTCTCTTCTCTTTCTGCACCAGCTCTCTGCACTCGTCATGTAACATCTGTAAGTGATCAGCGACAAGCCGCTGCTGCAGCTCGTGCGTCACTTTAGCGTAAGACGTTGGACTCAAAAACTTTCTGCTGCGCAAATTTTCCTCGTCTAACCGCTGTATCGCCTGAAATTCAGTCAAATATTAACATAAATACGAAGCTTCAGGTTCGAATCCAGTTCCCTCCCTGTCAATGATTTGTTTCGATACAGGAACTTGAAGTAAATGGGTTTTAAAGTTTAATAATTAATCAAGCACTTTTGAGTCACTAGAAAACTAGTAAAATGACAAAGAACAAAGCCAACCAGGTACAAAGTGATACAAGATGATGGGGAATCCAAATGCTCGCAAAGTACAAAATTATTTTCTTTGATTAAGTCCAATTCTTTCAAAGTACAACAAATATTTACAGGCAATTAGCATAAAGATTAGCAATTTTTAAGACTAGGGTAACAACGGCTAGGCAACTCTTTCTAAAAGGCTACCACTAAATTTTATCTATAGCAATTATCAGACTAGATTTCAAAGTCTAACAAAAATTAATTAATAAAATGTTTACCACTTAAAAATTAAAAGTAAAATAAGAAATTTGGTTGATCTTTAGTTGTATAGAACTTAATTTATTGTTCGTTCATTCTATTATATTTATTCAAATATTTCGCTGAGCAGTTTGAAGAAATGCTACAAGACTTTGCTAACAGCAAGAATTAATAAAAACAAGAGTTTTACATCTGTTTCTAATACACAGATGACGTCAAGGACAATATCGAGGGGATATGGCATAATGGCCAGACAGTACTACACTAATGCAAATGACCTGGACTCAAAGCCCAGGTCAGTCAGCAAATGACGGGTATTCCCTACGCCCATGGACGGTTAATCATGTATCGGAGCTTGGCTTGCTGCTAGCAGGCGCTATCAATAAAAAAGATATGATTATCATGGAAAGGATAGATATTAACATTCCAGAACCTGTACGGCAGTATAAATGAGTCTTAAAACTAGCGTATAAATGTTTTCTGACTCAGTACTGTTTCATTATTATCATAGATAAACTGCCCATTCAGTGACAAATAACATTTGCCTTCTTAGTCTAATCATTAAATTTTAGCATACATATTAATTCCCCACCGAGTAAATATCACATAACTAAATATACAATTCTTAGCATTTACATCAGTAACATCATACAACCTTCTCCATGTAGTCTGAACAGGTCGTCTGATCAATCAGCTTCTGAGACTCAGACTTGTAGTACTCGCCCGTCTTCTTCAAGAATGGTGCCTCAAATGTTTCTTCATAGTACTGCGTTCAACATAAATAAGAGTAAGCAGTCAACTCAAAGTTTTCACAAAATTTAACAAATATACGTTTATGTCTATGAGTTTTACAATCAGTTAAAATCCACTGACTAAAAATTTCAGACTAAATTATCAGTTATACTTTTAATCTTTTATAAATGACCGATGTCAATGTTTTTGTCACGTCAGGCTCAGAAGATTGCAGAAAAGAAAATATGATTATATAAAAATGGAAAGGATTAATTTAACAGAGAGAAGATTACAAAAGTAGAAACTCTTGAGAGAGTTGGTACAGATAGACAGTTAGATGTGATATGAAAAAAAAGAAAAGCTGGATAGGACATTTTATAAGGGGGATGAGTTGCAGAAAGATGTCATACAAGGAAGAATGCAAGAAAGAAGAGTTAGAGGCAGACCGAGACATAAGATGCTACATTATTTTATAATAAATTTGTATACAGAGATAAAAAGTTAGGCAGTGGATAGAACTGGTTAAAAGAGTTCCATGCCATGGACCAGTCATTAAACAGTGCACTAAGAGAGAATGATATATTAGATATGTAGCCAGGGATGCTATAAAATGTTCTTCACTATTGCAATCAATGCCTACCAATAAAACAATAACAACATACCTTCATGGCATTCTTCAATTTGTATTTCTCCATGTTAACAAACGACATGATTACACCGTGTAATACAGCCTGATTGACATTCCCACCACAGCGATCCCTGTCAATTTAATAACATTTTATTTCAATTCTGCACAACATTAAGTCAATTTCAATATTATTTTCCATTTCACTATACCTTAATACCTACCAAAGTAATGTACAATTAAATATTTTTAATTTTCACAACCAGCAGCTACAAATTCATAACAGTTAGCCATTATAAGTGATAGAAAGCATATAATACAATCTAACAGCAATCCCCAGTAAATTAGCAAATACTAGTAAATAAGTCAAAATCCTGCCCGAAAAGGCTCAAAGTATTGTATTATATATAACAATCAATAATAAAAGTTTAACGTCCGTTTCCTCATACAACGATGATATCAAAAAAAAAAAAAAATGACAGAAAAAATTATACTAAATTCAAAGTAAACATCAGCCTTCTACATATTATTTATATTCATCAAAATAACAGTTTAACCATAATATCATAATATATTTTAATCTTTTATGATAGTCAATTTATTCATTTCTTAATTCAAAGCAATTAAGTACACATCAGGATAATTTAGTCATAAAAATAATAATTTAACACTAATAACATTTCATGATTTAGTTCTTACAATTGTAATTCGTTAATGACGAGAGAGATGATATTGGACTTCATCTGTTCAACCAATAATCTCTTCCAAATATCCAAACCAAGCTGAAATAAAACAGCTTCAATCAATTAGAAGTTAATTTATATAATTAAAATACAAAGTCTTCATTGAATATAGTAGTAGCACAATTATGATATCCATCAAGATTTTACTGACTTATTCTAAACTGTTCCAAATCTCCGGCAACTACAAGAAAGTTTCCTTAGAACAGGAAATTTAATAAGAATTTAAATAATTCTAGAATTTTAAAAAATGCTCTCTTTTCTTCCTTTTTTCTTTGAACAAGACACACACAAAGGTTTACATGACTTCCCTATCCTGCTACTTCAGTATTTTAAATCTGATTGATATAAATATTATCACATAATTACCATAGACATTCCATAATTTCCTAACTAATATCATTACCAAATAATCAAATTAGTACACAATTTAGTGCAAGACTGATTCTTCGACCGATTTAAACAAACTCGACGCTTTTCAATATAGAATTGCCATACTAATTGCGATAGCAAACCTCTCCTATCTCATAGAGTTGCTCATTCTGTTCAAATACAACTCCGCCATAATTCATGTCCGCCTCACTCACTCGCTGTTTCTTGATATACTGTGTGTTGAGATAGCTACACAACAACATACGCAACCAAACGTTCCATGTAGCTAAACAACAACATAGGCAAATGAAACGTTCAATGTAGCTAAACAACAACATATGCAAAACCAAACGTTCAATGTAGCTAAACAACAATATATGCAAAACCAAACGTTCAGTGTAGCTAAACAACAATATATGCAAAACCAAACGTTCAGTGTAGCTAAATAACAATATATGCAAAACCAAACGTTCAATGTAGCTAAACAACAATATATGCAAAACCAAACGTTCAATGTAACAATAGCATAATATAGAGACGTAACTAAGGTATACTGTAACAATTAAAACTTGCTAAATTGAATTGATATATTTATAGAATTATACTGAATAATTTAGCTACATCTTCTTTCTTTCTCTCTCTCTCTCTCTCTCTCTCTCTCTCTCTCTCTCTCTCTCTCTCTCTCTCTTGAAATTCTAAATGGCAGGGTCAAGATATTAATCCAACTCCAAATCATTTAACCCACACACCCACAATGATCAATCAATTGACTTCATTCAAAGGAAAATCCAATACTTACCAAAAAATAAAGCTTTTAGCTTGAAAATATTGCCTTCATTGGTAGCTACTCGTAAACCAAGAATTATTTAGATATTAATTAAGAAAAGCATAGACATAGACTACAAGAAATAAACTTGGATTTATACAACAGATAATTGAAGCACAATATGGACTGAAAAGAATAAGATTTACCCATATAGCAGATCGAGATAGTTGCATGCATGGCTGTATACCACCCAATAACTATAATACGTCTTCAGTAGATTCTCATCACTGGTCGACTGGAGCCGCTATTAAATAAATAATACATACCTTCAATACATCAATATAATGGTAAATACATCAATATCATGGTAAATACATCAATACAATGGTAAATACATCAATACAATGGTAATACATCAATACAATGGTAAATACATCAATACAATGGTAAATACATCAATACAATGGCAAATACATCACACGACATATTTCAATTAAATATATCTTAATTTTAAAACAATTTTTTTTCTTCCAAATCACAAAATTGATATCGGTTGCTATCTTTCAGACCAATTAATTTAATTAAAGTGATAAGGAATTATCATAAATAATCATAAAGATTGCAACAATATATTTGCTTCTAGCTTTACATTACTTTTAATTTAGTTTTTAACAACACTACAGATTTGACAGACTTTAACATAGAACATATTTAATACAAATATCTACTTTGGAGAATTCAATAAATATCAAAGTAAATAAATTTGCAACAAGGAATTCCGTTAAAATAGCACATGAATTTATAAAATAAGAAGTCTGGCACATTATAATTTTTATAGTGGACCATTTCTGTAAACACCTTAGCTGCCTGGCTAAGATGTTTTCACCTGGCTTAACTTTATTTCTGCTTCACAACTAAAAAATCAACGTCATCATGCTCAATGAAGTATTGATGACGAAGCTTTGTTGACAACTTGTGGGTGAAACAAGAACCATATCGTGTATTATTCGTAATCCCAGTACGTTAACCGGACAGCTCAAACAGAAGTTAAACTTATCCATCTTTGCATTTAATTTTTATAAAAATTTTAAAAACATGCCTCAAATATCCCAGTCACATGGTCCTCCAGATAGGCCTTGGTGACATTGTAAAGCTTATCACCTAGCGGCTCCGGATAGCATACGCATAGCTTATACACATCTCTGAATGGTTGACTAAGGATCTATCATTATCAATGTACAACAGTGTACACATATCCAACACAGCAGTGTATCCTTCACAACCGCCTTTATTGGCATAATGCTACCTCGGCCACCACTGCCAATAGTAGTTCAGTGGACAATTTGGACTGAATTACTCGACTTTAATTTTACTAGAATTGTGACGCTCTCTGCGCAAAATCTTAGACATAGATTCATGAACAGAACATAATTGTTAAGCTCTTCATTTTCTTGTGAGACATTTAAAATTTAAATGGCCATAATTGTGTAACTAGTACGAAGCTGGTGTCAGTAAGAAGCTGGTGTCAGTAAAATGACAATTGATAAATATCAATATAATATCATCATCATCATCTTCACTCTAGTATAAATATAAAATACAGGTACAAAAATATATAATAATTAATAAATAATTTTTAACACGTAGACATATTTATGATATATAATATACAAATGGCAATATAAATCTGTGTGGCTTTTATATTGCTTGGTTTGAAATCAGTTCTAGCATTTCTACCTAGAGTTCAGGTATGAGAGCAAACTTGAAAGTTGATAGAAAACTTTTATTGTTAAGGCTAGCTCTGCAGAAACATTTCAAAACAGAAAATGTGCAGATTGTTAAGATTGAAAGAAAAACTTAATTTTTTAAATTCAAACCTATCAATATAAAAATAACAGCTTCCTGAGTATTCAACTATAATAAATATACATTTTTCTAAGCAAATATTTAATATTTTCCCTCACTCTTCACCTAAAATTATGACATTCTTCTTTTAAGCATTTCCAACAACTTAACAATTTAGAGAAAGGATACGAAAATCTTTCACTCCAAGCCTGTTTTTCCACTCGTTCTCCAACGACAACCTTCTTGACTGTCTCCAATACCTGCCCCCACACTAGATCAAAATCTACCTTGCTAGGTTTCAGAGACATCTTGTGAAATTTATCTGTATAATCAACATTGAATATAGGGCAATAAATTAAATTTAAAGCTACATTCATTGTAAGCTTCAGTATGTCAAATTACTGTTAGAGATGGATCAGCTAGACTGAATCCATGACCTCTGTTTTACAAGCAAATATGTTATTAACTCTGATAAGAATTAAGCCGCCATCAATGACAGAAGTTAAAACAAATTCTAAAAGTAAAAGCTTCTAAACAAATTTATCTTTTATCAAACGGTTAATTCATTATATTTTCACCATCTATCTGGGTTCTCAAGTAATATAGGAATAAGTATGTCTAAGCTCCTCTCTATAACATAGGTATAACTTTTAATACCAAATATCTGCATTTTCAAGAAACATCCAGAGTTACTCTAAGATTCTTAATTACAAATATTCCATAAGTATAAATGACACTATAGTAAAAGTAACCTGTTACTATCAAAGAAAAATTATAAGGCATTTAAAGTCTACATACTTTAGGAAAGATATCGGAAATAACTGCATGATATGGAATGACGGGTAACACATGCGTCTAGATTTAAACAATCCCTTTAACAAATAGTGAGGCTAATAGCATACAAAATATATATCCTACTAGCTACGAAAAATTAATTACCTTTTGTGAATCACTGAATTTAAAACTATAAACGAAATTTTATACATCATTAAAATAAATAATATATAAAATAGAACCTTGAACGTAAACATTCTAAACTTCTGCTTTTTCTTTATCCCGAGAATCGTGGTTTTAGTTTCACTTTTCATGCAAAATGCATCTCAACAGAACGGCATTATTAACTTATTATTTTTTATCTATTTTGTATTTCTTATTATTTATGTATTAATTAGTGTATTATATAATATAGTTTATAATACTTTATTTTTAAAGGCAGTACTTATTCGGCAAGTTTGCAATCAGATATTAGCGTGGCAGTGTTTTAGTGAGCCACTACACAAAAAACAATCTCAAAGTTGAAAGGTGGAAAATGTGTGGAAAATCGCATGTCAGAAGGCAATTTTAAATCGTTAAAGGCAATAGGGGCCTATGCATCGGCTTGAGTAGACAGGCATTATAATTTAAAACTAGTCCGAAGAAATCAATCACAGATCCATTGGTGAATTGTGGGTTCGAATCCCAGCCGCGATGATCTGAGAATAAAATCTCTGACATTCACTGGACTGGTTACACGGAAAATGGACTAAATTGCCTAACGGATTAAACATGTGATGTTAAAAAGTAATAGATATCGACATAGTTGATCATTTCACTATGATGCGTGTTTATACTTTAAATTTCATTGCTAATCGACGGATCCCGCCCCACCCCTCCTTAAGCCCGCTGATAAAAAAATTAAAATTACATTATCATTGTTTCTATGGCAATATATGTAAGTATGTTTGTAAGCTAGGGCAGAGGCTAAGGGGGTTCGGGGAGTACGAGAGGGAACTCGAACAGTTCCACGTCGCTCGAATTTTTTCAAATATGAGCCCCACTCGTGCTCATATTTGAAATAATTTGGAGACTAAGAACCCTGTAAAATGTAAGGGGCCCAAAAATATTGACCGTTTTACAAGCTCTCAATTTTCACCTTAACTACTGTAGGCCTATAAGAGGAAAAAAGAGTGTAAGCAAAACATGTGAACTCTGTCCCTGAGCAGTGGTGCAAACAGAACTGGCTGGAAGGGGCTTAAGTTCCTCCTATAGCCAAACTTATGTTACTTTTACAATCCGTCCAGATCCGCTGAGTTTCTTAAGAGGTAAAGAAAATTAGCATTTTTTTCCAAAATAATTGTAGGATTTTAGGCATATTAAGGTCGAGTAGGCCTATGAATGTGGGGGGGGATAAGATACAGGAATACACTCACTCTATGAGCCGAGCGCAGTATAGTGAAAAAATTGTGAGCCCTCTTCAACATTTTTTAGTTGCCTCACATTTCCGGGCCGGGGCGTAAGCAACAAATGTGTACACTCTTAAAAAACTTAGGCCCCCTCTCTTAAAAATTTCTGGATCCGCCTCTACATGTAAATGCTCAATATTTTTCTGGAATGTACTGTAGGCTAGAGCAGATTAATTGTGGGTAGATTTATTCGAACCCACAAGGGTTCAATTCACCTCAGAATCTGTCATTTAAAACATCAAGTCCTTGCCCTTTCGCTATTAAGACATTGAAATTGACTAAAATGGACTTTAAGGTTTGTAAATCAGGTGCTGGCTATAACGAGCGAGACACAGAGAGTTTAAGAGTAGCTCAATGTCGAGGATATGACAGAGAAAAGAAAGAAAAATTTAAATTAATTTTAATTGAGAGTACACTACTAATAGATAAATCTCCCCGTGTTGTGTCCGGGTTGTTTGAAGAATAGACCAACCGATGACTACACGTGTCGTAGAAGGCGACTAAAGCAATAAGATCCATACCAACGTCAGAAAGGGCATTCGGTTGGTGAGCGCTTGGGCTCCAGAAATTGCTACAAAAATTTTAACGAATGGAAAAGTCTCAAAAAGGGGATTGGCTGGTGGTGCGGTGTAGGACAGAGAGGATTTGGGACAGTCTATTTGTATCCCGACCCTGATTAAACTGGGATCAAGGGAAGATGATGATGATGATGACACTACTAATAGATAAAGAGAGGTCGAGAGCACTAAATGTATTTTCTTCAATTTTAACATCAATATGTACTATTTGGTTAATTATACAAGTCGGCTATAAATGAGAATCGAAAAGTCTTACTGATTATTAATTGGGATCGTTCAGATTTGAGGGAAAACATTTTGTCTTCAGACCATGCCCATGCATTGAACTTGCTAGGCCTATGTAAAGGATCCATACATGTAGGCCTAATATGTAAACAGGAGTAGGCCTGTTTAATAATATTGATTAACAATTAATAATTAATTAATAACTAGTTAACAATTAATTGATTAACTGTTTAATAATTATTTATTTTGAAGCACTTAAGAGACTAATTCACTTAACTGCCAAACTTCATTTAATTCTTGTGCCCGAACCTTTATGGCATTTACAATTTTCGTTGTAATTTTATTTTATTCTTGTTCACAAACGGCTTAATTTGGTGCAACTTAATCAGTGCAACAATATTTGCGCAGACTATTCAGTGCAATATCGCAGATTAAGAGATACTTAAATACAGACTAGAATTAATGCGCTAGTGCATTTAGGGGTGTAACTGCTAGGGGAGTGGGCACGGGGGCAGCTCCCCTAATCTAGAGAATCCACTACCATTTTAAGCTGCCACCCCAATATTTTAAGCTGCCATATAGGCCTACTACCGCTACCCCATGAAAAAATTAGTGGCTACGCCACTGAATGCATGTAAACAGTTCTGCAATATGGTTCACTAAAGCTTCTTCAGTTCACAAAGTAGGTCTGTATTGCAGATCACTTGGTGAAAAAATGCGGCCTAAAGTATAGAATTTAAATGTGTTATCTACTTTAATAATTGTTGACCCATTAAGTTTACGATTAGACCTAAATTAATCTTGACAAGCACGTGTTAGTCACGAAATAGCTAAGTTAACGTGGTCTAATACCAAATTACCAATGCCTTGTTCATTGCGTTAAAAAAGTTAACAAACTCAACCTTTAAAAACGGCAATGTTAAATTTGATCAGACATCGCTCTAATTACTGTAGTTACTGGCCAGTGTTAGTGTTAGTGTTAGTATTACTGTTAGTGCTAGCTATTATAATTAGCTACTGACCGTCTAAACACCGCTATGCCCAAGGTATAGACCAACAGTAGCCTATACTTGCAAATACTATATACTACATAGACCCTATAACAGTGTGAAGCCACCGTAGCCTACAAGTTCCAACTGGCTTTGCCAAATTAAAAAAAAGTAAATTAGATTTAAGACCTTTTAGACTAACGAAATTGACAAATATTTATTCCCAGCCGCTTCAGCAGCTCTTTTAATATTAGATCTCGATGCTGTTTGAAAGTAAAGGTCGGAAATCTAAAGACGAATTTAGCGTCGGTTATTTCTCCAGTAAGGATATCGTTGACACGCAAGCTGAGGGTTTGATGCCCGCATCTACTAATCAGTAAGTACAGAAATTTACATCTCTATAGCTACATCTTAATTATATAAATTACAATTATATATTACATTAAATTAAATTGATTTCTTAAATTACATTTCTTACATTATTGAAATGTACATCTGTAAATTGTAATATATTCGCATTATTATATAGAGTGTAGGCCTATGTATTAAAATATACGTAGGCCTACGTATACGTGAACAATATTCAAAATTCTTTAGTAATGCGCGCACTGCTTGGGAAATTTCCTTGTAATATTCGTATAGCAGTCAATCTCATGTGATATCTCGATTCCAGCGATCGAACCCAGGTTAGATAGAAATATTGCTTTACGGTTTTGCTCTAGCTTTGCTGTGTCCCACTTTTTGAGATGTGTGCCATATTTTCAGCCAAAATTGGTAAACATAGCATGCACTCCCGGTGGCTAAATATTACAATAAAAGTAGCTTAAAGACTCTGTAATTAAATATTGCTCACGTCTGCATGTGCATGAATGTCTCAATGGTGCAATGGTTAAGGGTGTAGATAACGTCATGAAGTTTTCAATGACAGACCCTGAGGTAAATTGAACTCTCGTGGGTTCGAATCCCAGCCGCGCTGATCTGAGAGTATAATCTCGGACATTCAGTATACTGGCTACACGGTAAATGGACTAAAGTCACTAAATTGCCTAACGGTTATAACATGTGGTATTAAAAGTGATAGATATCAACATAGTTGATCATTTCACTATAATTTGTGTCATTCATACATGTACATTTATTTTTAGATGTAGTATTGTAGTTTAAACTCGATCTCTGATTGAATTCTGTGGTCAATGTTTTTAATTTTTTATATACACAATATTCGCTACAAATATAGTTTAAGAGTAATTTTTATAAGAGATAAAATCTAAATTTGTTGATATTATATTGTTTGAAATTATTCACATAGAAAAGTCATTTCTTTGATACTTTGAGTGGTATGCAACATCGTTTGCAAATTAAATGCCAGGAGCCAGTGGCGATGTCGGTAGGTTATTCGACCGCGGATCAGTATGTGCGGGGTTCAAACTTCAAATCCTGGGCTCGCCCGTCACTGACATCGTTTCGAGTGAGGAAGCTGACGTTAACATTAGCTTTTTTTTTCTTTTTGCCCACGAATGTTAATTGGCTATTAAGGTCTGCCGCTGGGGACAGCCCATGAAGGATGTGGGGAAATCCCAACATAGCTGAATCATCTCCAGACGTGCACAAAACATCGTAATACCAGATCTGTTGTTTGCTATATTCCTGACCAGAGAACAAAAATGTAGAGCAAAACGTGAGTTAACCCAGTGTTTCGTTAAATTGTCATTTCAATAGTTGTAGATCTTTTTTCTCTTCACGTTACAGCCAGTGGACTCGAGCTAAACCACTTTCGTGAAACTGGCCTCTAACAAGCAGTTTTCTCTGTACAGATGTCTGTTCAGATAAATCTGAAGGAGCCCACTCACTAATAGAGTTATCTGATTAGATATTTGATATCTAATCAGATGTTTGATCAGATATCTATTCTGAGATTTCTGAATCATCCACACACTGTCGGATTTCTCGGTTTAGATAAATCTGAACTGAGAAATCTGAGCAGATTTTGTTGATGCTCAATCAAGTTTATCATACGAAAAATCTGACTGTCGTCCACGCACAGTAATATTTCTGATCAGACATCTGATCTGTTATGTTAATTAGCTGAGTATAGCTGTTAGTCATTTGCAGCCGTTTTATTATTAATATTATTACTATTATTTTTATTAGCATCATCATCATCATCATCTTCTTCTTCTTCTTCTTCTACTACTACTTCTCCTTCTCCATCTTCTTCAAACAGAATTGTTAAATATTCAATATAATTAGTTAGAAATCTGTTTGCATAAACCGCCCCTTAAGATATCTCGGGTTCTCACATTTTAGCAGATGCCTCTCTCTGCTTGTTTCATATTTATTTCCAAAAATGTTCTCGCCTCAGTCATTAGCCTTAGGGCAATGCCTCATTCCTTATGGAATCTCGGTGAATTTGCAACAGTAATTTCTATCCTTTTGATGCTTTCATTTTCTAATGCTCTCTCTCTGTCTCTCTCTCTCTCTCTCAAACTATCCATCGATTCCTAGCTATCTACATCTAATTATCTATCAAACTAACTATCTATCTATCTGTCTGGCTGGAGCCAGTGGCGAAGTCGTTAAGATTCTCGACCGCGGATCAGTATGTGCAGGGTACAAATCCTGGGCTCGCTCGTCACTGACATAGATATTGAGTGAGGAAACTGACGTTAACCTTAGCTTTTGCTTTATCCGCTTCAATATGCAGCTAAACATAACAGGCAATGGTGCCCTATCGCATGTTTAGTCAAAATGTAATTTCATTGACACATCTGCATACCTACGTGTTTGCGGATTGTATGTATCAGGCCAGGCCCATTGCAGGCCGGGCCTAATGAGACAGTCTATTTGGCGATTGACTAAAGCAAAGCAGTGCAGGTACGCTGTTAATAGGTCGTGGATTGACTGCTAAACTCGTTTTCATATCGAGAAAGACATTTTTCATATCATTATTTTATTTTGTGGTAAGTTTAGTCTAACGTCTAATTTATATTTTAAAGTCTCTGTTCATGTTTCTGCTAAATTATGTTTTTCTTTGCTTTTAATGCGCTTAGAACCTTTATACACTGGTTCTTAACGTAATTTTAGAATTTTGTTTACACATTTTGTCTTTAAATTTACAGGCCTAAGGAACTATTTCCTTTCTTAAAAGATAACGAACGGCATGATCAAAATAGAGTACTAAGATTAGACCAAGAACGGCTCATTGGCGTAACCACCGGGGGGGGGGGACAGGGGGAACACGTCCCCCCAGAATTTAGACTGGGGGACATGCATGCAAATGTCCCTCCCAGAATTTAGGCTCAAATATATATATATACTTTATGTAAGAAAATTTGCGTATTTTCAATGTCGCTCAATAACTGCATGTGTAAATATTACAAGCATTTATAGAGCCGTACTGTAGATCGAGTGGTAAACTGATACGCTTCCATGATATTAATTATAGACATCTGTAGTTGTGTAGTGTATGATAGGCCATTGACTACTATATTCTGTCACATAATTCGTAGTATATAGGAGCTAATGGCTGAGCGCCTGATGTTAATTGAATGTGACGAAAATAGGAGAGTGCCAACCAGCCGAGCTGCTGGGATGAACCTATATAGGCCTATCTAGAGTTTGCGGCTGCATAGGCCTATTGTATCTTGAGAGGTCAACTTATCAACCATCGGTAGATGCTCTGAAAAGTGTGCACAAAGGCTTAGCTTATGGAGTTTGTTCATAGAAAGTAAACCAAGTTCTGCATAATTGCGTCATGGATAAATTTCTGTTAAAGACCAAGAAGCCCCGTCTGGTAAGAATTAATATACATGTATTACTAATTTCGATTTTGAATTCTGAAAGTTGTAAATGCAATTTCATAGTATCGTTCAGAGTTTTGTTAGAAAATCTCGAGCAATTTGCGCACAGCGCTGCTTCTATCGTGCAGGGAAAGGCTTCTGCCAGTGGATCGATTTTTGATAGATAAAAGCTGGTACAGTTAATGTTAACGTCAGCTTTCTCACTCTAAAGCGATGTCAGTGACGGGCTAGCCAAGGATTTGAACCCCTCACATACTGATCCGCGGTCGAGTACCTTACCGACGACGCCACTGGCTCCAGCCAGTAGTTGTACTGAGCATGCTAGGGAAACTAAGTCCCCCCCTCCCCTTAACCACTGCTATTACATAGATATTTACACATTGAAATTGCCATAAAACAAAGAAAATATAGTCTAAATTTCTTTTATCGGCGGGCCTAAGGGGGGGCAGGCTCCCGCCCCCCTGTGGATACGCCAATGATTGTGTCCCCCCCCAGATTTTCGGTCGTGGTTACGCCTATTCGTGATCTTATCTACCTTGATCATGTATCTCTATCTCTCTTAGTGCACTTCTTACTGGCAGGTCCATGGTAGGCCTACATAATGCCTCCACTCTTCTCTGTCTTCCGCTTTCCTCTTCATGTCCACATATGAGTGGGTCTTTAGATCATCTAACATACCTAACATACTTTAATAACATACCTCTGACCATACATGTATATATCTTGATCTAATCTATCTTGACCTAACTTGATCTAACCTATCTTGACCTAATATCTTACTATTAATGGTAATCTAATCTTCTTGAGGTAATATTTCTTTAAATTATCCGTATCTATCTGATCATTCATGATCTAGTGATCAAATCTTATCTTGATCCAATAATTCATTTTTAATCTACCTTAGTCCATCTCTAATCTAATCTACTTTATATCTAAGATATTAGTGTATTAAAGTATTGACTGGGCTGTACTTCTCTTTTCTGTCTGCATATCATCTCATAATGTTACTGTGGTTTGTTGTTTTTTTGCACTTGTAAAACAAAAGTAAAATAGAAGAATTTTTTTCACTCTATAATGAAATTTGCATATGAATCATTATAATCTTTGGACTGATATTTGGGATTTTGGAATTTGCACCATGTTGGACCTTTTTGTTCTCCCGCTTGGATTCGTCTCGATAGTGCAAGATATTGACATGGACGACAGTAGCACTCCAATTGTTGTTATGTTAATCAATGTATAAATTTCAGATAGGAGGAGAAATGAGTACCAGTAGCAGACCTAATTATTTATTAGTAATTAATTATAATAATTATTTACTTGTTATCAGTAATTGGCTGTAGTAGTATTTTTTAATTCTGAGTAATTAACAGTAAGAAGACTTAGTGGAAAATACCACTATGATTGAAAGGCAAATTTTATAGGTCTATAGTCTTCTTCTAGGGGCGTATAACACTTCAACCAATTTTATCCTCAGCCTTCCTTTTCATCTCTATATATGAATTTGGTATCAGATCATCCAGCATTCCATGTCTCGCTCTTCCTTTAACTCTTTTCCCTTGCTTTCTTCCTTCTATTATATTTTTTTGCAAGCCATCCGCCCCTTTATAGTATGTCCTGTCCAGCTTTTTTCCTATATCTTATTACAATTATTAACTGTCTAACTGTACCGATTCTTTCAAGAACTTCTTCATTTGTAATTTTGTCTGTGCAATTGATCTTTTCCATCCTTCTCCATAACCACATTCCCTATGCCCCTAGCTTCCTGATGTCTTCTTTCTTGATGTCCACGTTTCACACTTCCCATCATCCGTGATGGTGTGGCCCAAATACTTGAAGCTTCTTAACTGTTCCAATAGCGTATTATTCAATGTAATATTTCCATCCCTTTGATTCCTAGGCACTCTCATATCCTTTGTCTTCTTTGTATTAGTTTTATTTTTCTGTGGTAAGGCCAGTAATGATGCATGGTTCAGAGTGTTTGGCACTAAAAAAGGAACATTTTCAGAGTTTGCATGTGGCAGAAATGAGAATGTCTTATGTGTGGCAAAACTAGCAGGAACCGAATGGAAAATGAATATGTGAGGATAAATTTGAGTGTTGAAGGGATCGGGGATAGGTTGGTTCAGTCGAGATTGAGATGGTATATGGGCAAATTGTGAGAAAGGCAGATGAGGGTGTAGTAAAAAGAGTTCGGAGGGCAGAGCTGGATGTTAATAATAATAATAATAATAATAATAATAATAACAATAGTAACAATAATAATAATAATAATAAAGGTTTAAAATCCGTTTCCTTATCCAGGGACGTCGAGAGAGAGGTGGACCACAACTGACTTGGGATGCGGTGATTAAGAAATAAATAAAAAATAGGGGATTGACTTAGAACATGGCGTGGAACAGAGAAGATTGAAGAAGGTCTATCCGTATCCCGACCCTAGTAAACTGGCATTTAAGGGAGGATCATAATGATGACCATGATGATGACGATGATGATGATGACGATGATGATGATGATGACGATGATGGTGATGATGATGATGATGATGATGATGATGATGATGAGCAATAACAATTAATTACGAGTAATTCGTAGTAGTATTTATATAATAATTTAAAGCAATTAGTAGTAATTAGTTAATAATTCTAAGTAAATTCTATTCAATTAGTAACTGTAATTGTTTTTTATTTATAAATACTTCGTTAAGAGTCTGTAGTATAACTAATTTCAAATTATTTTTTGTATTATCACCTTGTCGTGTACTTATTCAATTATTGCTGAATGCTAAGTTTGTTTGGGCAATTAGAAGAGCCTCTCTGTGCTATTGAGTATTGAGTGGCTGTAGTATATCCTGTTGGTAATTAGTTTAATAGACAGTGAGAAGTAGGCTTAACTGTTGTTTAAAGTATAGCCTACACAGATTGGCCGTCAACATAATAAATAGAAACTGTCAGTTCAGTAACCTTTAGGTTTAAGAATCATGACTCTGGCTATCTTTTTTCTCTAATCATACTTCTATGAATTTACAGATACTAACCTTTTCATATGCGACTATTATTATATACGATTATTATTGTTGTTTATATTATTGTTATAACAATTATTATAATACTAATAACAATAACAATATCATTATTTTAGTTAAACGTTTATACCCCTTGTAAAGATCCCGAAGTTTGATAAAACGATTCGAGCAATACTTGCTGAATCGCCGCCCGGCTACTCGAGGTTACGCAGTTGCTTAAAAGAATTGCTAAAGCAGACTGCATTAAATCTTTCCAAAGTCATCGAAAGCCTTTGCCAAAGAGAAGAGGTCTCTTTTTTGCTTATCGCCGATTTGTTCTGCCTGTGCTGTTAATGAAGTCAGTAAAATAATAATAATTCTTTAAGGTATATGCTTATCGTAAGCCTCTTGCATATCCTCTTATAAGTATATTATTACACTTAGTATAGTCAGATGAATTAAAATATAGTAGTATCTCCATGTGGTTTATTTAATGTTTGATAGTACTATTTTCAAAAGTTGTTGCTAATTGTTGTTGTTGCTACTGCCTTGTGAATTTAGTTCGTTTATAACTTGCTCATTTCACTTGTATAACTTACTCATTTGTAAAATACTATTTCGTTTGTAAATCCTAAAGAGCTACAGCGCAGTTTAACCGCGCTTTTCTCCACTCTACAAGGCGAGCCTGAAAGATTAAAACTGCACTCGTGTGAGCCGCAGTCGAGAATTTTAACCGAGACGGCTTATGTTGCCAACATTTGCGGACGATGCTTATTATTACATTAAATTATAGTTATCAGAAATAAGTCATAGCAGATTTCCGGAAACAGTTAATACTTTTTGTTACATTTAGCTGTTAAACGTGTGAAGCGCATAGCTGATTAGTAGTTAATTAGTGAGATAAGTTAATAACAATAAAATATAACAATAATAATACAGTCGTTGCTATGATCTACAAATCTCTCGTCTGCGCCCACGCATCGAGAAAATTATCTGGTCCATAAATATTCGTAAATTCGTGGAAAGTTTTCGAGTACGCTTAATATAGCATTCGTGTTGCCATTTCATTAGATAATTCATGTGAAGTTCTTTGTTATTATGACATCGCATTAAAAAGCTGGTAAAGCTAAGATTAATAACGTCAGTTTCCTCACTCGAAATTTATGTCAGTGACGGGCGAGCCACAATAATTAATGTGGAGGATCGAATTATGCTGTTGTCTTTCACAGTATCTTTACTTGAGAGTGATGTCAGGGACGTCTCAAGCCGAATATGAAGCTGCAATCAGTTCTACTTCACCAAAACGAACCTGTAGATACAATGTTCGTGAGAAACGAGATACCATACAGTGCAATCCATTAACCAGGGTAATGTTAAGCCTTATGAGTGCGCGAGTGTGTATAATTATATGCTGACTCTTTATGAAAGTGAAAGAATTCTTACGTGGTGCGCATTAAAATTTCAAAATTCGATGCATCATCTAAAATCGACCGTGGTCACGCTTCATATCAACCAAGTAGCATTAGTCACTGCCTTCCTCTAATTTTCTTCTTTCTTTGTCCATTACCTTTGCAAAATCTCCTCCTACTGGCTTTAAACATATTTGATTCAATTCTCGTTTCATTTCTATATATACATGTAAGGCCACATTTCAACCGATTTTATTTGGATCAACCTTCTCTTGTACTTCTTCATTTTAAACATTAGTATATGATTTAATTGGGACGGTTGCCAATTTAATTTTAATACATTTGCAGAAATCTACATCGTCGCATCATAGTTCTCCAACTGTGTTCCGATTTACGCCCAGTCATGCTCAGATTTCTCTTCAACAGTTGCATTATATTGGAGATATTCATACAGAACTCGTACGTAATTGTAGAAATTGAAAATATGCCAACAGTAATAAAGCACTTTATGCATTTTCGTCGTTGTACCTCTGCTAAAACTCTTAACTTGTTCCCAACCAACGATTGATAACGCAATAGCCTCAGGGAATACCAATAGAGCTATATAGTGTTCTATATTCTACAGTTAATGAGTACGGCTGTGTATAATATACATATGCAGTGTATATTGGTATATGCGTATATGGTTGCTTAATGCATTGATGCTATTCATTATGCAACCTTTTTAAATGTTCATCATCTTAGCTAGAAACCAAATAATAATCAATAAAAATAGAGTTATCACAGAAGAGCCTAAGCTATGTGAGTCAATACTGACAAAAGTATTGTTGCACTATTTTTATTGTCATCTTATTCATATTATTACACCGTAATTTTAGTAATGTTTGTGGGTGCATTAGACTGAATTCTTTCATTTGTTTTCATCACTAAAGAGAAGATTTTATACTTGTATGTTTTAAGAAGCCGGTGCTGACTTCACAGTACTACAGAGATAGTTGATTTTTGTAGTGCTAAAAGTCTCAGTGGTTTTTGCGCATTTTGTAATCGGATGTTCTAGTGTTGCTTCTTGTTTTAAACCAAATTTGACTACCGGTATTTTCTAATACCTTAATACTTTGATATCACTATTCAGTTACTTAGAAATGTTCGAAGAAATAGTTTAAAAGTGAAATAGTTTAAAGTATATTAGTTTAAAGTGCGAGAAAAACGAAAATTTAAATTCTTGTACTAACCAGAGGCATACCATGTATAAGTTTGTCAAAGTTCTACATTTAGTTTGTACGATTAGACAGTGGTTAAAGTGGGGGGGGGGGGGTGAACGCAGGGGATCTGCGTTCCCCTAGCTTTCATTTTTTCTAAGATGTGTTCCCCTGGTCCCATATTAGATACTAGGAGACCTGTAAATACATTACAGGGCTGCCCGAAAAATTCTGACCGTTCCTCTAGCTCTAATGCCCACTGTATCCACTGCGACTAGATAGATAGTGGTAGAACGTTCAGTTTGAACGACTTGATGTACAACTAACCATCCAACTACCAGTTCACCATGTCACGTTGATAAAATGCTCCACATTCAGTTTCCGACACGATTTGCTGATTTCATTGACCTTGAAATAAAGTCGTGATTCCTCTTTTGAGCTGAAGACTCGACAAGGTAAAGTCGTGCCGCCTGTGTACATGTATTGAATACGAGGCCTAGCTGTACATTGATCGCGTAGCGAAGAATGAATGATGCAATAAGCGTGTAATATGTTCATATAGACTGGGTTTTCATTACACTCGTGTGGAATGTGTGGCTTACTAATAGGAAGTCTAATAATTATAATATTAATAGTAATAGTAAGTCTAATCTGGCCACTTCAATTTAACTGAATAATTCATTTCATAACCTCGGTTACTCGGTATGACTAATGATGGCCGGTTCTTTAGACTTAGCTTTTCAACAACCAGCGCTCAAAATTCAATATCGAATGTTTAGACGTAGCATTTCAAATGAACTAGTAGTTTCAACTGAACCGCCCCTCGTCCGCGTCCACTTTCAGTCTCACAATACCACCCCCCCCCCCTCTACAGATCAATATTTAATAGGATTTTTTGAGCGAGTCGTCCTTCAAGCAAGATTTTTGGTAAAATTAATTGATACTATCTATTTCAGTCAAACTTCGAGTCAAATTGTTCTTATTCTTTAATAAAAATTAAAGCGATATAACGTCGATATTTAATATTTATGAACGTGTATCTTAGTTATAGCGATATTAATTAATATATTCATTTATATAAATTTGTGTACTAGGTTTGATAAAATAGGGCATAACTCGCAATGTAACCAGTTTATTTAATCGTGCGTCAAGGTCAAATTTTGTATCATCTTCTTGCATTTAAGTTTGTTGCAAGATATCAACCCGTCATTGATTTTTTATTTTTCAATTCTCTGTAATTTTATTTTATGTTTCCCTGTATGGGCTTTATCTTCGTGTACCGCCAAAAACCTGCGAGTAATATTTGAAGAAAACCTTGATTTCAAGTCTCTTATTTCTTCTGTTTGTCGTTCTTCTTTCTTGCTTATTCGTAAGATTAGGTGACACATCCAAAATTCTCTTGCGCGTGTTATTCAAAGGTCTTCTAGACTTCAATCTCCCTCTCATTCCCTGCTTTGCAATCTTTACTAACACTCTGTGAATGCCTGTAAAGTATAACATATAACTGTTAACTTTCAAAACTCGAGTTTTGGCAAGCCTTCTTACTAATATGAAACCCTTCTTCCCTATTGTCCCTTACGTGCACTTAATTCCATCGATGCTATCTTCTTTCTCTCTGTTCAAAAATTTCACTCATAACTCCGCAAGCGTTCCTTCTCTTGTACAGCTCCCACGGTCTGGAACTCTTAGTCTCCTAATCTTTGCTCTGGTTTTTTTCTTTCAGCACATATCATTTGCAGATCGATTTAAGTGGATTGATCTGTAGTGATTTGCACGAAAGAGGCGATGGAGACGGCCTTGACATGAATGAGGAAACGGACGTTAAACTTCTGTTATTATTTCTCGGTCTGCCCCTGCCTGTAGAATGGAAGGAAAAAGAGGCAGGGTCAGGCTCAGATTAGGTATGTTAAATGATTTAAAGACCCACTCATATGTGGAAATGAAGAGGAAAGCGGAAGATAGAGAAGAGTGGAGGCGTTATGTACCATGGACCTGCCAGTAGGCAGTGCACTAAGAGAGAGAGATTAATTCTTTAATTATTTCTTATGTCTTAATTAAACAAGTAACGCTGGTAACAATGATGATGATTATGCTTATGATATGTATTTTTGTTTAACTCGACAGATGGGAGCAGAGAATGTACAGTGAGATGAGATCCGACTGTCTACTTCGATCATTTCACACGTCCATCGTCGAAACCGTCGAACCGGCCGATGTGGTCGACCATCTTTTCCAGCATCGCGTCATCGACGACGATGAGATGGAACGGGTCCTCCTGAAGTCCGAACCTAGGAAGGTCCGCTGTCGATCTCTTCTGGATATTCTACGTAGACGTGTGGCCGTTGAACCTTCAAACTTCGATCACATTGTGAAAGCTCTTGAGAGTCATTATCACTTTCTGTCTGATGACATTCGCGCACAGATTCGTGACAGAGTAGTTCCAGATTTGTTACAGCTGAGCGAGTCGACTTATCCCCAATGTTATGTAGATAATATTGATTTGAACGACTCTTACTCAGCAGTTTCTCGAGATCTCGATGTATCTGATCTGATTGATAAAGGTAAGACTGTCTTTGCGAGAGATTTGGCAATACTTCATCGATATAACCATAAGCAAGCTAATATTGATCTGCAAAGTGAAATAGTATCGAATAGTAACGAAATTGAAAAACCTCAGCCGTGCTTGAGTGGTAACAATGAAGTAACTCAGGTGGACCTGTTGTCGGAGATAAGATCTAGTATCAATGGACAGTCAGACGAAGAAAATGCAGAAGAAGTCTATAGTCAGTTGATTCACAGGCACAGACATTTTTCAGAATCCGAAATCTATTCTCCCGTAGTTCTTCCGCCTTCGAACTTTGGAAAGAACTCCAGGCATCTTTCGTATCAACGTTTTTTCGATGATCTCAGTGAGTTAATAAATTCTGGTCAATTTAGTCGATTCGACCGTGAGATGAGATGCTTGATATCTCTGATGAACGAGGACGTTAACTTTGCCTGCATTGTTCTGTACTTGGACGCCTGCAGAGGCCTCATTCAGATGAAGTTCAAACACTGCAAGCGCGCTCTTGATTGCGCCTTTCAACTTGTTCCAAAAACTTTAGCTCCAGGAAGATTTACGGTCGAGTTGCTCTCTGTTCGATGCTGGATGTACCTCAAACGTTCTCACAAGATCAATAAACTGGAAGAAACTCTCCAGGAAGCTCTCCATATCATCAAACAAGATCCCATTACCTGTTCCGGAAAGTCAGCCGGCTGGATTCACGTTGACGTAGCGAAAAGTCTGCTGCCTATGATGAGATCCTGTAGGTCAGGATCTAAGAACCACAGAGAGAAGGCTGCTTCACTGAGACGTAGAGCTATTGATTCACTGGTCCTTGCCATGGAACACTTCCAGCGAGAGAAATCTAGGGATGGGCCGTACGGATTCAACTATACCGCCATTAAGCTCTCGTCCCTTATCCTAGGGAACGACGATCATCTAAACCTTTTGGATCAGATCGAACCAACAGCTGAGGAGATCATCAGAGCCTCGGCTCTTCTGAAGCAGGTGGACAATAGTGCCGGAGGTCTAGAAGAAATTCTGCGACCTCTCTACCTAATGGCTGATTCTGATCTGAAGTTTCGTTGTGGTAATGTACTTAGAGCGGCAGAGGTGGCTCACGGAGCGCTTGAACTGGTGAGTAGAACAGGTATGGTGGAGGAACTAATCTACGCTCAGGTTCGGTGTGAACGGTACGGACATCTTGCTGTCGCCAGTGGACTATCTCGTGTACCTAGTCTTCCTGTCTATAAACTTTTGAGGCAGAAATCCGGCGAGGGTTCAAACTGCGAGTCGGACGCTATGCTAAGATGCGATAACTCCTGTAGAAAGAAAATCAAACGGAAACGTCGTTCTTATCTAAATGAATCATCGATTCCGTTTGATACTTATCGTCATCGTGTACAAATTGTTGTTCTCATTGTAATTGCTGCTTTGTTGTGGTGCTTCGTAACGAAGTTCTGGCTTCACTGGCTAATAATAATGTAATTGTTTAAATTTCTATTCTTGCTCTTTTTATTGTTTAAATTTTTAATCTTGATTATGTATCGCTAATCAACTTAATTGCTAATCCAGTTCTCATTTCGTTTTCTTCAACTGTCGAATTCTCTAAAGTGTTCTTGATGTTTGGACTGTGAGTTAAAAGTGAAATTTATATTTTTCCAAGTGCTATTTATTATCGGTATTATATTTCAATTCTAGATTGCATTGAATAATGTATTTAATGTACTTCATTATAATTGTTAGCCTCTATATACTGCCTACTTGGTTTTTAAGATTATAGATTATTTAAACCTGGAAATAAGAATAAAATTGAATCTGGGAAATATATATATTGTAATTATATATATACAGTATATATATATATATACAGTATATATATATATATATATATATATATATATATATATATATATATAGATAGATATATATACATATATATATAATATATATATATATATACAGTAGAGATATACATGTATATATATATATAAATATATATATACAGTATATATATATATACATATATATATATATATATATATATATATATATATATATATATATATATATATATATATATATATATACTTATATTATAATCTGCTGTCAGTTGTTTGCATAATTTTTTAATTTTACTCTACTTGCCTGTTGTGCAATTACTGGCTAATTTGCTCTTTCAGTTTTCAATTGACATATGCAAATGTCTTGTTATTTTGACTGCAACTGCTCAACTAGGCTACTTTATCCATCAGCCTTCAGACTACATGTACTTCTGAAACTTTATTTATTGATTGACTGATTTTGGAAATGGCTGTGTTTGCTAGATGCGAACTAATAGCAAAATTTGTTACGTAATTCTTGTAAGAGTTTGTAATCTTTTTATAATAAACCGTCTGCAGTTTAGAGTGTAAAGATTTGAGATACCTTGCCATAATATACTACACCATGATATGGGCTGATACTCCTTTAAACTTTAGTTGCAGTTTTCATGTATTGGTAATAGATACCAAACTTTAAATCTACCTGTATCGTATTTACCCGATATCGCTGCAAAGCAAATGTTTCTATTTTTGTTAACTTAATTGGCATTGTGGCAATGTATATACTGGCAATTTGTTTCGAAACTTTGTGTTCTAACTTGTGGGACTTGCCTTTACTTAACGCTTTTATTTAAGCACTGGCTTGTTGTACGAAAGATGAGGAATACTAAATTTTAATAATTGTATTAGTTGTATTTCTTGTCACCTTAATCATCTGAGGTATAAAGAAGAGTTCGAAGCCTAGATCTTAGTCAACCTAGTACTATTCATTAATTTAAATCTTTTGAAGTCTTAATGAAATATGCCGTCTGAAGTGTAATATGCGTTTACAGGGTGAGATTGAAATATTTTCAATAGCAAAAGGTCTCTTTAGACTTTGGCATTAACGTTGTTTGGGTACATGTGGAGCAAATACTGATTGTAGTACCTCACAGAGTTTAGGCTCTATTGTGGTAACCCTCTTCCTGATTATTTGCTTTGTTTCTAATTAAGTATGCTGTATGTGTTGCTTATTACGACATGGAAAGCAAATAAAATGGTTGAATTGAAAAATTTATACATAATTATATAAAATGGACGATTAAGCTTTTTTCTCACCCTGTATATTAGCTTTTAAAAATTTTATATATTATTACTACAAGGAGGCTGGTATTTTGTCATAGTATATTTATATATATATATATATATAATTTATATATATTATATATATATACTATATATATATAATATATATCTACATGTATATATATATTACATGTTTATATGTGTGTATATATATATATATATATATATATATATATATATATATATATATAAAGTAAAGAGACGTATACGCATATAAGACTTTTTACATATTTAGACTTTACACATATGTATATATGTAAAGTCTATTCGTATCCCGACCCTGGTTAAACTGGGATTTAATGGAAGATGGTGATGATGATGGTGATGATAGGATATATATATATATATATATAGGCCTATATATATATATATATATTATATATATACATATATATATATATACATACATATATATATATATATATATATATATATATATATATATATATTCGTACAAATGTAAATTGAAGATCAGTCCAATGTGTATTTATAGTCTTCTCTGTTGTTTTCAAATAACTTTACGGTGTAGACATGTACTTTCACAATCAAGTACAATCTCATTTGATTATATTTAATCGTTATTACAATCTAAATATTCACACTGTTTTAAGGCGCAGTGTCTACGAATTTTTCTGTAGATTTTCATGTCTCATTTTTGTATACATAATGCTGTATTACACGTGTACAATGCATACAATTATATATGTCACATGATCAGGCGCATGACTCATATCACCGCATAACATGATATGCTCTGTTGCTCTGTTGTCTTCTTTTTATTTAAAATTATATCAGTGGACAAATCCCATTAAACCTGATTCTTCTTTGTTATTGTAATGTGATTGATATACTTTCAGAGCCGTCCTATATTGTTGAATTTTGAATTCCTTTAGCACCATACTATATTACATTATCATCGAACTGTTGCCAGTGATAAAAGTTCGCTTTTATCCTACGACAATAGATACATTGATTCTATTTCAGTGTGCTAAGGGCAATAACGATTTGAATGAATTCCATTTTATTGTCTATAGAACATCCTATCGTGTAACGTCAGAATATTTAGACCACTCATCCACGGATAAAGGCGTTCAGGGAAAAATGCGTCCTTGGATAAATGCGTTCATGGATAAATGCGTCCTTGGATAAATGCGTTCATGGATAAATGCTTCCCTGGGTAAATTCAACAATAAACGTCTGGTAGTAGATTTTGGGTGAGGAGATTCACACCTAAAATGTGAATAGATGAGTTTGCATACCGAAGTAACATCTTCATAAAACGTACATAAAACGTGCATAAATACTACACGTTTAAATAAATACTACATGTATAAATACTACACATCACCACTGGCCCCAGCCAGTGACGGTAAGATATTCGACCGCGGATCAGTATGTGAGAGGTTCAAATCCTGGGCTCACCCGTCACTGACATCACTTTCGAGTGAGGAGACTGACGTTAACATCAGGTTTTTTACATTGAGTTGAATCAGGTTCACACATAAAAATGAATATCTGCTGATCGGACCAGCAGAGATTTGAACCTTTGCATATCTTCTCTTTCCAGAAGCGCATAAGCATTGACTTGTACACCAAGACTTTAATATAGGCAATCGGCATCAATAGGAATTTGAAAATGTTGAAGACATTATTTTTGTCCGAAGAGTGCGCATTTATCAGTGGAGACTATGCCATTCTTTCGACAAGGTCATAGAGGTGCCCGTAAATCAATAGCCCTCAGAGGGATGTATGTAGTGGTTAAAGTGAGGGGGAACGCAGGGGAACTGCTTTCCCCTAGCTCTCAATTTTTTTGAGATGCGTTCCTCTGCTAGGTGTCCATATTAGATACGAGGAGACCTGTAAAAACATTACAGGTGGACCCGAAATTTTTTTACCGTTCCCCTAGCTCTCAATTCCCACTTCAAGAACTGGATGTACATGTACATGTATGTAGATAGAGAATGGAGAGTAGGCCTGTGTTCCCCTAATATGAGGTAAAGATCTCCTCTTGATCTATTTCAATGCGTCTTAAGACCTATCGATACCATTCTTAGCCATTCATGTAGATTTCTCTCGAATTGTCAGTTGCCAAACAAACAAAAATCATGAAATTTGATATCATTTTTATTTTACCTCAATGAGAATTCTTTTAGTATCTTTTCTCAGACTTGATACGGAAATCTTGTCGATCCCCCTTGAAAATTTTCAGAAGAGTCAACAGTCCAAGCATCCCTATATTGCACAAAACATAAAACCAACTCTGTAGGGTCTAAGCAAGAAAACCTGTTTTCTCAACAGAAAACCAATTTCAAAGAGAATTTCTTTACAAAAACTTGTTAGATGTCGTGTTACCAAATACTTAAAACGTTCATCTTTAACTGCAGTTATCTAAATCAGAAATATGATGAAAGTCGCCTTTAGGGACTATGAGCGATGCGCTGAGCCTCAGTTTTCCGATATTTATGTAAAGCCAAATTTTTTACGAAGGCCTTTCACAAAGATTTTTATTCTAAACTTTAATTTGAATCATAAGCTGGGAATGCAAAATAAAACGTATCGTCCATTTCGAGATTTGAAGTTAAATATATCAATCATTGATTTTAATAAATTTGCTCTGCTTATTTTTATTATTGTTTTTACTTTTTCATATTTAATAACAAAAACTGGTATTCCACTTCAGCCCAAAATCTTGAAATAAATTACTGAAGCTCTTGATTCTTAAACGATACATGAATTATAATTATTAAAGAGAAAATGCACAGGCGGATTTTTAGATAACCCTTTGGTAGAAATAAAGTGAAGCATACTTTACTGCGACGAAAAAATTCGAAGCATATATGGAGATCGAAATTCTAATTTGTAAAAGCCCAGATTCTCTCTCACTCTCTCTCTCTCTCTCTCTCTGGCTCGCTCTCTTGTCACACTGAATACGTCATCACTCCAGAAAGGGCGCACCATGTCTGTCTTCCAATCCGCATGCAGGTTTTCGTCAGGAACGTCGAACTCCTCTTTCGTTTATTTCATAGGCCTAATGTTTACAATGTTTAATTTTATTTTTTATCAATAAATTTCTTTTTTTCCTGAAATCACATTAGTTTAACTTTAACTTTTTCACGACTGCATTGCAGTGCATTTATTACTCACATTATGTAGATATATTAAGAGAAGAGAGATAATGATAGCCTTTCCCGTGTTACGGAATTCATTAGTTATAAATATATACTTTTTAATTCTGGAAAGCCAAGGTAGATAAAGTCAAATGTTTCTAATATTAAAAAGTACAAGAATCACTTTGCGCAGAATGATGAGATGGCACATAGCTGGAGTGCAGTGTTGTAAAAAGTACTCAGCAAAATAGGCCTACTTTAAGTAAAAGTAATGGTTGGTATAAGCAAAAGTAAAAGTAAAAAGTACTTGATCAGAATTTTACTTAAGTAAAAAGTACAAAGTACTCGACAAAAAAGTAGTACTTTTGAGTACAAAGTAAAAGTACTCATACTTTTTAAAGAAAAAATATAAACATTGAAAGAATCGTTTTACACATTCTCAAATTGGTTTCAAACAGCTTGATTTTATTCTAATTAAACACGAAAACATGAAAATAAAGGCTAATGAAAATTTAAGTTCACGTCTAAGGTTTCTGAACTAAAATAATGTTCGATACACATGCACATGCTTCTCTAGAATTAAAAAATATTACATTATATTTAGGCATCTCCAGAATTAAATTTAAATTATCATGGTTAACTAAGAGACATACACACACTCTCTCTCTCTCTCTCAGTCTCTGTATCTAGTGTTCTGTCAAATAGCTGAGATTTATATTATATTTAGACCTTTACAGAATGCAAATGTCTGAATATAAGCGACAATGTTTAAAAGATTACTTTAGATATTTGTACAAGGCCTATGCAAAGTAGTTCTTGAGAGATAAATTCAGATAATGGGCTCAAAGCACATCTAAAACTTTCCATTATTAATCTTTAGAAATACCAGACTCTCAAATAGTTTGTCAGTCATTCGATTCCGCCTCTTTGTCATAATTATAGTAGCAAAACTAAATAACCGCTCAACAGCTGCGCAAGCAGGTAGAGGGGTGTTTAGCATCAAAAAAAGATCCTTAAAATCAGAAAAATCATGCAGACTACTGCTCTCCGACGAATGTTGATTCAGATAATGTGCTATAGAGTATCAATATCGGTTGCATGCCTATTCTTAGTGTTGGAAGCAAAAAAGTTATACTCATCTTCAGATAAGCAGGTTGGGAACCACTGATTTAGGCTATACTATGAGAAGAAATTTAAAAACATAATTATTTAAATTTTATTTAGCATATGCGTTAATCCAGATTGTTGGTTCACTTGTAAGGCAACTTAGAGTAGACAGTCCACCCGGTAGGCAGGTTAGAGGGCACTCCTCAACGATATGTTTCATGTTTTGAGATTGGCCGCAGTCACAAAGCGGTGAATCACAAATACCCCAGCGAAACTCACTTTCTCTGCATCTACCATGACCCGTACGGAAACGATTCAAATGGCACCAACTTCCTCTGCAGAGATTCATTCCTGGTAGGGCTTGAGACGGATCCTGAACCAGATGGTGGTTTCTGACATCTAAATTAGTTTCATCATTGGTTTACATCATTATTTAAATGATGTAAGCCAATATACAGTAAGCCTAGGCCGATATGAAAACGTTTCATCTACGTCATACAACTGTTACCAAAACCAAACTATGTTATTTATTTAAAAAATTGGCGATTGACCTATCCGCAAATTTTTCAAAAGTAACGCGACTTTTTCAGTTCAACGGATGCAAAGTAAATGCTATAGTGCTAGTAAAAAGTACTACAAAGGCCTGTGCTGTTGTTATAGGCCTGCACTGTTATGATAGGCCTACGCGGCTATGATTGGTTTGTTTGCAGTTAATTGGTGCATTCGAGATAATTATTCGAAAACTTACTGATGAGTTGTACAAATAGGAGCTTTTAAAGTTGGAACAAACTATGTCAAGTGTTGTATATGTTACTGCCATATTTGAATCTCTCTCTTTCTCTCTATCTCTCTCTAGTGTTCTGCCAAATAGCAGGTCCAAGGTACATATTCTTATTCACATGCTGCTTTTCACGTCTGCAAAGACCACTCCATCGAACAACGAGTTAATCCTTTCACAAAATGCTCTGCCTTATCTACACTGAAATGCATCGTAAATTAATACAAGTAAAAAAATAATCTGATTTACTATTTCCTTTATAGATAAGTTGATAATTGCATTTGAATATGTAAACAAAATATGATTAATTGTCAATTGTGATTTGAGTAATTTGTTCTTAGAAAAGAATTAATCAACAGTTTTCGACAATGCTGTAGTGATCTGCTCCATCCAGTGGATAACATTGTGAACCTTCAGCTAGCTTAAGGGTGTTGCTCAAAACCTTGCATCCGACTTCATTGCGACAGTGACATGTATCACAGGGTGCTAGAGTATTTTTACAAAAATTTTAAATTAAATGATATGGAAATCTATTGAATAAATCCGTTCGACTAGCATTATAGTATAAGATTCATTGTATCTAATTTATTGCACGTTTAACTCAGTGGTGGCGAGATTTTATCAACCTCAAGCTGTGATGAATAATACCATCAAGTAGTGTTAGAGTAAAAATATTTCAGCTAATGAACAAACTTATTCATCTACTGTACTTGCATAGACTGGCCATCCTATTCTATGGAAAATCATCATATGTGTATTTTTATTTCCCTTCGGATTGCGTTATAAACTCTTTTCTGTTAATTGTGCATTTGTAACCGAAGATAATTAAATATTTAAGGAATCTTTGACGCAATCAATATTTAGTCGGATTTAAATATTTTCTTGGGTAAATGGCCAAATATCAATCAGACAGAGATGTAGGCAATCTTCTTTATAAGAATAAGAATTGGTAAGTACTGACTTTGATTCTTTTAAAGTACAATATGCGCACAAACAAACATACGTATGGAATAGTAAATCGTATGATACATGTTTAAGCATTTTACATGTACGTTTAAGCTCGTAGACGCACAACAATAGTCATATCAGATAAAAGAATGCGAAAAAAAGTTGAACTCTACTTGTGACTCTTGGCACTCGCCTTAAAATTAAGCCATATTACTTTTAATTATATGCAGTAAACACCTAAATACAGAAGTATTCCAACAATTAAAGCTGGTAAAGCTAATGTTAGCGACAGTTTCCTCTCTCGAAAGCGATGTCGGTAATAATAATTATAATAATTATGAATAATAACATTGCGATGAAGTATAAAGTTGGATTTTGCGGTAACCTAACTTTTTTAGGACACACTTTAGCCGTAACTCGCAATCAGATGCAACAAACTTTATTTATTGAAACGTCGCTTGCTACGATTTAATCAGAGAAAAAAACGTAATGAAATCGTTTGTCTGGAGTATTGATGATTTTCAATACTATAACTGAAAATCCTGCATTCGTCCTAGACTGTTATTCAGAAATTCGAAAAACGAAAATACAGTTTCATTAAACAACTTTCATGAAGCCGACAAACTACATTCTTTTACAAAATGAAACTTCAACATGAACAGTTCACATGCATATTAGTTTATTCTTTGAAGTGAGTTTTTCCTTTTATTTACGCAATTGATATATGCACGGGTTACAGTTTCCTTGCTAATGTTGCAGATTGTTGCAGTTTTTTCGTTATTGCCATCCGTGAATACAAGTATGCATAGATTTCAGCTAGGAGTTCAAATTACCGACAATTCTTCGCAGTTATTTAACAGTAGGCTACATTTTAAGATTTCTTGTCTTTAGATCTGTAATTATTTTAATCTGTAGCAGACATTTACTCCGTCATATCTTTCTGACTATTGTATACCATTAAATGCTTGTTCGATAAGGAAAAACTCGCGATCTTTTGACTCGATGTTCCTTATTGTGAACAGTTTCTTATGGTGACAAGTCTTTTCCTGTTGCAGGTCCCAAATTGCGGAATGAACTTCCACCTTTTATAAGACATTCTTAGCCACAAAAGTCATTCTGTTAGCTTTAAAAAGAGTCTTAAAAAGACACATCTTTTTGCAAGATCATTCCATGTAAATTCTGCTTGTAAAATGCTAAAGTTAACGTCAGTTTCCTAACTCGAAAGCAATGTCAGTGACGGGCGAGCCAAGAATTTGAACCCCGCACATACATGTACGCCTGAGGTCGTATGATTGACAGGTTTTGAAAGGCTTTCAGACAAAGATAATAGGTTGCAAAATTCTGGTATTAGGCTTTGTTCCTTGTTTTATAGAAATTATAAATGTACATTTTGTTACTATTTTGTTCCTTGTTTTAGCACACCATGCACTTGTCGTTAAACCACAGTTATATCTGTGATTTTATCATTTGACACAGTTAAAAGATATACATGTATTTAACTGTTTCTATCATGCATTTCGAATCTCAACCAACTTTGGATCAAGGCCTTAAACCCAAGTGTCATGATCGGCTTAATTGTCAAATACTATTAGTGCATATCTATATCTCACTAATGGACCTCTGGTATTTGCACGCGTAGGAGTACTGTTTGAAATATACGGTACGTCAATAAATATTTGTTCATCTGCTGCTACAAAAGGTAATCTACTACACCATGCATTCAAGCATTGCTATTGTCTGTTACTGAAGTAGTTGGCCCATATTTTTTGCTTTTTTTCTATATAGTATGACTCATCAGTCATGCCATACAGAAAAGCTTAAAAAATTAAAAATCTGCTATAAAGAATCAGCTTTAAAGCGCAATATTACAGATATTTATCACGAACTTTGTTTCACACTCATCCGGTGGGATGGCCAGTATAAAGACCTTAAACAACAAATAGTCTACTGCAAAATCAAAATAGACTAACTTGAGAACGTACTCAGAGTCTACATGTGAATGTTTTTTATTATTTATTTCGCTAATACCTTACCGTATTTATAAACAGAGACTATTAGCCTCCACGTCTACAGTAGGCCAATTCACTGATTAAGTCGATTAATTATTAATATTTTGTCAAAATACTCTATACGTTATTGCTAAATTTGATGTTACCTTCGATTCTAATTTCATAGAGAGTATTACATTCGAATCGAACAACTATGAACCTGGCAAGGACCGTTTGTTAAAACTTCACTTTCGTTACTCGATATTGCTTAAAAGGAAGAGTGCTTAGGTTGAATAATTTTACATGTATAATTCTATAATAATTAATTGAATAATAATAATTATTCAGCAATTCTCTTTCAACTTTCTCTAGCAAGCTTAAGGCTTACCTTTTCCCACCGTATACATAATAGATCTACCCTGACCATTTTTGATCACCGGACCGGCTTTCGTTTAGGACCTTACTTCTCCGCAGCACATTTATTTTTCAGATTGGTCTGGGTGAACTGATCTGTAGTGATGTGTGCTGTAGGGACGTCCCTGACATCATCTTTTGATGAGGAAACGGACGCTAAACCTTTATTATTATTATTATTATTATTATTATTATACGTACAAAGTCAGATATAAAATACAAGTATGCTATCAAGTAATAGTTTTCAATATACAACATTTTCTACTTTTGATCATCTCATTATAATGCTCGATTTTAGCTCACATCTGTTTTGTTGTTTTGGCCGCTTCACAAGTTCGCGTTCTCTTATATCTTTGTTTTGTCTCATACCTAGTATCACATCTCAAAGCCTTCAAATGATTAAAATAACTACATACGGTCTCCTTCATCATCATCATCTAGTCAACTGAATAGACGGATTACTTTGATGTGCAAGCGACTATATTTAGTTGTTCGGGTTTACATCGTTTACCAATGATCGATTCATCATAGCTATCCACGCATTCTAGAAAACTCTTCCTAATACAGACCGCATTCATGAGAGCCGAGTTACCTCAGAGTTCTGATTCATCAGCTGAAATAATTAGTGGAGTCGATTCGAACATAACGTCATCGACTTGTTCGTTATATCGAATGTGTTAAATTTGTGTATAATGAAGACTTCTAGTGCATTTGCATTGCATGTACCTAATTTTGTGGTTAAATGGGACAAGACAATGTAGCTTAATTGTAAATACATTTTTGGAAAAATATAATTGTCGCATTTCATGGATATAAAAGCCTGATAGAATGTGACTTGAAGAGTTTAGAAATAGGTCTATTGAAACTGAATTTCTCTGTGCAAATATGATATGATAACTGAATAAGATAACGTATTTATCTCAGGAAGTATAGGTCAGTAATTAAGACTTAATTAGGAAATAAATTGATAATAACAATATTAGCAGCAATAATAGTAACAACTATATAACAATAACAATAAAATATAATAATAATATCTTTGGGAACGACTGTCTTTTGCTCTCCAGCGTTTCAATGCTGTCTCTTTCCGTGGCACTTTGGTTAATGCGGCTTACCTGAGTGTAGAGGATTTATTTTAAACGCCCCATTTTTTAACTTTCAATTAAATAAATTTTATTTATATCTTATTTTCAGCCCAGTGCCCTATACAGCCCAGGACATTTATAAATAGTAATAGCAATAAATATATACAAATAAGAATACTACTAATCAATTTTTTAATAGTTTTCACGTGCAGTAATACTGGCGTTAAACTGTCATCACTTATTGTGTCATATATTATTTTATATCTATCTCTACTAAGTATACTATAAATATACTATACTAAATCTACTCTACTCAATATACTATATTATTCTAACGGAAATTACTAAAAGATAACCTAAACAACTCATGCATCGTACACTATTGCGCTACCGAATGTCCCAATAGCGTAATGGTTAGAGGTGTAGATAACGTCATGAAGTTTTAAATGACAGACCCTGAGGTGAATTGAACCCTCGTGGGTTCGATTCCCGGCCGCGCCGATCTGAGAGCAAAATCTCGGGCATTCGCTGTACTGGCTACACCGAAATGGACAAAATTGCCTAACGGATTTACACGTGGTATTAAAAGTGATAGATACCAACGTAGTTGATCATTTCACTATAATTTGTAATATCATTGTAACTCATATATAATGTCCTTATATTGTTTTTGCACAGACTTTTCCAGCATCATGAACTGGTCAAATCAGAGGCAGTCTTCATCGTCACTCCTTGTAGAAATGAATTCTGACGTCAAACCTCTCAACTACACCTACTTTGAGCCGGAGCTCAGTCAGACCTCATCGAACTCTACGCAAGATACAGCTGAACACGTCGACACCTATCTCATAATGTATCTCTCTCCCATCATCTTAATCCTGGGAATCTGCGGGAACACTCTAACCCTGCTCGTGATGAGGCGGACTCGACTACGAGGCACCACCACCAGCATCTACATGCCGGCCATTGCCGCAGCGGACACCATGGCTCTGATATCCGGGATCATCCCGGAGTGGATGGACGCCTGCGGATTTCCGCTTTTCAATCAGATTAGTCCCGTTACCTGTCGGCTGGAAAAGTTTACCTTCTACTCGTTCAGCGATACGGCCATTTGGATACTGGTCATCTTTTCCATGGACAGATTCATTGCCGTCTGCTTTCCTCTACACAAACGAGTAATCTGCCAGCCCTCCAGATCAAAGATAGCCTGCCTAGGTGCCATGCTGCTAGCTTTCGCCAAGAATGGTCATGTGTTTTGGACCCGAGGCGCTGTCTATAACTATCTGGGGAAATCTATTTCAAACTGCGACAGAGTTGCCGAGTATATCTACTTCGAACGTTACGTTAGACCATGGGTGGCATTCTGCGTTGTGAGCGCTCTACCGTTCATTATTCTGTCCATATGTAACCTGCTAATCATATTGCAAATGTTTAACGTGTCTCGGGCGAAACTAACAAACACGGGAAGACAGAAAACTATAGCGCAAACAACCATGATGTGTCTCAGTGTATCTTTCGCTTTTCTCATTTGCGTTACCCCTAGTATGGTTGTACATATCGGCAAACCATACTGGGACTGGGATGGCAACTATTATTACGTTGTTGCTAAGACGATTAGTAATTTATTATCCTACCTCAATCACGCCATTAACTTCTTCCTCTACTGCATGACCGGGGCGAAGTTTCGTAGAGAACTTATCCTTATGTTCGTCGGTAGACACGGGATACGAATGGGACTGGAAGATTTCTCAAAAACTCATACAACTACGTTCACAACGAACGGACGCAGGTACACCAACCATTCCATAGATGGGCAGTTCACTCCAGCGAGACGTAAAGTCCAGTTGGCCTTGAACGAGGTTAATGAGCATGTGTTGAGCACTGTTTCAGTCCAGCTCAAGAATCATCAAACTCCTGTGTGACATTTACAAAAGTAAATGGAAAAGTGTAGATAGTGCAGAGAGAACGCTCGTCTGTACTTTAAGAAATTGACAGAAGGGCTGCATAGAAAATACCTTGTGATTTCATCCGACGATTTAAGGACGAAAACTGTTTTATTAGAGGTAATTCAAGGAAATAAAGCTAGAGGAAGGCCGAGATTAGGAATCTTAGATGACTTAAAGATCCACTTATATGTGAACATGAAGAGGAAAGTAGAAGACAGAAAGGAGTGGAGGTGTATATACAGTGGACCTGCCAGTAGGCAGTTCACTAAGAGAGAGAGAGAGAGACGTATGGAAGAGTGGAAGAGTGAAAGAGTTGAAAAGCGGAAGAGAACTCCTAGATTAAGACTGAGACTAGCCGTTACTCTCGATTTGAGCATTTTTATGTTTACTAGTACATGTATATGTTAACAAGTACTCCTCATTAAGTGTGCATATAGATATGAAGATAAAATTTGAGTTTATAGTAAAAGCTGGTAAAGCTAATGCTAACGCCAGCTTCCTCACTCGAAAGCAATGTCAGTGACGGGCAAGACCAGGATTTGAACCCCGCACATACTGATCCGCGGTCGAGTAACTTACCGACATCGCCACTGACTCCAGTCAGTGGCAAAAGTAGAAATAATATGCCATTGTTCAGCCATAAAGGTCGTACTGAGAGCGAGAGAGAGAGAGAGAGAGAGAGATAGATAGAGAGATAGATAGATAGATAGATAGATAGATAGATAGATAGATAGATAGATAGATAGATAGATAGATAGATAGATAGATAGATAGATAGATAGATAGATAGATAGATAGATAGATAGATAGATAGATAGATAGATAGATAGATAGATAGATAGATAGATAGATAGATAGATAGATAGATAGATAGATAGATAGATAGATAGATAGATAGATAGATAGATAGATAGATAGATAGATAGATAGATAGATAGATAGATAGATAGATAGATAGATAGATAGATAGATAGATAGATAGATTGATAGATTGATAGATAGATAGATAGATATATAGATAGATAGATTGATTGATTGATTGATTGAGAGAAGAGATAGATAGATAGATAGATAGATAGATAGATAGATAGATAGATAGATAGATAGATAGATAGATAGATAGATAGATAGATAGATAGATAGATAGATAGATAGATAGATAGATAGATAGATAGATAGCTAGATAGATAGATAGATAGATAGATAGATAGATAGATAGATAGATAGATAGATAGATAGATAGATAGATAGATAGATAGATAGATAGATAGATAGATAGATAGATAGATAGATAGATAGATAGTAGATAGTAGATAGATAGATAGATAGATAGATAGATAGATAGATAGATAGATAGATAGATAGATAGATAGATAGATAGATAGATAGATAGATGGATAGATAGATAGATAGATAGATAGATAGATAGATAGATAGATAGATAGATAGATAGATAGATAGATAGATAGATAGATAGATAGATAGAGAGAAAGAGTGAGGGAGAGAGAGATAAATAGAGAGAGAGAGAGAGACAAATACAGAGAGATAGAAGTGAAAGAAAGAGAGAGAGAGAGAGAGAGAGAGAGAGAGAGAGAGAGTGAAAGAGAATGAGAGAGGAAGCCAAAGAGCAGAAGTAATATGTGACACAATCGACTTAACATGACAAGGCTTATATAATGGAATTACAGTGCTTGAAAGAATTACTTCAGAAAAGTCATCGGATCGAAGACCTATTCTATTCGAAATAAGATTGAATTATTAGGCCCTACTTAATTATTTGATAATAATTAATATGATCATATGAGCATGAACAATTAATTAAAAAGTATTAAAACTTGTAAGGGTTACAAATTTCAATTAGCAACTTTTTTAAAAATTAACGCTTTTTCAATCGTTCATTTTAATTAATTTTACACAAATTTCAGAATTGTAATGCTGTGATAGATCCTAGAATGATTTGTAGCACATCATAAATCTCACGGAAACAGTTTTAATCTGAATACACTGTACTGTCATCACATAATTTGAATCCAAAATAATCAAACATTCGACCAGAAACGGTCCTATATTTAACTTTTCCTACTTTATTAACTTACTGTGAGCAATTTTTGCTTACTTTAGGCCATCGAAAGATGTTGTCTATTATATAAAGTAAAAAACAGGATTTTCGATTAATCGTTAAAACAATTTTAATCGTTGAAATATCTTAATCGTTAACGATACAATTAATCGTTAACTTTCTCAGCCCTAAAAGGTATAATTTTGAGACATTTTGCTTATAGCGTTTCTGGTACAGAAAATATTGTGGCTCTTTTATATTATCTATCTTTTGGGCCCAAATCTTCATAAAATTCTACAATTAATACGAATTTTCTTATCTTCAAATCATTTGATTTCTTATATATCGAAACCCCGGATCTTAAAGAACAGTAATCGGCAAGTTGCTCCTGCCACAAACCCGGCACAATTCCACGGGCCAGCTACTATTATTTTCGGTCTCTGAACGTTCCCAGGAAATGATCATTACGGAAAGCTTTTATGGCTCGCAGCACATGGTCCGTAATTATTTGCTTGAAACAACATAATTCCGCTCATCTAAGTGTGTAATGACCAATCATTGCAATTCGGACGAGTCATAAATACCAGCGACTCTACCAGTGAAAAATTCGTGAAACCAAGCTAGAGCCGAATGTATTCTATAAAATAAGAATTATATGGAATAATATAACGTTATGGCATTTCGGTAATCAGGAGCTACATATGGTATGGACCTGCCATTTGACAGTACAATGAGAGAGAGAGAGAGAATAATGCAATTCACGAAAGAACTATGCAATTTTCGCAGACACAATAAAAATACTGCGACGCTAATGCTATATTTAAATATACACAGTAACCTACATGTATTACGCTCTTCCCTCATCTACTTCCATTTGACGAACAAAAAAGGTCATGAGAGAAACAAGGCTAACCACTTCATGGTAATCTTAAAGAAAAAATGCAGTGAGCTATACAATTATGCATTGATAGAGCTATGAAGTTGTGCTGCTGCACAACTTTGAATATTCTGTCATATATCTAATCGGCTATTGGCTACTAAAAAGTTATTTCCTCAACAGTTAAATATTACAAAGTATAATGGATACACTAGTCTCATTCAGTAGATCTAACGGACATAGCTTTTATTCAGTCTTTAGCCTAAATAAGGTTAAGAGTAACTTTCTATAAGAAACTCGCGTCGCTGATGCTGCCTTCAATCTCACAACTCTCCGTTGGAGCACAGCACAGGACGTTTGTTCGGTCCGTGACTGTAATTGAATGCCTTGGCCTGCTCACATGAGATGGTATTTCTCATAGGTGTGTGGGACTCCGATCTGTCGCAGTTGTGAGGCTCTCTGTGATTAATCCTTACTGATAAAATATCGAAGTCAAGGCACAGATTTCTAAATCGTATCTCACAATTTAATAGTAAATAAAAATAGCACTACAATTTAATAAATTTAATATGTACGAACGCTAAAACTTAAAACTGAACATAAGATTTAAACACACAGTCCCTGAAATATCAATGATCCGGATTCGACTCCGGTTTCGGCCCTCGGCCTACGCCGTGTGGACTTGCACGTCCGGCCGCCACAACTTGAATGACTCTCTTACACGAATCTGTCAGTATTCTCCCACAGGTGAAGCTTGGTCATTTGGTAACTGACCAATCAGATTCAATTACTCTGCAGCTCTGACCACTGTCTAGCCAATAGCAGACATGCATTATCATAACATAAATTATATCCATAATAATTAATGATAGATTAATTATAATTATACATGTATAATTTCAAGTTCTTAACATTTCTATGGTGTATAGCGAACAACAACAACAACAACAAAAATACGATTAGAGCATCGAGCACTATGGAATTACATAAAACCGATGAGCAGAATGTGGGAGATCAATAATCGGAGGGAGCCAAATCCGGTTAATCAGTCCAATGAACGGTATTAGGAGAAAGGATGTTTACTTTTGGTCTCAGTTTATGGGCATTAGGTGAATAGTAAAGATCAAAGAGAAAAGCTTTTAACTGCCTTTTAAACTGTTCGTAAAGTAAAAAAGGCTGATTAGAAGTGGATGAGGGGGTGCGCAGAATGAAAGGAAGAGAATTCCAGTTCTGTAGGACAACATGCTAGAAGGAGCGCCTAGAGAGCTTTCTGAGAGAAGGAATGCTCGGTCTGTCCAGAATAACTAACTTAGAGGACCTGGTATACGACTGTCTGGAGGTAAGACGTCTCTCTTTAGTAACTGAGACATATAACCATTGCCTGGAGTAGTGCTGGACTCATATGTTAGAGAAACTTTCTTGCATATAATACTTTCTCTAACTTTGAGCCAGTGCGAGGAATTGATGATTGGAGTAACAAGAGAATTTTGGAGCACAGAAGATTGTACGTGCTAGGGAATTCTGAATGTACTGCAACCTATCAATCTCCCAACTGGGTAGATTTAGAAATAGGGAGTTGCAGTAGTCCAGTATGAATTGCACGAGATCAACGCACCAATCGTAGTGGCAGTCTCAATAGAAAGATATGTTGATATTCGACGTACAATGTAGATCGTGAATGTGGAAGAGGTATGCCTGTGACGCTTTCGTATGTCTTCATAGAACATAAAATGGTGGTCAAGGGCAACACCAAGATTCTTCTCAGAATATACTGGTGTAACTGCAACATCAAAAGAGAGCTAGATACACCTAACTCAATTTCAAAAGTTGTTGAGGTGTCCCAACAACAGCATAAACTTAGTCTTGGATCGATTGAGTTCTAAGAAATGAGAACATTCAGGACGATTCCAATTGAAAGGATTCATGTAGGAAAATCAGGATAGGAGTTTGAGGTAAAGCATGTGTACAGCTGAGTGTCGTCAGCGAAAAGTTTATGTTCCAATGAAAGAGAGGAGATAAAGGACTTATAATGGAGTGGTGTAGAGGTTAAAGAGGATAAGACCAAGAACGGAACCCTGAGGTTCACCGTAATTGAGGATGGAAGGTGGAAAGGCATACTCTTGCACTTTAACGCTAAGAGTACGTAGATCATAGAGTAAGATATAAGGTAAACCAGATAAGAGCATTGCCATGGATACCAAACCAAGAGGAAAGACGTTGTAGGAGTATTTGATAATCTAAGGTGTCGAAAGCTGCAGAAATATCGAGCGTACAGAGTCCAGTGACACGTTGAGTGAACATGGCGTTAGTAATAGTATTACAGTAAGCAATAGCAGTTTCAGTAGAGCGATGTTTTGTATATGCTGATTTGCTTTAATGTAAAAGGTCATTAGACTCGAGATGGGTGGAGAGTCTTCGATAGACTAATCTCTCGGTGAGTATGGAAATGAAAGGTAAAATGTATATAGGCTTGTAGTTGGACAGTGAATCACATTTGGACAGTGAATCACATGGACTTACAGTTTTTCCCATGCGGTGAAATGTTCAGAATTTTTTATTTGTTTTCCATGGCATAATAAACAACAAATACAGCACACTAAATTAGAAACTAAGCAAATAATCAGGACGATGGTTACCACAAAATAACCTAAGCTCTGTGACGTAATACAGTAGGCCTAAGTAGGCCTAGCAATTACAAAGAATAAAAATACCTTTACTAAATGTCTTTTATGTTATAGAATACTGTAGGACCTATGGCAATATATACATTAATTACTGCCCAAAATGAAAGTAAATAACAGAGACATAATTATATAAATTAAAAGTAAAAGATAGTCAACTTATGCTAAATCTTAGCATGAAGGTAACAAAAATGAAGTGGACTAAATAAAAATTGAACTAATACCAAACTAAATATAGTTGACATAAAGTCTAAAAAAGAAATTGAGTTACGTATAGTGTCTAGCACATGACAAAGGCCTAAGCTTCATCATGGCATACTCGTCAAAAATCTTAATAAAAATATTAAGTAATCGTATTCAATCCCAATCAAAAGACTGCAAAATGTGTTTCTTTTCATTCGTCAGGTGTCGCCACATGTTCGAACTTCCGGTGTTGTACTTGGGAGTGCTTGAATTACTAATGCGCTCGAAGTTATCAGCTAGCCAACAATCACTCAATCAATCATTAAACCAATAAATCAATAGGTCGCCCTTATATTCTTCTATTAATTCAGTTTTCAACAATCGCTTCAGTTCTTACTAAGAACATTTGCAGTCAACTCAGTGATCAGTTTCTATTTGTGCGGACGATGCACAAACAGAACCAAAGGCAATAGCTAATCACCTCAGTAGCCAAGAGTTTTCAAACTGAAGAATTCCTATTTTGAGTAGCAATTATATAGTCCTTGCGCTGCAAGCAATATTGCTCATTGATGGCTTCTGTAGATGTTCTGTTACAAGTGAGAGACCATACTGTGGGTAGGAATTTGTAATTAAGATCTTCATTTGGTAGAATACTATAGGGTCAGAGAGAAGATAATAAAGAGAAAGAGAGAGAGAGAGAGAGTGAGTGACAAAGAGAGAGAGAGAGAGAGAGAACTACATACATTTGTTATAATGAACTAGTTATAACCGAGTATTATAGCGAACTTCTTTAAGTTAATTTTGTAGTTTTTAAGCATCTGAAGGATTTAGAGTCCATAAACGTTGCAAGGTAAACAGAAAAACTTCTGTAGGCATATTATTGCAGAACATCATACTTGTAAATTACACTTACAAAATGAATAGGCCTAATCCTATAAGTAAATAATAAATTTACTTGTTTATGTTATAATGTGGAGATATTGATTTAATTTAAAATAATAATTAACCTCGGTAATTATCATTTAGTAATTACTATTAATTAATTCTGGCAGATTGCATTTAATTGCGGTTTATTGCATGCTTATACTTTACCGAAAATAAAAATTATTGAGTAGTAAAAGTCCTAAATAGGATTTTATCAGTTTTTTCTGAAAAAATAGAATAGACGGTAGAATAAACGGCTACGTCTAAAATTAAATCATTTTGATGTATAATTGATTTGTACGATTAAAATGATTCCAGTTCGACTAGCATAAATCCAATCTAATAAATAATACATCTAATAAATCGCGTATGATAAATATTTTAAAGTATTGTTAGAATTGCTAAAAAACCTGTCGGGGCCGATGTAATTATAAATTTATGCAAAAAATCAGGGTAACGAAGTAATTAACAATATTATAGAAGTTTTCTTATGCATTTCAATTTGCGCATGTACAGTGTACACAAATACATCAACAATTTTTGAGACCGCCAACAACAGCGCAAAAATCGTTCACTTTTTTGTGTCCTATAGCGTATCGGCAGTAGTAACATTATCGAATACGCCAGCAGTCATCTAGATTCTAGAAGACCCTAAAAGCTACAGCGGTTAACATTTTTTAGGACTTTTTGTACTATAATTTTCAAATTTATAAGGAATCGAAGAGGATTTTGGAGTCCGCGGCATATCCTCCCCGCTCCCTCCCCCGTACCCTCTCCCTCTCCCTACCCCCCGTCCGTTTCCTCTACCCAGAAGCCTTTCTAGTGCTTCATGCGGATGTTAGCATCAGCGCGAATAAAATACAAGATATTTTTGAATGGAGAACGTTTTTGAAGTCCTAAACAACAAACCGAATCAGGTCAACATACTTTTGTGGGCTGGCATGGCGCCAACAATGCAGATCATCTGTATGCTTTCAATATTAAGGCACTTGCCATTGAGCTTGCAGAATAATTTCACGCAATCCTAGGCCCTCCTAAGAGGCCTGTAATACTACATTGCAGCTTTTTGCTCTATGCAGGCTATTGAAGAATGAAAACATGTAGATAAATATTAATAGTGTTTTGTTTAGGATTGTGTGGAGTTATTCTCCTGCTAGCTTCATCTTATGTGTTGTATATTTCATTATGTGTTGTATTTCGTCTTCTATGTTATTAAGAAGAGGTTACAAATGCAGACAATATTTTACAAATCTATAAATAATTATAGTAATGAAGTTATAAATTTAAATGCTTGGCCTACAGTACGGCAAATGATAGGATAGACCTACAACTGGGTGGAGATCGCTCAAATTTAATTTGGATTCATCTACAGCTTGAATGGAAACTAACCGAAAGAATTAAAAATGAAAAGATGATTAAATATAAATATAAAACACTGCTTCATTAAGTACTATATCTTCTACCCTGAACATAACACTTATATGCTCTTTATCTTACAATTATATTTCTTGCTATAATATTTGTAGTAATTGTTGGATTTTCACCGTGTTTGATCCATTTTTATAAGTTTGCTTATCCGGTTGATCTGAATAAACTGGTTCGTGAAATCTGACACATCAGGAACTGACAATGTTGCAGAAAAAAATGAACTTTAAAACTGGAACCATTTGATGGATGTGCAAGATCTCAGTAATGATTATAATTCAATGTACTAATTATTATGATTCATTGTACTAGTGATTATGATTCATTGTACTAATGATTATGATTCAATGTACTAATGATTATGATTCATTGTACTAATGATTATGATTCAATGTACTAATGATTATGATTCATTGTACTAATGATTATGATTCATTGTACTAATGATTATGATTCATTGTACTAATGTTTATGATTCAATGTACTAATGATTATGATTCAATGTACTAGTGATTATGATTCATTATACTAATGATTATGATTCATTGTACTAATGATTATGATTCATTGTACTTAGCAGAACATCGTATTTGGATCATTGATATAGTATAATTTTTTTTACAAAAGATCCGGAAAGAGAGAGAGGGAGAGAGGGAGAGAGAGAGAGGGAGAGAGAGAGAGAGAAGACAGAGAGAGGGAGAGAGATGGTAAGGTAAAAAGGTAAATGATTAGGCGGCGGGATTTAGCTTAGTTGCCCGTCAAAAATCGAAGTTAAGCTACATCGATATCGACCTTGATTAGTACTTGGTGGGCGACCACCTTGGAAGACAGAGTGTTGACAGCTTTGAAGGAAAAAATCACAGGGTGATGGAAGGTTATTCTTAAATCCGCGCCGGCTGCAATTGATGCGCCATCAAAAGGCCAACGATTACTAATAACCATGGAAAGGAAGAAGGAAATAAGCCTTAAACAAGCAGCTGTGCTTCCTGACACAGTTTGCCGTTATGTAATTATGTAAAAATGGTTGAGTTTAGTGTACCGTTGACCAAAAAAGCTATGTTGAAAATCAGAAATGTGGCTAAATATCAATAGGCCTACTTAATATCGTTACCTTGTAGTAACGATAAGAATATATTAAGAATAATAGTAAAAACAATACTGTGGCATAATACTCCGGCTAACACATTGGGCTATGTCGCCGATGCCTTATCTTCAGTAGTCGCCTCTTGTTGCCTTAAGAGTACGAGAAGAGTGTAATTACATGAGGTTGGGCGGCTTGGCTCATTTTTAAGAAACCTATAATAGGCTCCTACGGGCTAAATTAAATTCAGTCGTTACCATAGGCACGCTTTGACCAATATCTAACTTTCTAATTACTAGGATTGTTTCGCCCAGGTAGCATCACTTAGCAACTCTCCTAGACGAATTCAAAAATCCTATTGTGATTCGCTTCCAAATGTCCGACAGAAATATAAAATTCAACTATGCAGACAACTTTATCACGTGACCAACTCTGATTTCATTTCATATTTTGCTTTTCATATAACTGTATGCCAAGCATACACTTCTGGCATTTATTTGCAAAATAAAATCCGATAACCATAAAATTTGCATTTGATATACTGAAGAGGCAGGCATTAGGTCGACAGGGGTATAATTTTTTAATTCAGTAAATATCCGATACCAAGCTAGCAGAGATAGCTGTGGTATTTATTTATAGCGACGCCACACTGCTGAGCCGGTTTTTAGATAATCATGAACCGTACGATACGTAGTGGGTCATAGTAGGTCTACTGCTTTTTGTATGTCTGTACCGTCTCAAAATTGCGGACGTCTTTAAGCTGCATTAAAAAAGGCTGAACCATCGCCGTTATGAACAATCTTGAATCGATTCTGTAAGAGAACTTTTGAAATTATTCTTAAAATCGGCCAAATTATTCGATTTTATGTCAAAACTTTAAATTAATTAATTTTGATAAGCGGGTCACTTTTTCACTTCGAAGGTGATGTCAGAAACGGGATACTATAAACGAGCTATTCAATCTTAAATCTTATTAATAATCGCCTACTTCTTATAGATTGAGCGCCTTATGTAGAGGGATAGTAGCGTTATAGTGCATATTTATTTCAAGTCAATTTGCAATCAAAGATATGTTTATGAAATTATTAAAGCATTATGAAATTGTGAGACGGCCCCTTCAGCTGTTACTAGGGTTGAACGACCTTGGCCGAGCGGCGGTAAAGCTCTGACCAATCAGAGAGTTCGAACGTTTCAGCTCAAGGACGAATCAGATCTCAGTGAACAAACAGGCCTCGGCTCGTGTTGGGTGAACATAGAAAAACTAACCTGTTGCTGAAAATTCTCAATGTCACAATAAATTCTTTGCTTTTTATTTCAAACAACGTCAATGAAAGGTTAAGGACACGTAAAAATGATGAACTGGCATAAGAAAATTAATTTAACAAAAATACATAAAATTTATAAGCTTTCTTTATTTTATTAAGATACATTGTTTAAAAAGTCAATAATACACTGCAGTCTTCATCAGCAACATATTTCATTGAGTCCTAGTTTAACTAGGATTGGGATTAGAAATTTTGTAGCAATTTCTGGAACCCCGGCGCTCACCAATGGAATGTCCTTTCTGACGTTAGTTTGGATCTTAGTGCTTTGTTACCTTTTACGACAAGTGCAGTCCACGATTGGTCTATTCTTCATCAACCCGGACACAATACGGGTACAAAAACACTTTAGTTTTTACTATACCGCAGATTTAAACAGGCTAAGGATCATGCCTAAACGGATTATAACTCATTCTATTATTACGATGCTATACTATTCTCCCTATAATGTGAAAAATGTAAGAAGAGTTCAATGAACAGTTGATCACTACACGTGTCCACATTTGCTGTAAATGCCGCAGAATAAAAAGAATAATTATTACGCTTCATTTAAACAAATTCTTACGTCTAGGTTGTGGTTAAAGTGGGGGGAGAACTCAGAATGGAACTCAGTTTCCATAGCTCTGACTTCTGAGTTGCGTACCCCTGCTTTAGAGGCCCATATTAGATACTAGGAGATCTGTAAATACAATACACGGGCGCCTGAAAAATTGTGACCGATCAATTCTGACTGATCAATTTTCAAAATTTGTTTTTTGAGACAATAACTTTAGTGTGTTTTCTATCAATTCTTCTGCCAAGAAAGTTATTAAAAACTTAATGCCCTTTAATTGCAAAGACTCAAAGAGTAAATCTTTATTTATTGCAGCTAACAGCAAATAGAAACTGAACGAATTAATAAATAAATAAAAACTTAAACAACGGTACAACTAGAACTTAATCTTAGCTTACAAATATAATAACAGGAGAATATATATCCTTAACGCACTGCAGTGTAGGCCTACTTGGTGAAATAGGCCTAAATAGGTTTTACAATGGCTTGATATTGCTGAAACCATAGGCCCTTTGTTGAGTTACATTGTATAACATGTATATTATTATATCTTAGATTTTATTTGCCATGATACGAAATTTTGACTCATAAAGGCTTATTTGATTTAAGGAAACTGGCGAATTACCATGGCATCATATATGCGTTCCTAATATCATCGTGGAGTAGGAAATAGAATAATATTATTGCATTATTAATTAGAATTAGCGTTGCAAAAATGATTTGATATTAGGTTTTTAAACGATGTCAGAAATAATAAAGAGGCTTTCTCCTAGTTTAGTGCATTAATGTAGTATTTAATTCTGAGTTATTCACTAAAATGTACTCGGTAATCAGCTGTGTTGTAGTTGTCAAATTTTGTATTTATAAAATTTTTCCAAGAGGATCATTGGGAGGGTCGAAAGGTTGCCGAGTGGGGGAGGGTCATTATGGTTTTGTCATAGGGGGAGGATAAAACTGGAGGGTTAAAGTTTTAGCAGGGGTCACACATCTGCTAAAGGGGGTAAACTCCCAACCCCCAACAAAAAGCAACCCTACTCATAAGTAACTTATAGGTAAAAGTCAATTGCATTAGGCCTATATTTAATTTACGTTAGGTTAAACTTTAAACTATTTCGCGTTTTATCGAAATAATAATTGCAAAATTATTACCTATCGTGTAGTAGCAACAACATTTTTAGAATAATCACAGATCTTCGTGGATTTCGCATACTTCGAATATACATAATAATAAATTCTAAAGAAAATGTTGCATTCTTTTATGGCATGTCCGTTTTATCATTTAGAAAGATACTATCTCCATAGATGACGAAAATCACTGATATACTGTATAGTGTATACATGAATGAAAATTTATTTAGACGTTTTTCATGAATAGTAAACAACAAAATGTATAACGCAACTGTTATCCGACAAGTGTATTACATGTAGATAAGAAAAGTCTCAGCAAAAGCAAGAGTAAATGATTGAAAGCTTTATGTTTATCTTGATCTTCATGATGTACTGACAGTTGCAGGTGCTCTGGAGTTGAAAAGTTTTCCAATTAAGTAGCTAATTAGCAAAATTAGTATAATTTATGTTGTAACTATTTTTTGTGCCTATTTCTCAGTTTCCATTTTGTCTCAGTAAATGATTTACATATGCGTACGTTTAAAGTCAAATATTTTTCATTAAAGTGAAATAACTAACTGGTAAATTACTATTCAAACAGCACTGACTCCTAGAAAAGACACTCTTTCGTACTCATTTAATTGGATTTGGAATAATATTTCGTATTTAGCTGACTTTTGTTAATTTTTTAAAACCTCGGGGTATTCAATATACATGTATATGTATAGCTAGCGGCGGCTTTAGAACGAGTTGGGTTAGGTTTGACCTCACGACCTAATTGCGCTCACCAGCTTTATTATTACCTTAAGCAATGTTTCCGAGGTTTTTTGCCGGTAAACTGGATTTATTGTCAGTTTTTCAACGAATATAGATTTAGATTTTTCTGACCTACTATAAATCGTGGTAATAGGCGAGTAGGTGTTTTAAGCATTTGACCTATGAAATTAGAGTTTTATGATAGAGTAGGTTAGGTTAAGCTCAGATGTTAGTTAAGCGCTGTTATCAACGTGGTGTACTCCTACGATAGTGGTCTCGTCAACAGTAGTTCACATGCTGGATAATATACGCAATTTTTTAATAATTTCAAAATTTGTGTGCAGTGAATATTTTATCATTGAAAATTTAGAACATTTTGATATGGAATTGATAAGTATAAGCTGCAGATTTATTAGATTAGAGTTCTATCTGCAAAAAACTGGTTTTATTAGCATACTTCTCTCTCATTACGTATTACTTATTCAACTTAGTTGTAGGCTACTTGTCCATTTAGCGATAAATTAATTAGCGTTAACTTTATCACCTAGATGTAATTTCTTCACTGTCTGACACCATTATATACATAATATTTGTTTGATAATTAATTTAATTTATTGCCCTAATTATCCTTTCCTCGATGCTTACGCACAGAGTTCTTTTACTCTCTGTAGGGCCATATTGTTCCTATTTTGTTAGTGTTTTTGTTTAAGATGCTATTTTATAATTTGTACACTAGAGAAAAATGTACAAAATAATAGAAAAGATTAAAACACAGGCTCTGCCATTTTACGTTAGAAATGCTTGAACTCAATTAAACATTTATGAAACAGACTATTCAATTTCTCGGTAATAAATTCATGAGCTATATTAAATCTGTAATTTTTCACTATCTTCTTCCTTTTAATAATTAATTCAAAATACAGCCGACGATTTTCGATGCAACAATTCAAGAACGCGTCGTTGATATTTTGCGGGTTTGTTTCTACGGCGCAGCAGGGCGTGAGAGCGCCGGTGGCTAGCGGTCGCTGGCGGTAAACAGATAGCCTGGCGCCGCGCTATCCAGGGCGCGCTGGGACGCCGCTGTAGATAGGTCGGAGGATTGATGCTGTATGGAAAGTACTGGAGCTTACCATTTACGTGATTAATATAGGATGAGATATCGACGGATTAGGTATTCTGTTATTAGAGTAGAACGAATGATTTCGGGAAAACAATTTTAAGAGATTAGGTTTGAGTTCGCACAAAAAATCTAGTTATAAAGCTGGAGATATTATATTTTAAATCTCTCTGTCAGAGTTGTTAAAAAACCAGGTTTGTAACTGTACACTATGATCATGCGGGCAGTGATCTATTTTCTTTATCGTAATTTTATCATAATAATTATGCGTAATAATAATTTAAGAGTATTTTTTATGATTATAATAATGAAATTTAAACATTAAATTGACTTCTAATAGTTCATAATGATAATTAATTGGGTTTTTGATTTCTAAATTAAAGAGGAAGATTTTGTAGAAAGAGGCTGAACATTTTCAGTTTCTGTCTGTTCCTCTTGTAAGATTTGAGATCAATATTGTGCATTAATATTGCTTAACTAAGTCCATTTTATTTTTGGATATTTTTATTATAAATTAGCCTAATATAAATATTTTATAAAATTTTTATTATATATATATATATATATATATATATATATATATATATATATATATATATATATATATATATTATTAGATTTTGCATTTGCAGTCTATATATCATTAGATATTCCCTGTGTTATGTCCGGGTTGTTTGAAGAATAGACCAACCGGTGACTACACGTGTCGTAGAAGGCGACTAAAGTATTAAGATCAAAACCAACGCCAAAAAGGGCACTCGGTTGGTGAGCGCCTAGACTCCTGAAATTGTGTATTGGACCCCACACTCTGCTCATTTTTTGGATTTAATTCCATAGTGCTCATTGTTGTCGTGGACAACAGCAACACTCTAATTAGGCTATGTGATACTACAACATTTTTCGGGTAATAGAAATAGACCGGAGAAGGAGGAAAATAATTCTGAATTTAAATTTTAATGTAACAGTTCAATTCATCAAAACGCCAAACAATTTGAGTGTAACAACTAACAAGGAGCTTATAGTAAAATGCTGAGATGAGACGAAAATGTAAGCTATTCTTTTTTTGCGAAAACTGACGCTGGACTTCAATACGAATAGCTTCAACTAATCGGCAACATTCATTGAATTCATTCATTCATTCGTTAATTGCGTGTGTTGAAGAAGTCAGTTAAAAGATGAAAGTTAATAGACGAGAATTTCTAGTTGAAAATCTGTATCATGGCTGATGGTACACAGATTGCACGATTAGAAAGCTTCAAATATTTTGGTGACGGAATACCAGGTGAAGCAAGAGTGCTTGAGTGAAATAAAGTGCAAAAAATGCACTGACAAGTGTCTGGCTGTTCCTAAGGCCCTGGGATCAATTCCCGGGAGAACTGATCAGAGAGTAAAATTTCTGGCATTCGCCTTTCAGGTTACACCGGTACACCTGAAGGCTTGAAGAGAAGCCATTCGGGCTTCTGACCTTTACGTTAAACGCGAATTTATATTTTTAAAACTGACATAAGGCTCATTCGATAACATTTCGATGGAAGGACCTGCAGATCATTGATTACGAAGAAAGTAAGAGAAACCAAAAGAAACGTATAAAATACAGTCCTGAATAGCGGAAAATTGAATAGGGTCTAGGAAGGGCGACTTCGGAAATTGGAGTCATAAGCCGCTAAGGATTATTTTTAGTCTTAGCTAATTATAAACTTAGAAGGATTAGAGTGCTTGTTACAAAATGTTTAAATCTTGAAGCAGGAGCTATGAGCTTAGATGCAATGGCTTGCAATTATAGACTATAGATGAAAGTAAAACAAATTAGAGATATGGAGAGAGAGAGAGAGAAATGAGAGAGAGAGACCGTGACTAAAATTTTTGATGATTTTAAATTAGGAGTGCTCTATATAGAGCGCAAAAGTTTACAGACACGAATATTAAAATGTACCTTGGACCTGTCACTTGGTAGGTTCAAGGCGAGCGCTGGACTTAAATCCTGCACTTACAATTTTGCAGTCATCACCGTACGTAGGCCTATATGGTACCGATTCAACTGCAAACATCACCATCGCCTGCGGCAACGAGGTGAAGAAGATTCTGGCTTCGATCCAGCGCTGCACCGATTTATTGGATAGATCTTCCGCTAGATCGATCCAATGCTGCACTGATTTATTGGTCAGGTCTTTCACTAGATCGATTCAATGCTGCACCGATTTATTGGATAGGCCTTCCACTAGATCGATTCAATGCTGCACCGATTTATTGGATAGGCCTTCCACTAGATCCCTCATGAGATCCTCATGCTCTTTCATGAAGTAATGATCCAGTGAGAACGTGGTTGTACGTGCAGTAGTAGCTAGGGCCTCTCGCTGCCGGGCAGGTGTAAAGTCGGGGCAAAGGCATCGCACGTAGCTGATGTATGGGTGTTTTATTGAGGGATTGTCGTGGCGGACATCCACTCGTCTCTTTGAGATTGAGGATAGACTAGTCGGCTAAATTAGCCTGAAAACTGACACTGATTTGTGTTACTGTGGGGTGGAGGCAGAGGGTTGAGGAGGCTGTTCTGGTGTCCACCGAGTGACGTTGCGCAGAGTACAGTAGTAATAGTAGTAGTAGTAGTAGTAGTAGTAGTAGTAGACGTGTGGGTAGAGATTCTGAGGCAAAAGAGCGTGAAGATCAATGTCTTCTTTTATTGTAAGCTATTGTAACTGGTGCTGGGGATTGACTGATGGATGACATGATGTGGGACAGAGAGGATTTGAGACAGTCTATTCGTATCCCGACCCTAGTTAAACTGAGATTCAAGGGAAGATGATGATAATGATGATGATGATGATGATGATGATGATGATGATGATGATGATTGTAATTGATGCATGTATTGCAGGATAATTCGGACATCACTCTTAAGTGAAGAAGAGGAAACACGCGTTACATTTTATTTTATTTTTTAATATTATTATGCCATTGATTTCCGTCCCGTACTCTCAATAATATTTTCTATTAGACGAGTATTTATATGTTTACATTATATTATTTGAGTGCTATTATTTTACTCTGTTTAGTTATATGATTATGTGTCTATATTTTGGACCGTTAAAAGTGATGAGTAGCGAGATACTATTAATGTTTATTTGATGGATTATATGCACACACTTGACTACTGCACTTCTTACAGCAAACAAAGTATATCTAAATGTTTGGTTCAGTATACTAAAGGATAGACAAAGCATATACGATTCATCATATTATTTATTAAATATCGTATATTATATTAGATTTTATTTATTCATATAATAAAAGATCGCTTAGCAAGACGAAAAGGTCACTGAGGAATACTATGAAGATATACCTTACAAGTTTCCAAAATTCAAGGCTTCGTTATAGGTATAAGCAGGTTTTGAGTTGGAATATGTAGTTTACAGCTGCCACCTTTAGAAAGCTACAGACAGAGAGAGAGAGAGAGAGAGAGAGAGGAGAGGCAGAGAGAGGCAGAGACAGAGAGAGACAGAGAGAGGCAGAGACAGAGACAGAGAGAGACAGAGAGAGAGACAGAGAGAGAGACAGAGAGAGAGACAGAGAGAGAAGAGAGAGGAGGAGAGCATAGTCCTGCATATATGAGATAATGATCACAAAAGGGAGACATCATCGTCGCTGTGTCCTTGCTTCCAGTACTGGACTTGTTTTTAATTTGTATGAAATTAGTTACAAATATTTTCCTGAATTTTATTTGTACTTTCTATTTTATTTTTATTCTCTTATTTGTATCTGTTTTTATATTTAAAAAATTTTATGTTTTAAGTTTTGTATAATATAAAAATAGTTTCTATTTATTGTAATCAAAAGTTTAGAATCGTAAGTTACACTATAACTTCGTACTTGTGTTTCAGATAAGAATTGCTATTCCCATTTGCTGAGTATCTCATCGGTTAACTCATCTTTGGGAGGGGATATGGCGTAACGTTTAGAGTGTTCGCCTCGGATACAAATGGCCTGGGTTCAAAGCCCAGGTCAGTCATGTAATTATGGATATCCCGTTGAACCCATGGAAGGTCAGTCTTGTATCGGAGCTTGCTGATGATTAGTGCTAATAGTAGCAAAGTTGTGATTACCCATGGAAAGGATTAGTATTAACTTATCCGGAACATGTAAAGCGGTCTTGAAGACCGAACACCGGCCATGACATTGCAATAAAAATTGTCGGAGGTGATTATTATTATTATTATTTTTATTCCTTGTGCTGTAAAGGGCCTTGGGCTAAAAATAAGATAAAAGAGGCTTTATTTAATTAAAAGTTTAAAAAGAAGCGATTAAAATAATTCCTCTACACTCTGGGAAGCCGCATTGGCCAAAGTGCCACTAAAACAGACTGCATTGAATCGCGGGAGAGCAATAGACAGTCGCTGCCAAAGAAAAGCTTTTTCGTGCTTATCACCAGTAATGGCGCGAATTATTATTATTATTATTATTATTATTATTATTATTATTATTATTATCTCGCCCGAGGCCGTAGGCATGGGGTTCAATGATGCCTACAAGACGTGTACCAGTGTCATCCCGTTCACAAGTGTTCCCAGTCAGTCCTAGTTTAAAAGATGCTCCTTGCTACTTCTCATTCGTCTGAGACGTGTTTGCCACCATACATAATCGGCTTCTAGCATTGTTTGCTACCACTCATAATCGGCTATTAGCATTACGTTGAGTGAGCAAGAAAGAGTTAAATAATGCGTGGTCAACTAAGGAAGGTGATGCAATCAAATAAAGAAGAGTTGAATAACACTGTGAATGATTGTATTAAAAATATAAATTAATCTCAGTCTGGACGAGTGAATAGAAAAACTGTTCTGCGTGGTACAAAGAAACAAGTGAAAAGCATTGCGAAATTAAATCAACCACAGAATGGACAAGAGAAGTGCAATATATCGGCATTATTTCAAGCGTTTTCATAAGTGGGTGACCTGCAATGCGAATAACTTAAAATATGAACAGTTCATTAAGAATGTGAAAAAATTGATTTATATTATGAACAAGTATCAGGTGGAATATAATGTGAAATGTTGAGATACATGATGAATGGATGAACTGCAAGGTGAACATGTGGATTTCTATGTGAATATTTAAACTGCAATGTGAACATGTGGATTTCTATGTGAATATTTAAACTGCAATGTGACCATGTGGATTTCTATGTGAATATTTAAACTGCAATGTGAACATGTGGATTTCTATGTGAATATTTAAACTGCAATGTGAACATGTGGATTTCTATGTGAATATTTAAACTGCAATGTGATCATGTGGATTTCTATGTGAATCTTTAAACTGCAATGTGAACATACGGATTTCTTTGCGAACAAGTGAATTTCAATGTGAACATATGAACAAATGAAATTCAAGGTGAACAAGAAGATTTCTATATGAATGAGTGAACATGTGAACATCTATGAATTGAAATGTGAACATGTGAATTGCTATGTGAACAAATGAACTGCAATGTGAACATGTGAATTTCTATGTGAACAAATGAACTGCAGTGTGCACATGTGAATTTCTATGTGAACAAATGAATTGCAATGTGAACATGTGAATTTCTATGTGAACAAATGCACATGTGAATATGTTAGGTAACAAGTGAACTGCAGTGCCTGCATTGCGAGCGTCTCTCTGTATCTGTTTTGCTATTCAGAAAGATGTTCTCAATGTAGGTTATTGTTGTTCGCTGCACTCGACAAAAAATTGAATGAAATGTCAGCTACGTCGCTCTTTCAGGAGCATGCTACTATCGACTAATAAATTCAAGAAGTGCCTAAATTAGCGCCTACCTTTAAGGCAAAATAATGAATATTTCGAGGTATTTTTATTGCATTCTTATGTACAGTAATTACCTTTATCAGGCATACGAAACACGGTTCATGTAGAGATGAGATTTATTAAACCGTGTGCATTTAATCTTCAAATTTAACTTGGCGTTTATCTCTTTCGTAAAGACTCTCAGCAAATTTGATAGTATTTGCTAATAATTAATCCGACGTCAAGTTAACCAGCGCCACCATAGCTGGTCGTACTTTACATTAGCAATCATGTTTAGCAATTTTAAAACCAAGAGATTAGAAAATCTTTCAGTCGCGATATTCATACGACTTATTACTGAGTATAATTAATCATCATGATACTGATATTCTATTTGAAATTTATTTTCTTTCATAAGTAGGATTGTATGAATATTTGACTATTTAAACATTTCTTTCGATACAATGTCTTTGTTAACTCTATGTTTTTATCCACTAATACCCTGGTTTACTCTTTTGAATGCAATTTGAATGTAATTGAAATTATATCCGCATATATGTGAACAACCAAGAGTACAGGGATGTGATGTAGAATGTCGATCTCTTGTCGGTGTACGAAATAATTAAATTAATTAATTACGCAGCATCAGCAGATAAACTAATAACTCCAGACCTACCTCAGTCCAATTGCCTAACTTCCCCGTGTTGTGCTCGAGTGTGGTTGGACTACTGCAGTATATGGCAACGGAAAACAATCTGCCGTGTGAACGCAAGAGGCGACTAAGGCAGGAGCTGAGGATGGCTAGATGGGAACCACCTTACCATGAAACATTTTCCCCAGGATTAAATGGAATTAATCCATCTTACAGAGGAAGGGAATGGGAAATCACCTCAGAAGCCATACTTTTCCCAAGCTATAGGATACAAAAGGTATGGATAAGGCATAGACTTTTGTGAAGGGATTAACTTTTTGCTCTAAGTAGTGCTATTTTGGAGCGAGAAAGCAGACTTTGAGTATGAATATGTACCTTGAACCTGCCACTTGGCAGTGCACTGAAGAAGAAGACCCCAGATAAGCAGAACATAAAAATGCCAGAAATACTTCAATCCCTTCATTCAAGGGCGTGTATGACTACTGTTCTATATATCAGGTCAACTGAAATAACAAAATGTTTCATAATCGTATCACTATAGTCACAATCAATACATCAGGACTATTTCACGAGATATTACCCCTTATCATGTCATCTGCATAACATCAAAATTTGTGACAATATAAAAGTAAATGCTAATGTTAACGTCAGTTTCCTCACTCAAAAGCGATGTCAGTAAACGATGCTGCAGCTCGAGACTTCTACAGATTTTAAGAGATTTTTTGCCTCAGCCTGTAGTAGGCCTAACTATTGCCGTCCGAAAGAGAAAATAAATGAAGTATGTAATTAATAATATTGCAATTAGTAAATGCTCGTTAATGAAAACAACGTTTTTCGCAAGAGCCGGCTAATGTACGTACTGAGAGTGGCAATGGTAAACCACCAGAGATGTAATAGTAAAACCTTCACAAGTTATATAAATTGACCTTAGATTTCAATTTTGAATTTTAAAATCTTCATGAGTTATTTAAATTGACCTTAGATTTCAACTTTGAATTTTAAAACCTTCATGAGATATTTAAATTGACCTTAGATTTCAACGCTGAATTTTAAAATCTTCACGAGTTATTTAAATTGACCTTAGATTTCAACTTTGAATTTTAAAACCTTCATGAGTTATTTAAATTGACCTTAGATATCAATTTTGATGCAATCAACCTTGCAGGTTTCTACATGTACATGTATATCCAAAAAAGTTTTCCATCGTTTCTTTCATTCACCAGATGTCAGAAGAGTAGTGACGGCTTACTGTTTGAATAACCACTTAAATAGCATAAACAGGTAATACGTACTTCAATTACAACATGGAATTAAATTTAGTTAAAATATAACTATATCTTACTACGTTTTTGCATAGTCGTTCTATTCAATTCATCAGTGGCTAGAGGACTTAGTTACAAATTATAAGCATTTAGATAAATCTAACATCTTGCTGCCTCTGTCGATTAAAGCGAAGTATTAATCATCACCTTCTTCTACTTCTTTAAATCTAAGTCTAACCCGGGTCGGGAGAAGAAAGTATTGTAGAAATTTATGGAGCTTAGGCGCTCACCAAACGAATAGCCACTATTACTGACATTGGTTTCGATCTTATCGAATTGTCGCCTTTTATGAAACGTGCACTTCACGGTTGGTCTATTCTTCTGAAACCCGGACACAACACGGGTGAAAATTAATATTAATCAACTAAAACAAAATTTTCTATTTTGTTATACTTAAAATTCTAATCGATTATAATTATTGTTAATTTTGGGATCTTCAAATGTAAAAAATGACGAAACTGCTACTAGATTTTACCAATATGCATCACCAAGCTTTTGCTTCACTTATTCGTATTCTTTAAAACTGTAAAATCTAGACTATTGCATATTTTATCATTTCATGGTAAACTATTAGAAACAATGTCTACGCCTTACAAAATTGATTCCCATATTATACATCACAAATCTAATAAACTTTTTCAAGAGATCTCATTGGACAGATAGAGCTTCGTCTTGGAACGGTTCATTACAATCATTAGTTTCCATTCGATAGTGTTGGTGTCTAATTTTTTATAGTGCATAAACTGGACAACCGATAGTGTTTACTAAAGTAGTCTAACGCAGAAGTTGAAGAAGGTAGCGAAGCCAAACAAACCATAGACTCTATTATATATAGGGTCTAGACGGTTCTTACCTTATGATGATAGTAAGTATTATAGGAGCTCTCAATAATGAGAATGATAGAATTACTACGAGCACTATTTCGTAGTATAATAATTTACATGTATATAATGTGGTATGAAATTTCTCCAATGTCTCTAATGAAAAAGACCATTAAAATGGGTAAAACGTTTTAAATACTTAGATATTACTATTATAGCAAGTAAAAATCTAGAGGCTGGTACCAATTTGATTATTAGAAAATTTTACTCTAGTTGCAATAATATATTGAGTAAATCAGCTAATTTAACTGAGCTGACAAGATTGCATCTTTTAGAGTCCTACTGCTTGCCCATGTTAACCTATGCCACTGTTAGTATTTCACTTAGAAACGACCAAATTCATGATTTCAATGTTGCTTGAAACAATGTTTATAGAAATCTATTTAACTATCATAAATGGGAATCTGTTAAGCCAATTATGATAGGGTTGGGTAAGTTGGATTTAAAGCATATTAGAGTTAAACTTCTGTTTAATTTCTTTAGAAGCCGCCTAAATTGATTCAGTATAAATATAATTTTAAAGCATTTTGTAACTAGATATGTGCTGAGGGATCTAGATAAAATGTGTCATAGTTTTGGATTGCCTATAAATTGTTCGATGGTTTTAGCCAATAGAGTGTCTTATGGTAGAAGCGGGTATTTAATTTACGCAGCGTTTAATGCTAATGCTGGAATTAGGAATTCTAGTTAAGTTTCTTATTTCATTTTGATTGTTTTATGATCCTATGTTTATGTGTGTATGTGCGTGTATATAAAAAAGTAAACACGCATTATAGTGAATAATAAACTATGTTGATATCTATCACTTTTAAAACCACATGTTGAATCCGTTAGGCAATTTAGACCATTTTCCGTATAACCAGTCCAGTGAATGTCCGAGATTTTACTCTCAGATCAGCTCGACCGGGATTCGAACCCACGAGGATTCAAATCACCTTAGGATTTGTCATTTAAAACTTCATGACGTTACACCTACGCTATTTAGACATTTTAATTACATATTCATGTGATGCATCTTGATCCTATCTGTTTTTGACGAATAAAGAAATGAATATTATTACTGAAGACTGACGTAATTATGAAAGCTATATTTTCACATTACCGTCAGTTACGGTAAGATTGGGAATAGATTCTACTATGTATAGGCCTATATTAATCACGTAATTTAAGAAAATAGGAAAGTTGTTTACACTTACTTTTACCTATTAGCTATTGGTTTAAACTATTAGCTACGCATCATTTTACGTAATTGTAATGTTTTCAATAATAACAAATCGACTAAATGTTTACCAGTAAGGAGTAGGGCCTAAGGAAATTACCGAACGAAGCGAAGTCAGTGAAGTAATCCATAACACCAGATGACACTATGGATTCATTGATTTGAGAAGCAACAATTATTATGATTCACCGAAAGCGTTGTATTTTCGGTATGAAATATTTAAATGAATATAAAACTATACGATCTTACAGTCCGGAAGAATGGAATGTAAGTTAGAAATATATCACACATAGTGAGAGGCGAATAATAAAAGATAAGAAAAGCAGTAGAAATCAACTTAATTGTCAAATTGTTAAAGTTGATACCTATATGAAATTAAGAAAGCCTTACGAAGGGTTCAATGAAGATCCGATAAGAAGCTTCAAGACAACTTAGATACTTTACCAGTGGACTATGGACCTGACATTTATCAGAAACATTAGTCATTAACCGAGATCTTACAATTTTTGTTCGCAAAATTCTATTTTTCAATTAATTGTTTACTATAATTATCAAGCTAATTCACATTTTTGTAGACCTACATAGAAAATTGATTGATTGGAATACGACTTTTCAATAAACGAATCCATAGTAGAATCTATTAGGATCATGAAGCCAGAAGGCAATAATACCTAATCCTGTTTCGTTAGTTCAAAATAGTTGTTTAAATTACGAGTATTAATACACTAATCCCTTCATTTAAGTTAAATATTTAATATTTAGTCTTCTTCTTCAATGCACTGCCAAGTGGCAGGTTCAAGGTACATAATCAAATTCAAAGTCTGTTTTCTCGCTTCATAAGAGCACTCCTTAGATCAACAAGTTAATCCCTTCACAAAGTCTATGTAGCCTTATGTAGCCTATACCTTGGGAAAAGTATGACTTCTGAGGTGGCTTCCCATTGCATTCCTCAGTTAGATGGGTTAATTGCCATTTAATCTTGGGGGAAAATATTTCATAGTGAGATGGGACCCTTCTTACCATCCTCAGCTCCTGCCTTTAGTCGCCTCTTGCGTTCACACGCGCAGATTTTTTGCGCTTGCCATATTCTGCAATGGTCCAGCCACACCTGAGCACAACACGAGGAAAACATTTAATATTTAAATTAATATTTAGTAATACATGTAATCATTGTTAAGTTAGTCAAAACATAAAATCAATTTTCACAAGGCTATGGGTTGTTTGCTGTTATTTCCACTTTAAAATCTGCTACCTATGAATACTAGTAGTAATCGATGAATTTAATTCGCAACATTTTCGATTCTACGTGTGTAAGCATTTTAGCTCCTCAGTTACCTAAAATAATAAGCATTAGCAGAGAAACCAAATTTCAGTTTAACAAGCAGAAATTTTAAAATCTTATATTTCGAACTTCAATTCCTTTCGTAACATGTCATGTCATGTCATGTCATGTGTTCATCCTGGGGCTGGTTCCAGCCAAAACTTTCTCTATAATGTTCCTCCATAAGACTCTATTATTTGCCATTTCCTCGATGTTCATTCTTTTTCTTCCTTCTGTTCTTCCATAAATGCTAACTCCAGCAGCCTTCAAGTCTTCTTCCAATCGGTCCTTCCATCTTCTTTTAGGTCTTCCCGCCGTTATCTTGAGGTCTGCTTTATAGTTAAATATCTTTCGAGGGTTTCTGTTATCGAAAGATATTTAACTCTAAAGCAGACGGCAACATACGGTACTTAATTTCATTCCAGAAAGTTATATTATGGCCATCACCCTCTTTGAATGAGTTGCAGCCAACAGCAAGCTGACTTACTTAAAAATTGCTTTAATACTAGAGGATTAAATAGAGTAATTAGGTCACAGGCTCCCAGTAAACTGAGCCCATATTTAAATTCAGCCCTTTTGCTGATAAAGACTTCGAAGCGAAGTAAAATGTACCCTTTTAAAATTTATATGCAACAATTTGTGTTCTGATATTTAAATAGTATAGTATTAAATAATATGTATAATAATCTTGATATATTAATAATATTGATATAAATATATTATATTGGTATTCCAATATAAAAGAGTATTAAACTTTACGTTGTTGTCTCAGAGACGTGTGTTTTTATTTTATCTGGTAGGGATCTAAGAGGTTGAGTTTGCTATATACTATACTTCAGCTTCGCCTTTCCATTTATCCAGTTCAATTCATCTCTGCTGGAAATCAATATTTTTTTTTTTTTTTTCATGCAGTGGCCCCGGATAGTTTCATTTTAAGGGGCCTAAAAACTGTTAACAGCTAAGAAAGCTAAGAAGCAGAGAACTTTGATAGGGGAGCATGAAATGCATATAAAGGAACTGAATCTAAATAAATTTTTCATCTAGATTTAGGTATTACGTGTTAAAAAGCAAACAAATTTCTCAAATTTTAATGATGCTATTAATCGAGAGGATTAGGCTATTCTGATTTGAGCCTTTTTGTCCCCTCCGTCTGTCGATCTTTGTTGTTAACCCCTTGCAATAGATGCAATTACATGAAGATTTATTTATAAGATTTATAAATTAACTTTTGAAAATCACTCTCGTTTAACTCCATCAATTTGAAGCGTGGTAGGCAACGTTAAAATAAAGAAGCTGAGCCTGAAAGAACTAGCTCATTATTTAATGGGGAGGTAGGGAATGGAGATTATCCTCCAAACCCCTTGTAAGAAATTGAGAAACTCTACTGTAATGGTTCATGTTATCATGTAACCGGGTTAAGATCAGTCCATCAGAGCCAATCTTTCAACCAATTTCACGTTTCTGTCCACTTCAAACGATCGAAGAGCTCCGGGATAAGATCGGAAATTGAACGGGAAGGTTATTAGCCGACATTAAATTGCTTCCCATATGGATAAACCAACAAGAGGAAGGATGCATCTATATGTGCCTACAAATCAGAGTAAAATATTAACCAATGCTTAGAAAATAATATGATGAACCCAGCAGGAATAGTTTAAATAAAAATAAATTGCAAATATCAGCAGAGACTGAAAATGTAGACAATAGTATTTTGTCTGCCAAAAACATTACTATTTTGAATTGAAGACACACTATATTTGCATAAGTATAAATATTGCTGTATAAGATATGTCATAAGATAAATAATAAAAATAATTACGTGTGTAGGTGTCTAGACGTACATGTGTATACTGTACATGAATATAGAACATACGGAATTATTCATTTTGAGTATAATTTATTACTTCAGAAGTCTTATGTTCTTTTTCATTACGGGGCAAAAAAATAAGTCCATCAGCAGCTGGTCAAATAATTTTCTACCGTTTGTGAATTCGAAGGGTTACCTGAATCTAAACAATTCCTTGTCAATTGTCTAAATATATTAAAGTATACCTGTTTTAGGGTTTTGTACTTCAATTGTACAAGTAATTTAGTTCTTCTAAATTTATTATACTTGTCATATAGTTCTTCATAATTTTATTGTACATGTAATTTAGTTCTTCTTCATACTTCTACTGCACATGTAATTTACTTCTTCTTCATGACTTTATTGTACATGTACCTTAGTTCATCTTCATGATTTTATTGTACGTGTAATTTAGTTCTTCTTCATAATACTGATGTAAGTGACAGTACTAGCAATGCATGTAGACGGATCTGCAATTGAACGTGCATGTCAAGAGCATCTAGAGAGCGTTAGATGCACTGCATTCTCTCATAAGAGTCAGTCAGTGCAGAGCATGGGAAGCTGCCTGAGCTGAATAGAGTTGAAGTAATGTCTGAGAGTACTTTAAGAAAATCCCGAGAGTTTAAGAGTACTTTTAAGAGAGTACTCTACCAATGTTCAGCATTCCGTTGTGGGACCAGTTAACAAGAGCTACATAGACTCAATTCATAATGTAAGAAGACTTCCACTTCATGCTTAGTGCAATTTCGAAGCATTCTCATTTAATAATTTAAAAGAATATTGTATTTTCAAGCATTATACAGTCTATATACATGTATATACCTAATTGCTTATGTAATATATATTTCAATTTAATTGTGATTACTATTACTTCAAAATTATTCATATTTATACTCAATTCGACGCTTCAACTTATAATTATAATTTTCAGCCTAAAATGGGCTACATATAGGCCTATGTTACTATACAAGTATTAATTTCCCATCATTTATCCAAATTTTAAGTAATTATCCTAAAAATATGTCTCAAAAGGACGATGAAATCTAATGTATCCTTTGTATGTTTAACCAAAGAGTCTAACACTGCCTTCTGAAGAGTAGGCCTAATCGAGTGTCAAAATTCATTTAAATCGATTTGTTTTAGTTGACGAAATTTTGCGAATATCTATTTATAAAATAAGTCATAAGAGGCTTATTAAAAAAGGTCATAGAAGGTAGAATGGTAGGAAAAAGAGTCAGGGGCAGGCCGAGATTAGGTATGTTAGATGACTTAAAGACCCACTCATATGTGGAAATGAAGAGGAAGGCGGTTGACAGAGAAGAGTGGAGGCGTTATATACCATGGACCTGCCAGTAGGCAGCGCACTAAGAGAGAGAGAGAGAGAGAGAGAAGAGGCATAATAAAATATGCAATAAAAAGAATTTATACAATCAATAATATGCAATCTAGAATTCTTTTGCATACTATTGATTGTTTATAAAAAAATCTCAAAATTTGTAAATCTTCAATTCTTCATAATAATACCCCATCACTAGGGTTAACATAAACAGGCATTTGATAAGTACTCAAAAAAAGAACTGAAAGAACTGACCATGTCCTGAGAGGGAATAGTTTACTAAATGAGGTAATTGAAGAAAAATGGATGGAAAGAAGGTTAGAGGAAGACGGATACTTAGGAGGCTGATTTTGACAAAAGAAAGACAGAGGGTAGAACATGTGGAGGAGTTAAATACCATAGACCTGCAAATAGGCAGTGCACTAAAACAGAGAGAAGTCTGTCGGTAATTCCCGGTGATTCCCTGTATGTAAATTAAAGAGTTAATTCATTAATTGTAAAATAAAGAGTTAATTCATTAATTGTAAAATAAAGAATTAATTCATTAATTGTAAAATAAAGAGTTAATTCATTAATTGTAAAATAAAGAGTTAATTCATTAATTGTAAAATAAAGAGTTAATTCATTAATTGTAACATAAAGAGGCAATTCAGTAATTGTAAATAACGAGTTAATTGATTAATTGTAACATAAAGAGGCAATTCAGTAATTGTAAATAACGAGTTAATTGATTAATTGTAACATAAAGAGGCAATTCAGTAATTGTAAATAACGAGTTAATTGATTAATTGTAACATAAAGAGGCAATTCAGTAATTGTAACATAAAGAGGCAATTCAGTTATTGTGATTAATGTAACGAGTTAATTGATTAATTGTAACATAAAGAGGCAATTCAGTAATTGTAAATAACGAGTTAATTGATTAATTGTAACATAAAGAGGCAATTCAGTAATTGTAAATAACGAGTTAATTGATTAATTGTAACATAAAGAGGCAATTCAGTAATTGTAAATAACGAGTTAATTGATTAATTGTAACATAAAGAGGCAATTCAGTAATTGTAAATAACGAGTTAATTGATTAATTGTAACATAAAGAGGCAATTCAGTAATTGTAAATAACGAGTTAATTGATTAATTGTAACATAAAGAGGCAATTCAGTAATTGTAAAACGAGTTAATTGATTAATTGTACATAAAGAGGCAATTCAGTAATTGTAAATAACGAGTTAATTGATTAATTGTAACATAAAGAGGCAATTCAGTAATTGTAAATTAAAGAGTTAATTCAATAATTGTAAATTAAAGAGGTAAATTAAAGAGGTAATATCCTGTATGTAAATTAAAGAGCGCAATGTTCTGTCTCTATTAACTCTATTTTGAAACTAACAGTTAATTAATTTGGCATTACCAACTCTCCATGCGGTGGAAAATGGTCCACTTTACTTTCATCATAGCTGTTGACACATTTCCATGGTTCGATTCAGTTACCATTGAAATACATGTCAGATTCAGAGTGTTAAAAGGTGCTAAAAGAGAGCGGGAGGGGGGGGGGGGGGTTGAGGCAGACTGGACCCCCTACGGGAGGCTGACCATATTTTAGTTACTGTTTGAGGCGAAAAAGATCAATCTTGAAGTTTCGTGTCAAATAAAGGAATCGAATTTTTTCATTTATCTGCAAATGAATTAATTGCATTTTTGGAACTGTAGAGCTATGCATATATACTATATTGTAACTATACTAAATGTAGCCTATTGTTAGCTATTATACTTTGTAACGATAATTTAGCTGGGCTGGTTAAAATGTTATCTGATTATACATTAGTCGGTAAGTGCAAGGTTCTAATTCAGTGGTTTCCCCGTAAATGACCTGCTTTCGAGTCCGGAAATTGACGTTAAATCTTTGCTTATAGGCTTTATATTGATAAATTCGTATTTATGGTTATTAGTTAATAAATTTGTATTTATGGCTATTAGATTCTTCAAGACCCATGTTGAACTGGGCTAGATTTAATATTTTCATTTAATCCTTTTAAAATTAACTCTCAATATTTTAAAGTATCATTTAATCTCTCCTTCTTAAATGCCCGAATGCTCTGTTTTCACGTTTGGGTACGAAGGGATGAATTCATCCCCAATCCCCGCTTGAACGTGGCTGCTGTGGAATATTTTTCCACCAACTATCGAACCCCAACCCATATTTGTCGCACAAAATGCAGTGGGTTGGACTCCGCTTCAAGCTTAATTTCTAGTTATTTCATGTGAATTTATTCAACCCCGAATGTGGAAGTTTCTATTGTTTAAACCATCCCAACCCTGCAAGAGACATTTCGCATGTCTGCTACAACAAGCGGGTAATTAGCCTCGTTAAGAACTGTCGATAGAGTGTTTTAGATGCGGGGGGGGCACTGGCATTGACTGAATCTCAATAGGGGGCAGAGCGAGGGGGTTAGGGGGATGAATTGGTTGGTTTCTAGCACATGAAGAGCGGAACAACCGTTGAAATAATCGCCGGTTCACACGTTCCCGCTCCACTTCACCTCTTCGCTATATTGAATGCCACATCGGTTGTCGCTGCGCTCTCAGTAATAATAGAAACTGCTCGGCGATGGAACGCAAGAGGGGACAAGAGGTTGAGAGAAGAAAAGAACGAAGATTTCTATAGGCGAAGTGCCCATTGTACTGGTTCTGTTCAAACCAGTCGTCGAGAGGATCCTATGTACAGTCACATATGAACAGGAAGGGAATCAATTAGGCGAAAATGCTTTATTGAAAACTGTACCGTTCACTGAATTTCACACCCGACATTTATTAAACAGTTTGAAATAAAAGATAAACTGCTTAAATTATTCTCTCTTAGTTACGCTACGATTTTGGATTAAATTTGGGACTTCGATTCTTTGTAATAAGAGGCCTAATTCTTTCACAGTATACACTAGAAAAGATTTGTAAAAGGCCTGATAGAGACTCATGGGTCTAATAAGGCCTATAGTGATGATTTAGCTGTATATCTTCTAGCTAGTTAGCTTATCCAGTTTAGCCCATATCTATTGATTTCAAAGACCCTCACAAATCTTAAACTCAAAACCACGACTGTATGTTCTAACCCTCGCTTAATTAAACCGGCCCTGAAAAGTTGCCTGTGCATATTGTTAAATAAGTCTATATCAAATATTTTGTTCAAATAATTTCATAAATCTTGCTTCGTAATTTTAAATCTATTTCTAGAGAATTTTTTTCTCTTTGGTATTTAATGAACCCATTCTCTCAATCTTTTTATAGTTAAGATGCTCTACTTGTACCCTCTAATATTTAGACTCCTCTCACTGGCACTATTGAGATATTACTCCCCCCCCTCGCCTTCAATCCTCTATTGTTCAAGCAATGAAGAGTTTTTCTCAATCAGCGCCAGAGTGGGCCCTTGAGCCTGTCTACTTCAGGGCTCTATAGTATCCCTGTCTCTATTGCTAGGAGAAATTATACGTGGAAGCATTGCGTGTCTGCCTTATTGGGCGCAAGATTAGTTGATGCAAAGATTTTTTAGCTGTTTAACTATTTCCAAATTTAGCCAGTAAATTAATCTACTTAAATAATACTAAATAATAGTATTTGTGTATTTGTCAAATTAGCCAGCAATTTAAAATATTTAAATTGATATTTAAGTATTTAAATGTCGATAACTTTCTCGATTTAAAAGAAAGCAAATCTGAATTTAAAAAATAAAAAGTATCATTCCACTGATTTTAACCGTTAAGCTTCGTTTACTATTTATTAACTTTGTCATTTACACAATGAACAAGGTGCATTTTAATCACTTTATTTGTGGCCCAGAGCTCTTCTTAATTGATTCAATCACTGCTTTAAATATTTAATAAAATTAATTTTTCATTTCATTCATTTCTGATCTCTTTGAGTTAATAGAAAAAAGCTGTACTGTTTCATAAATACAGTAACTTACTGTTCTATTAATCTTTGTGACGGTAGCTAGAGTGTGCCGAGTCGTCTTGAAGAGAAGCATTGCGCTTCTGAACCTTGACGTTAAACACACTACAACCTACCTAACCGATCTACCTGTACTATTTCATATAAAGCAATCGAAGTCAAGATGGAGGACGAGAGCAACGGCGAGTAATTTAGCATCCCTGGCTTCAGCCAACTTGGACCCGGTGTCTCCGTGTATATAAACACTCAGATCTTGATGCACGACAAGTATTTCGGCCAAAACCTTTTGCGTTGCAGTGTTTAATTGAGCTCATTACAATTAATAAGTTATAATAATAAGATGGTAAATAAAACGAAAAGATATTAGTCAAATAGATCGTCTATTGGTAATTCAGAATAATATAGAAATTATTTTTTATGACTAATGGCGTACAGGTATAATTATTTATCTGCTAAAAGTTAGTATGTTTATTCTCATTGCATTTATGCTCATTCAATAGTGTGTCTAGGATTGTTTCGATAAAGACAGATCTACTATCCACAAACCTTTTAGCATGTTTTAATAATAATAATAATAATAATAATAATAATAATATTATTATTATTATTACTATTATGATTATTATTATTACTATTATATCTTTATTAGCAATAATAGGAATAATAATACTAGTAATAATAATAGTAATTGTAATACTACAACTGCTAGTAATACGATAGATCTAAAGTCATTCTTTTATCTTGTTTTTTAGCCCAGGGACCTATACAGCCCAGGGCATTAAACATTAAAAAATAAAAAAATAAAATAAATAGAAAAAATAATAATAATAACAATAATAGTTATAATAATAGTAATAATAATAATAACAATAATAATAAAAATTATAATAGCAATATCAATAACATTTTAGAAAGTAATAATAGTAGTAATAATAATAATAGTAATAATGGGTTTACGTCTCTTACTCATACAAGGATTATTTCAGGGATGTCCCCCTTCATACTTCACTACAAATAGCTTCACCCAAATAATTTGAAAGAATCATAATTATGCTGAAGAGAAAGAGAAGAGAGTCCCAATCGGTGCCGGTACGGTGATTTAGTAACAGCCAGGTAAGATTATATAAATCTATGGGGGGAAGAGATATGGTTTAACCTACTGCAGAAAATGGAAATAGTAGAACACGAAAGAAGATCAGGAGGCAGAGATTTCCAAAATGTGGGAGCTGAAAAAGAAAAAGAGCTGAAAAAGGAACTGAATATCTGATAAGGTATTGGATAAGGAACATATTTGAATTTGCCAGCAGGTTGGCATCAGAAAGAACGAAGCTTACAAGAAGGTTGATATTGTATTAAGAGATAAGAAAGGTAAGAAGGCTTAATAAAGAAAATTGTTTTTGAAGGTTAACAGAGCAATTTAGTCCTTAATTTTTTGAACCACAGGAAGCCAGTGAAAATTACAAGAAGGAAATTGGGTTTGAAACCTAGAGGATCGACAGCCAACAAGTGATAGAGAATTTGGGGCACATTGCAGATGCACCAGAACAGAAGAAGTTAAGTCATAAACCAAGAAGTTGCAGTAATAATCAAGTTTAGTAAGAAATATATTACGTTAACCAGAATTGTGGCTGCTTTTTCCAAGAAAAACTTTTCACCATGAGTTTAACAGGGAAAGCAAGATTCTGAAAATAGACTGGAGAATTAACTACTTTGCTTCCTTACTGAGGGGTGCCAATTAAAAGAGGGTTTGAAGGCAACATTTGGCGAACTACAGTTTTGACAGATGATAATTTGAGTTTTAATAATCTAGATATTAGCAGTGACTATGTACTGATAATCATATAGGCCTACCTAATCGTAGGCTTGTGGTTGATTTGCTGAGCCAGATAGTTAAAAATTCATGATAAATTCCCTTAAACTGCGAAAAACTTCAAATTTGAGCAATTTATCGCTATTTAAATACATCAAAAACGTGTAGAGGTAAGTACTGAGAATGAAGGCTATAGTACTAGTGTATTCCACTGCCGTTAAGCAATGTTTGCTTGCATCGATTTAGTCTTGGACAATTGCTGCTGTGCGCTTTCATATCTTCATTGCGCAGTACATCGGTGCTCAATAGCTTCAAACAGTAAGGTTTTGTATGGATACTTTTGTATAGATATTGGAGCAGAATTCTGGTGCATTTCTCTAGTAAATAACGCTGGTAAAAAATTCTTATTCGTTTTCTATTTAATGGCTTCAAAGATTTCAGTTGGCTTGAAGCGAAGTTTTGCTGCATAGGCCTATCGATCTCTACTGTAAGTGAAAATATCCCTCTGCGCACTGTTACTTGTGTTTTAAAGTAGTCAATTTTTATTTTTACTGTAGAAATGAAACTATTGCATTCGTTATTTATCTCGCTGATAATGCTCTAAGTAATCTTTTACCACAAATCCATAATTTGATAGTGTCTACTAGGCTATAATTACGTTACTCTAGAGTAGGGAATATGGCGCAACGGTTAGAGAGCTCGCTTCAGAAGCAATTGGCCTTAGTTCAAAACATAGCTCAGTTAACAACAAATGGATATCCCCTAGGGCTTCTGGAAGGTTCTTCCTTTAGCGTAGAATGCTGCCAAATAGCGTTGTCAACAGCAGAGATATGATTCATTAATCATGGAAAGGATTTTAAAAACTATTCCGTGAAGCTGTGAAGCTGTCTCGAAGACGGGCACCGGCCATGACACATCTGTAGTCTTTTAAAAATCTCTTAATAGTTTAAATATTATTTAACGTTATTTATCGAATACGAATTTATGCTATATTATGCTATATAAACAAAATGCTTTATAACAGAGGTCAGATGATTATGATTATCAAGGAAATCCTAGTGATACGATTATCAATAAAAATCCTAGTGATACGATTATCAATAAAAATCCTAGTGATACGATTATCAATAAAAATCCTACTGATTATTATTATCAGCAAAATCCTACTAATCATGATTTTCAAGGGGACTCGTAGTGATTAAGGACACTATGTCTATTGGTATAGATTAGCTATTAGCTATGGCTATTAGCTATGGCTACTAGTATAGGCTAGCTATGCTATTGATATGGCTACTAGTATAGACTAGCTATGCTATTGCTATGGCTACTAGTTATAGACTAGCTATTAACAATGGCTACTAGTATAAACTAGCTATTAGCTAAGGATACACTAGCATAGTATAGACTAGCTAGGCTATTAGCTATGGCTACTAGTATAGACTAGCTATTAGCTATGGCTATTTGTATAGATTAGCTATTAGCTGTGGCTATTCTATCTGGACATCTCTGATTAGTGGATTCCTCGTGTTTGTGATTCTAAGTGAATACTAGTGAGCATGATTACTCTGAGAGTTTTATATCTACTCAGTTTCTGCGCTATCAACTCTATACTTAAGTTTAAATTAATAGCTTGTAATTTAAATTTAATTAAACTAAATGCTTGTAAATAGTGTTATTATTGTTTCTTTTAGACACCCTATCATCAATAAATATCTGGATATCTCTGATTGTGCATTTCTTTAAATATATAAAGTATATTCAGCTATATTTCTTTAATGGGATGATCCATAAGTGCTGCACGTAGTGTCGACTTCAATGAAGAATCCATCTCAGTTGCCTTCGAAGCGTTTGAATCAATTGCAGTTCAATTACACAAAGATAAAACAAATTAAAGTGACCAAAATAGTACTATGTTAGGCTACATGCGTCTTAGGCATCATTCTTCAACGTCAAGATCATGAAGCCAGGCCAGATCTGGGTAGCAATGTATTCGAGAAGCCTATATGGAATGTTTGCATTGTTGCTGACAGTACTAGGTTCTGCGGAAGCTAGTAAATCGAGCCTAGGATCTCGTTGTTTGGAGATAACGATACCAATGTGTAGGGGCATCGGTTATAATTACACTTACATGCCAAACCAATTCTACCACGACACCCAAGAAGAAGCGGGGCTAGAAGCCCATCAATTCTGGCCCCTCGTTGAAACCAGATGTGCCTCGGAGCTGCGATTTTTTCTCTGTAGCATGTACACCCCCATCTGCATCCACAACTACGACCAGCCGCTCCCTGCCTGCAAATCTGTGTGCGAAAGAGCGAAGTCAGGTTGCGCTCCGATCATGAAGCAATTCGGATTTGCTTGGCCGGAGAGGATGTCCTGCGATAACCTGCCGGACTATGGATTGGATAGGGACCGGCTGTGCATGCAGTACAACAGCACGGTCAGCGAGGCACCGAGGTCCGTGGCACCGGCTCAGCGCAAGGGATCGAATCAGAGGGATGTGAGTCTTTTGTCCGCCGAGGAAATACAGTCCTCAGCTGGAGTGACGACTCAGAGGCAAGAAGAAGGCCTTTGTGATTGCAGATTTCCTTTTGTTGCAGTTAGAAATGAGTCATCGGATGCAATACGTAATTCACTTAAAGAAGAGCATCCTGACGAGATTTGTGAATTAAGATGTGAGGGAATGTATAAACCAGAAGAAAGGCGTTCGGCGAGATTGTGGCTCGGAATTTGGTCAACATTTTGCTTAATTTCTGCTTCAGTGACTCTTCTAACTTTCTTTCTCGACACACAACGATTCGATTACCCCGAGCGTCCTATAATCTATATCGTCATCTGTTATGCGTTTGTAAGTCTGGGTCACATAGTGCGCCTAGCCCAGGAAAACACTGTGGAATGTACTGAGATATCTGAAAACATTTCCATTATCAGATCAAACTCTGCAAACGGCTCTCTAGTCTGTAATGTCGTCTTTTTTCTAGTATATTTCTTCGGAATGGCCGCCAACATTTGGTGGATTATTTTATCGCTGACGTGGCTCCTTTCAGCCGGACTGAAATGGGGCAGGGAAGCAGTCTGCAGACTGTCTCACTACTTCCACATTACAGCCTGGCTTCTGCCTTCAGTAAAAACCATCGCTATATTTTCAATGACAGCTGTCGACGGAGATCCCTTATCAGGAATGTGTTACGTGGGCAATTCCAGTAAGAACACTCTGCTCATATTCATTCTGATTCCCCTTGGTGTATATTTAACTATCGGGTCCCTCTTTATCATCGCTGGATGTGTTTCGCTGATGAGAATTCGCCGAGCTATAAGAAAGGATGGACTAACAAGAACTGATAAATTGGATAAATTTATAATACGAATTGGAGTATTCTCCTTGCTCCACGCTCTTCCCATAGCGAGTGTCCTGGCTTGCTACGTCTATGAATATCATCAGAGAATAGCGTGGAAGCATCACGTGATCTGTTCATCCAGCGAAAGTAATTCCGTGGAAAAACCGGATCTATCCGTAACAATGTTTAAGTATTTCATGAGTTTGGTGGTTGGAATAACTAGCGGACTCTGGATTTGGTCGGGAAAGACTGTGAACACGTGGCGGAGTTGTTGCGGTCGATGTTTTGGTTGTCTGTGTGGGCGACGAGAAGGTGGTGAAAGTGAGAGCAACAAGTTGGATTGTAGAAATCTGGATAAGCAACAGCAACAGTGTCTAACAACCGTTGACAGGTCGGACTCGAGGCTAAATAGATACAGCGATGAATTGGCGAGAGAGAAACTCACGTTTACCAGAATATAAATACAGTCGCTTTTGTATAATTATGCAATGCCTATGCACATATGTATATAATTCTAATTATACCGATATTATTTACAATAATATATATATAAACATTCATATATTAATATATATATATATGTATATATATATATATATATATATATATATATATATATATATATATATATATGTATGCTTGAATATACTACATATGACGTTCCTGACATCAACCTTGCATGAGGAAACGGACGTTAAACCTTCTTATATATGTACATGTATATATATATATATATTTAATATTATACTTATATATACATATCTTCTTACAGTGCACCTCCTTACGGCAGATCCGTGACATATGACTCTTCTAACCAATTCTATCCTCAGCCTTCCTTTTTCCTTTTTTAATCTCCAAATATGAATTTGTCATCAGATCATCCAGCATCCCGTGTCTCGGTCTTCCTGTAACTATTTCCCCTTGCACTCTGCCTTCTATTGAATTCTTTAGCTAACTATCCCCCATATAAGATGTCTTATCCAGCTTTCTTTTTTATTTCTTATCACATTTATTAACTGCCAATCTGTACCGACACTTTCAAGGATTTCGTCAGTTGTAATTATGCAGTCCAACTAAGCATTTTCATTCTTCTCACATCCACATTTCCAATGCCTCTACTTTCCTTTATTTTCTTTCTTTAACGTCCACGTTTCACATCCGTACAGACGTGTCGACCAAACCAATGTTTTCATAATCTTTATCTTTGTGTTTTCCCAATGCATTTTATTAGTACTTGTTTCTCTTACGTAAGCCTCTTTTTCCTGTACAAATCTACATTTTATTTCCGTTTCAAACTTCCCATCATCCGTGATATATATATATATATATATATATATATATATATATATATATATATATATATATGCTATATATATACATAATATTTATTTTATTATTAACGTTCTTACTGTGAGACTGTCTCAAGGACCTATTTCGGCTATGACACTACTATAGAAATTTTCGTTGTTACTAATAATAATAATAGCAATAATATGTACATCTCTCTCTTTTCAGTACACTGCCAAGTGGCAGGTTCAAGGCACATATTCATACTCAAAGTCTGTTTTCTCGCTCCATAACAGCACTCCTTAGATCAACAAGTTAATCCCTTCACAAAGTCTATGCCTTATCCATACCTTATGTAGCCTATAGCTTGGGAAGAATATGGCTTCTGAAGTGTTTCCCGTTGCCTTCCTCAGTTAGGTGGATTAATTACCATTTAGTCCTGGGGGAAAATATTTCATGATGAGGTGGGTCCCCTCTTGCCATCCTCAGCTCCTGCCTTTAGTCGCCTCTTGCGTACACGCGGCAGATTGTTTGCGGTTGCCCTATTCTGCAGTGGCCCAACCACACCCGAGCACAACATGGGGATATGTACATATGTAGACATTATTGTTATTATTGTTATTATTACTAAAAATTAAAACTTCTATATTATATAATGTTTATATAATGTTAAATAAATACAGACTGTATAAATATAATTACATGCCAGACTCCTATAGTGATGGTTATTTATGTCCGCCAGAGGAAGGCCTAGTAACATTTGTCAGTATTATTCAAGCAAAACTCTCAATGTATCTTGTAAATAATCTTTTTTAAATTAAACTGTTAAACATTTAAATGTTTAGTCTGTTTCATAACCTAAGTTCCTACACTCGTGCGTGTGTTTAGTTTCTCTTGATTTTATGAACGCGCTATCGTTGAAGGCTGCAAGTCAATTACATTAATATTAACAAGCAAGTCAATATTTCGTCACCTTAGTTGCTTAGAATGGAAAGTCGAGCGTGCAATGATTCTCTTTCTATCTCTCAAGAGTTCTGCCAAGTTGCAGACCTAATGTGCATATTCATATACATATTCTGCGCTCACGCACCATAAAGAGCACTCTATCGGTCAGCAAATTAATTCTTCCTCAAAAGGGCTACTAACGCCTTATTACATCCTAATATAGCATACTGCTGGAGAAATATTGAGATTCCGAGGTGGATTCCCTTTGCCTTTGTCAGTGTTTGCTCATTTGCCTCTTACAACACGTGATACACTCACAGTTTACGGTGGGTCTATTCTTCAGTGGCCCCGAACGCAACACGGGATCTTGGATTTTCTCGGCACGTCTCTAGAGCTAATTCATACGACAGGTGCTGTATACGTGAAGCAGTGGCCCAATGTCAAACACAGGGCACGTAATGTCCTCAACTTACAAAATAATTTCATTTGAAATAAAGTTCCGTACTATCTCAATTTCTTCCATTACACAAAATGTGCTGGAGTTCAAAGGGATCTCGAAATAAAATAGTGAACTTCTAAGATATAATCGAAACATGTCAATGATTTTGTTATTTCATGGCATTATTATCTTTCCAAAATATGTTGAATTTGAAAAGTTTGTATAAATTTCTTATAATCTCATACTGAGTTTAGTTCTAAATTTAGGCGCTAGGCCAGTTTCAATTTGAAAGAACCGTTGCGAGAAGCAGGATATTGTTGAATTATGGCAAATATTAGTCGAATTTCATTGAATTTCTATAGATTGCAACAGGAACAGTGCAATAACTTGAATTTATAACAACGCAACTGAAGGAAGTAGTCCGTGGTAATGTTAGGAACACCGTCAGCAGACGACATTCGTACCGCTCATAAGAAAATCCTGATGTAAATCTAATCATAAGCACTGACCCGTGGAAACATCGATGGGGTCATCGATGTTCAGTAGACAGAAGATAGGCTCCGTGCAGCAAAATCCGTTTAACGTCTATTTCGTTATCTAACGATGATATTTTTTAAGAGCAGGCCATTAATAGAATTCATTGGCTCGATCGTAAAATAGATGTCAAACATAATTGCGATTTTAACAGTTACTTATATTCATGAAAGAAAAAGATCGATTATGTTCTCGCATTCATACTGGAATGATATTTATTGTAAAATACTAAACAAATGAAGATAAAATGTATTCAGAATTTTTGTCTGTTTCCGGTATCTACCTCTCAGTTAATTAACAAGTATTTTGTTGTCAACTATCTGGACTCAGATGGTATCATGTTGGTAAGTTGTTTGGCAGTGGACCGGTAGGCGCATGTTCAAATTCTGTACTCTTCGCGTCATTGGCGTGCTTTAAAAACAGGAAACTGACGTTAAACTAGATTTAACCATTTTATTTTTTATTAATTTTCCCTCGTAATTCTTTAAATTATTTCAACTCCCTGAAGTAAAATCAAATTAGGCACTCATTTCTGCAGGCTAATATTCTTCTTGTAATTGATATTATAGGTTTAATTATTATTATTATTAATTATTATAGGTTTAATTTAATATGCCTTAATTAGAAGTTGCGTGTAGCTTAAAGAGTTCATGTATAATAATTCAAGAAAACATTATGGATAATCTCATCTACATGTATACTATTATGATAGCATATTTTGCAGAATCTTCATCTTTTGTATATACTGTTAGTTATTAAATAGACGAATCAACATACGTATAAACGCAACTTAATGATGTAAGTGTCCTAATGTACAGTATGTATTTCTAAGATCTTGCTTCAACGCCATAGTAAATCATGTAATAAATTAATAAATTATAAAAAAAGAAACTAAAACAGATATGCCGCTCTCAGAATAATATTTATTTTCCTTCAATTTAATTTTCTTATTGTATCAAAAAGTCGAATCTCTTCCAAAAAAAGGAAAATTTTCTCTACGCTTTGCAGAAATGTATTAAGCACAGCTGATTACATAAATTATATTAACGCTGTGCATAAACTTAGAAAAGTTATTAATTATTTCACTAAAAGGAATACCACCGTTAATATTGGAGTAATCGATCTAAGAAAAGCTTTCGATAAGTGCAGTGGATATGGGATTTTATGCATGCTACAAAATAAAGGTTTAAATAGATGTATCTTAGATGTGTTGGAAAATTGGTTTTCCAAAAACTCAACCACTGTTAAATGGGAAAACTGCATGTCTAACTGCGTACCTTTAGTATCTGGCGTCAAACAAGGAGGAGTTCTATCTCCCATATTATTTACGTTATATGTAGATAACTTGTTGAATGCGTTGGAGGAATCTAAATTAGGATGTTTTGTCAATTATAAATGTCTGAATAGCTTCATGTATGCTGACGATTTGATTCTAATCAGTATATCTGTCACTGATTTGCAGATGATGTTTAATATATGTAATAATGTCTTTATTGATTTAGATCTGCCAATAAATACATCCAAATGCCACTGTTTAAGGATAGGTCCAAGGTGCAAATATGTGTGCTCTCCGTTAAGCATTCAAGGAGTAAATATTAATTGGGTTGATTTTATTCAATACTTAGGAGTCACTATCTGTAAAGCGAAGTATTTTAAATGCCAATGGGATGAATCTAAAGGAAAATTCTTTAGAGCCGTTAACACAATTTTAGGAAGGTTAGGAACAAAGGCAGCTGAATATGTTATTCTTAAATTGATCAATAGTCATGCAGTGTCAGCATTGCTCTATGGCACACCTGCTGCAACCTTGCGAGAGACAGAGTTAAGGAGTTTTAGCAATGCATATGATAGTGTCTTTACAAAGATCTTTCATACAACAGACAAAGCAGTAATAATGTGGTTACAATACTATTTCGGTTTCTTGCCTCTAAATATTTTGTATGATTACAATAGATTGAATTTTTTAAATAAGCTAGTTAAAGACGGTGAATTAAATAGAGGGATTGATTTGGATCATTTAGATTACTTAGCGTTTGAGAAATTACAAAGGAAATATAATATTTTAAATGATGATTCTGTTGCTACTATAAGATTTAAACTGTGGATCTTCTTTGAAAAAATGTTAACTACGGAATCTACATCTAATTTTGATTAGTACATGGAACTGTTTATTGTATGGTTTACAGTACATGTATGTTATCAAATCTGTTAGACTAAATTTATGCATATCGGCTAATTTCTGTCTTTTTTCGTTCATTTTTAGTTTCGTTTTGTTTGTTTGTATATTTGTGTCTGCCATATAATGGTGAATAAAAGAATATATAAATGTACAGCAGGAGCATACATCAGCGTATTCTTTACATTCACGATGAATCCTTAATCCGAAAATCCATTTAAATTAGTTCATCCATTGATCGGTCCAGTGGATGATAGTTCATCCATGGATCGGTTCAGTGGATGATAGTTCATCCATGGATCGATCCAGTGGATGAAGACAGTTCATCCATGGATCGGTCCAGTGGATGATGGTTCATCCATGGATCGGTTCAGTGGGTGTATGAGATTCTACTATCTTATCAGTTCTTGCAGAATTCTAACATACAAGAATCCAGAGTATCCAATGATAGCAGAGTATCCGAGGATATCAGAGTATCCAATGATATCAGAGTATCCCAGGATATCAGAGCATCCCAGAATATCAGAGTATCCGAGGACATCAAAGTGTCTCAGGACTAGGTATTCACAAATTCATGTCACTACCTGATTTACTGCGAACATAGATATTTTCAAATCTAAATGACATATATTGCATTGAATTACTGATATATTATAATTATTATTAGGCTATTATTAGAGGACAAAACATAACAGGATTTGAGACAGTCTTTTGTCTCGCGACCCTAGTTAAGCTGGGATTCAAAGGAGGATGATGATGATTATTAGGCCATTATTAGTCGTTATTAAAAGCTTGTCAGAAGTTAGGCAGAAAAATAATGACTAATTCTTAGGGTTTGAGTCTGTGGACTCGGATACGTATTTGCACCTTTGACTATGAAATCTACATTAAAACTTTCATGTGTAGAATTCTAGCTTCAAGTTAACCTTTTCGACCCAATTAACCAACAACAAAAAACCAACAAAATTCAACAAAAGTAACAAAATTCTCAATTATTTTAAGCACAAGTTAGTTACAAAAATAGATGCTAAGTAGCACATGCTTTAATGCATATGCCCATCTTCATTTCGTATAGATAATATATTTTAGAAAATAAAATTGTTGATATTCATGCACTAATTCCTGTTATCAGTTATGGTAGTCTCATTAAGTCAGTATTAAAAATTATATTTTGCTTTGCAAAACCAACACTCAATGTAAATACGATAGAATTCAAGCACATTGTTGTAGTAATAAATAACAAGTTGACCACTGTTTGATCTCAAATTTAGCAATAATAAATTTATACCGATATAACAAATTTGTATATATTAAATTATTACGTTTTGGTGGTATAGAACTTCTTAGAGTTACATATTCAGCTCGATACGCCCCTGACATTGTCTTCTGGTGCAAAATAGAGCTTAAATCTTCATTTTATTTTACTTATTGTAAGATTTATAATATAACTTATTAAATTAATAAATTCGATCACAAGTTTAATAATAAATTGTCACTGTAGAATTAAATGCATTGCCCAAATATGAGACTTATTCCCTCAATAAACATTAATAACATGCATGCTCTGCAGACTAACAAAGTTTATAATTAAAATATCTCAAGCTTTAGTTGTAATACGAACCGTTAATTCGAAGAAGTTATCAATAAATTCATTTGATAAAACTCAATTGATTTTACACAAATTGCTTAATATATAATTTATTTAGGTTACGCATTAAACGATGCTGATAACATACATGTACTACATTTAATTAGACAACTAAAATGAGGTCAAACAGAAAATTTCTTTTTTCTATATTTATATTTTATTCTTTTAAGCCTAAGTGTTCACAATCTTTTTCAGCTAAATATATCTGGAAAACTGCTGAGCTTTATTGGATGTTTCAGCAGATTATACAAATAGATTTCGGACAAAATTCTGGCGGTAATTACACACGCAACTTTCCTTTTAATTAAATTTTAATTAACTATTATTAATTTATTGTATTTCAATTTTAACTTTCCTTAATAAAGTGAACATTTAGATTTAAAAATATTGCCCTTCCGTCATTTCTAAATTTAAACAGAGGTGAATATTTATGCTAATATTCAGGAAAAAGAATTTGATAACATTGTATGGCCGAGATGAAAGCAATCTTGCCTGATGACAATCCATCGGTTCCAATCCCGGCTAAACCGTTTCTAATAGTATGTCTTATGCATTTATATGGAAGCTAAATTTATACTTGGCATTTATATAGATAAATTATGAGTTACATTTGGCAAGTTTTACAAAAATATTCACAAACGTATCAAAAAGTTACGCATAAGTACCCGAGATAAATTTTTCGGCCTGATTATTTATCAGAGGCAAAACTGTTTGTAATTAAGTATAATAGTTATAATAGATAGTCGTATTAAACGGTATATTTATAGTTTTAAATCAGAAACCATTTTCAGTTAAGCAAAATTAATATCACTGCAAGATGTCAAACAAAAATAAATATATCATCTAAGATGTGAAAGCCGGAATAGCAAAATAAGTTACAAAGCGTACAAAAAACAAAAGTAGTTGCATCATTTACATTATTACACTGCAGTTGTTTCGGTAAGGTCTTCAACAATCTTCTCAATCTTTGTCACCTGCTCACAAAAACAAATGATGGTAAAATTACATCATAACAGGCATCGTAGTTCCCCGTGTCAAGTCCGAGGCGTTGAAGAGTAGACCAGTAGTAAACTGCAGGCGTAATATTAGGCGACGGGGCTAGAATCTAGGAAAGCAACGGAAACCACCGCAGATACCATATTATTTTCAAGATCTACTGGATATCTTGATTAAGGTCGTTAGAAAGGGCTTTCGGTTGGGGATCGCCAAGGCTCCAGAAACTGCTACAAAATTATCTAAGTCCCGATCATAGGTAATCTGGGATTAAAGGGAAGATGATGATGATGATAGGATACGTTAAGATGTGGATAAGGCATAGAGTTTGTGATGGAATTAACTCGTTAACAGATAGAATGTTCTTTATGGTGTGTGAAATCATCATGTGAGTAGGAATATGTACCTTGGACCTGTCACTTTGGAGAGCACTAGAGAGAGGGAGAGAGAGACATCATAATGTACATAATTTATGTCATAGAAAATATAAAAGTAAGTTTCTAATTAATTCTAAATAAGTTTAAAATATCTACAGAAAGCAAAAGATACTTTTAGAGTCGATTCTGTCAAAATTTAAGCCACTAGCCTCTGAAGCTTGTAGGTAACACACTCCATTTAAAGCATTCTCTAGTAAATCACGTAACTACTTCCACACGGCCGAGCTGATGATTCCTATAGTTTAAATTTTGCTCTTATTGTTATATGTAATTAATAAATAAAATGTCAATAGGTTTTTTTATTTTTAAACTATTTCGTATACCATTTTGTATCAAATCATATATTTTACTTCAATAAATTTCTAGCCATTACCAGCTTGAATGTATTTTTATTGGCAGTCTAGTTTCTTTTCTAATATCTCGCTAATGTTACCAAATTTTTCCCAGAGTAATAAAACTAAACTGTTACCTTAATATTAAACATTCCAACTGTTTATACTTCCTTAATATTTGAGCGTACTTAATATTTAAAGCACAATAATAACAAAAAATAACACGCTTTATTATGAAATTATCAACCATGTTGATGTTTATCACTTTCAATATCACATGTTTAAACCGTTAGGCAATTTGGTCCATTTTCCGTGTAACCGGTCCGTTGAATGTCCGAGATTTAACTTTATTATTTATTTTATTATTTAATTAATTAATTAATTTTTTATATCTATATTTGAATCTATTTTGTTAGATTTTTGTTATCTATATTTTTAATCTATTGATAATTTTTTAAAATGTTTCCTTGGTGTTAAAAATTGTGAAATTCAAAGGCAAAGTTTATCGGCCACTAATACCAAGTCCAGACATATGACCAACGCTAAGTCTACGTCCAGATATATAACCAACGCTACGTCCAGATGTATAACCAATGCTAAGTCCACGTCCAGATATAAAACCAACGCTAAGTCCACGTCTAGATATATAACCAACTCTAAGTCTACGTCCAGATATATAACCAACGCTAAGTCCACGTCTAGATATATAGCCAACTCTAAGTCTACGTCCAGATATATAACCAACGCTAAGTCTACGTCCAGATATATAACCAAGGTTAAGTCCATAATGAGAAGACTGAGACTTCGCAAGTACTAAAACCTGTTTATCGCTCAGATGAACGCGAGCAGCTGCTCTGGCTACGTCATTTTCGATAGCAGTCACGAGATCATCGTCAGTCATCTCGTTCATGCGGAGCACTCGCTCCTCCAGCTGTCTTACTTCTTCCTCCAGGCTGAATACATTCCCTGCCGCCATGTAGATCTACCGTGACAGACAAAATCATATTAAAATATGGAAATGTACTTAACGTTAGAGGGGAATAGTACGGGCACAAACAAATAAAATCATGTTAAAATATGGAAATGTACTTAAAGAGAGAGTTAGAGTGGACTAGTATGGGCACAAACAAGGAAAAGAGGGTTAAAATATGGAAATGTACTTAATGTTAGAGTTAGAGTGGAATGGTATGGGCAAAACTAAGGTTAACGTCAGTTTCCTCACTCGAAAGCGATGTCAGTGACGGGCGAGCCCAGGATTTGAACCCGCACCTACTGATCCGCGGTCGAGTAACTTACCGACTTCGCCACTAGCTCCAGGCACAAACAAAGAAAATCATGTTAAAATATGGAAATGTGCTTAACATTAGAGTTAGAGTGGAATGATATGGGCATGATGTGATTGATGTGGGACAAAAAGAATTGGAGAAGTTCTCTCCGTATTCCGACCCTGATTAAACTGGAATTCTACGGAAGATAATGATGATGACTTAAAGTTAGAGTTAGGATAAATAAAAGATACTCTAGCGAAAAGCAAAAGAAATGAAATGCATTGCGATATGATTAATATTTCAATGCCCGAATCTAGGATTATTTCTTCTAACAGTTGATTATTATCTCTTGTAAAGTTAATTTTCGATGCAATGCTAACTGACTATCCTGCGATGAATGTGTTTTAAAGCATGATTTCGTTATTTTCATGTGAGATATTCAACTTTCCGGGTGATTTATTCACACCTGGGAATTATTTCCATTCCTTACGCTTATTTCAGTAATCTAGACTTTAACGGCAGGCCCAATATATGTCTTCTTTCCATGAGCCTGTTTCACACTCTCATATTTTTCTAGACTTTATTTTTCTTATTACTTCATTTTATATTATTTTTTGTTTTATAACTTTTTTAGTTGTATTCGTTATTTTTATATCTATTGATTATTATTGTTTCTCGACACGAAAGACTATTACGCGATATGGTTTTGTTTTTCCATAGAGACAACCATTTCATTTTCTCTATGATTGATCGTCGTTGCTGCGCTCTGGCTGCGTGAGCATCAAAGACGATCAATCAAATTAATATTTACACAGAGCAAGAAACTTAAGTTCACCTGCTCTTCTAACTGCTAGCCAAGCAAATTGTATCTTCAAAACTAAAGTAGTTCCGCTTTTCAAACTGAATATTGCAAATAATTGAAACTAAAAGATCTCATTTTAAAATTAGTTTGTAAATATGTTTAGAAATATTCTTTTAATAATATCCAACATTTTAATTTAATAATACTATCGACCTATGCTACTCTCTATCACAGATCAGTAGGTAGTAATTACCTACCATCCACCATGAAAGTAATATTTCAAATTTATATATGTGAAATAATGGTGTCAAATAGTCGATTAATAACTGATAAGTCACATACGTCTTGTTCGGCATCTTTCAGACAGGTGACGTCATCTGACGTAGATTCTAGGTCGTTTAGGCTGCGGCGGGAACTGTGACTTCTTTGTCTGCGCAGAATTTCCAACTTTTGGTCCGTCTGATGAGTGTGGGTGGGGCTAAACATCTCGCTAAGTAGATAGAATCAATCCATTTAAACTTACAATTGATTATGTTGATTTGTTGATTTTTTATTATTTTACACCTCCACCAGGGGTGTTATATCTCTTTAAAATAATAGAACATTTTGAAATAGTAGTAGACGAGAAAGGCAGAGGTTGAAGAAACTTCGAATTCATATGCGACGTAACTGCCCTCAGACAATATTCTAGAGAGAGAGAGAGAGAGAGAGAGAGAGAGAGAGAGAGAGAGACAGAGAGACAGAGAGAAAGAGAAAGAGAAAGAGAGAGATAGAAAGAGAGAGACAGAGACAGAGAGAGAGAAAGAGAGAGAGAAAGAGAAAGATATAGAGAGAAAGAGATAGAGCAAAAGGGAGAGAGTGAGAGATAGTTGATTGGTAGATATGGGTCCAACAACAACAAACCTGATAGCGAACACATCGTTGTCCGTACTGTCTCTGTTTTCTCTGTTCACGACATACTCGTCACTGCCTCCTGAGCTGCTCGATCCGAGGCGATCAGCTAGATACTCATTCGTCATATCTGCTGAATCTGACCAATAAGTACCAGAGAGAATAAAAAAATTCAAAATGTTAAGAAGCATCTAAGATTGCGTGCTATATTTATTTCGATTTTAAAATAGTAACTTTTGCAACATGAGATGCTATGCATACGAAGGCTATAAATATAGTCCAGATATTATTGTTTGTAACGAAAGCAAATAAAGTAATAACATCAATATAAATATAAATGTTATGTGATATAAATAATAGTAATTAGAATATGGACTCCATCTCAGAATGTAGCATACGTAGCATGATGAATGTTGGCATATCACAAGAATATGGCAGAAATCTAATTGCTTCTGTTATAATACTTTTACCATCGTCATAGTATTCATTTCAATGCGTTTGTGTAAACTTGCATATGCTGTATGTATCGATTGTATGTCGAAAAACATAGTTCTCCCTCCATCTACTCCTATTCTTTAACGTAGTTCTCAAGTTGACATAGGCTGCCTATGTAGGAAAGCTTTGTCAACTAAATCGGAAACTATACAGCAATGAATTGCAACTTCTTTTACGTACCTACTGCAGAAGTTGTAATTCGTTCGGATGAATTTAATCGACGAAAATATTTCAGTGAGACATTCGCCTCCTCCGGGTCTTCAAGGTCTCCACGGTGACTGGGAGAGGCGGAGTCGTGATAGGCAGAAGAAAGAACGCTCATTGCCTCTGAAGTCACCCCTCCAACTCTGGCTGCTGAAGATTTCTGCACAGTAGAAGTCAAGGTTTGCATCTGAATTTGATTGTTACAAAAGATTAGTGGTTTGAAAATGAATAATTAAGAGATTAATAGTGGTTTGAATATTAATTATTAAAAGATTAGAGGTTTTAAAGTGAATAGTTTGAGGTTTAGTGTTTTGAAAATGAATAATTAAAAGATTCGTGGTTTGAGTAGGTATTGTGAAATGTTCCGTTTTTTAAACTTGAATACTTAGACAATTATTTGAATCTTAACGAAAATGAAACATAGCAGCATTAACCAGGCCATGTTTAATATTGTAGTAAATATTAAATTTAATAAATTATTTGTAATTTATAATTTAATTCATCATTATTTAATTTTGTAGCAATTGCTAGAGTTAAAAGTTACCGAAGACGTTTAACATTGAATTAAGATTTGAGCATTTGTTAGGCTTCAATTTTACATTAAAATTGTGAAATGGTCGGTTTTATTGCACAAGATAATTGGATATAATCCTTTGCAATTAGTTATAATTTTAAAATTGTTAAATTTTCTATCTAAAATTCTGTCACAAAAGTCGCATATAACATATTTATTACTAAATATTTGAGCAATTATATGATAACAAATGTGAATATTTCTACCTATTATCGCCAAAAGAGTTTAGTGCAAGTGGGCCTACTGTGCTTTTCTTGAGGAGTTCTAAACCAAAACTATTAAAGGAAATCCAAATCAAATTTTGTCTTGAGTGAACTCCACTTGTATTATTATATAAACATTTTGTTTTATTACAGAACATTTCCGATTAAGCAATGAATGCGGAGAATAAATCCTACAAATTCTAAATTCAATGTTGATGAAAAAGAACTTACACGTTAAGAGCTTATAATAAATTGAACATTACTCAAATCCAATGCTAACGATTTTATGAGAATTGCTCGTAAGTTGTTCAGCTAGATATTCTGTATCGTCGTTAAGATTTTCCATTTCATCCTCCAGACCGTCCAATCTCGAGTCCATGCGGTCCATTTCCTCGTAGAGAGACGACAACTGCAATGTAATAGATTGTCTTAATAGCGTAGGGGGAAAGTCATGAAGTTTTAGATGACATATCTTGAGGTGAATTGAACACTCGTGGGTTCGAATCCCAGCCGCGCTTATCTGAGAGTAAAATCTCAGACATTCATTGCACTGGTTATACGGAAAATGGACTAAATTGCCAAACGTTTAAACATGTAAAAGTGATATATCGATATTAAAAGTGATAGATATCGACATAGTTGATCACTTCACTATAATGCGTGTTTACTTTTTCAGACATTCAGAGGGTCTAAATTTGTATCTACAACTAAAGTTTTAGATACAAGTGTATAGATGTCAAGAATTTCAACCACAATAGAATGGATAAACCGTAAATATTAAGTGACAGCAAGTATGTAATGGGAAACCATCCCAGGAAAATTATGTGTATTCAATTCTGGAAATGTGATTAAGGATTGATAAAAGAAAAATTTTAAGCGATAGGATAAACTTCTTGATAGTTTGAGTTCATTAGAGCGAGCGTGAAAGCAGACTGAATGTCAGCCTTAAATCTGCCATTTGATAGAACATTTACTCTAAAGAGATATAAGAAAAGTTATAACATTTGAATAATATAGAAATACATCAATTTCAGCCTTCTTTTAATTACTCATTGTTTAACTAAGTAACAGTTTAAGAGTACGCACTATATCAATCGTAAAATATTTACATCTTTAGCCAGCGATCACTCCTAAAAAGTAGCATAGTAGTAGATGTCTAAGCTACACATCGTATGAACATTAAACAGTACCGTACCAGCTGTACTGTGGTACTGTGAACATTAAACAGTACTGTACCAGCAGTACTGGGGTACTGTGAACATTTAACAGTACTGTACCAGATATACTGGGGTACTGTGAACATTTAACAGTACTGTACCAGATATACTGTGGCACTGTGAACATTTAACAGTACTATAACAGCTGTACTGTGGTATTGTTAAAATGAAACAGAACTGTACCAGCTGTACTGTGTATGGTACAGCTGTACTGTGCATGGTATCAGCTGTACTGTGCATGATACCAGCTGTACTGTGCATGGTACCAGCTGTATTGTGCATGGTACCAGATGTACTGCGCATGGTACCAGCTGTACTCTGCGTGGTACCAGCTGGCGGCAGAGTAGCAGCACTCTGCCTATGCAAAGGATTCAAACCTCACAAGGGCGTCTCTCACAGTACACGTCTGGCACGGAAATAGACGTTAAACTATGCCCTTGGTTTTTATCTAATTCTACTCAATCTGCGTAAAAGCAAAATACACAGGTTGGTTTACCGTATCGGCAGATTGTTTCATTCTAGTGGCCGTTGTACAGGCCTGACTTTGTGACCTCGTCATATCAGCAGCCAGTCTCAACAAATCACCAGAGTATCTGCTCTCATTCCATTCCAAACTACCGGTTCTTCCTCCCACATCTTCACGTGACTGTTTCATATCAACCTGGTCAGAATTCTTGAGGTCATCATGAATAAGAGTCAGCTCAGTCTGCACCCCAGAATCAGTCAATTCCGAGGAATCAGCGCGATTCGACGGGTCCGCTGAATTATTCGATGAATTGTTATTCATTTCGTCTAGCAGACGCTCCGAGAGAATGTTCGGCAGTGATCTTCTTTCACACAGTGAACGTAAGTCATCACTCAGTGAGTCTAAGTCGTCTTCGCTTCCGTCGCTTCTTCCTGAAAATTTAAGAAATGAAGTATAGTGTCGAACTCAGTGCGATATTTAGGTTCTGTTTAACTCAAGGCGGTATTTAAGTTCTGCTTAACTCAATGCAGTATTTAAGTTCTGCTTTACTCAGAGCGGTATTTCAGTTCTGCGTAACTTAGTGCGGTATATATAATCTTTATTCACCATTTTGGTGATAGAAAAACATAAAAAACATAAAAAGCTACAATAACTACATTTCAACTCGTGACACCAACAACATAACATTTAGACAGGGCACCTAATAAAAATCAATCAAAACTTTCATATAATGTGTAATGTATGTAAAGATAAACTATTTAAAAGTCTAAGAGAAAGAAAAACCATCAAGCAGTAAACTAGAGAAACGTTGGCCTAGATAGTAGCCTAGAGCTTCGGCTAATGAATTTAATACTATATTCATTTATTTACACAATGAAATCTGACACAACGCAGAAATCTTGCACAGATTAGAAAAGAATATACAGGTAAATAAATATACAGATATATGATATCAATCACAAATTTAGTAGCAGTTTCTGTAAAGCATCCTCATGATGAAGTTATTATCACTTAAAAAATCAATTAATCTAATACAAGTAAATATACAGGTATATAATATCAATCACGAATTTATTGCATTCTTTGTAACGCATCCTCACGATGAAGATTTTCTCACTTAGAAAAATCAATTAATCTAATACAGCTAAGTATACAGGTATATAATATCAATCACGAATTCAGTAGGATACTTTGTAACGCATCTTCACGATGGAGTTTTTGTCACTCAGAAAATTCAATTAATCAATTAGTAAAATCTAGAAGCAAATTCAAACCCGCGGCGTCGTCGCACCACTGTCGCCTAGCGTCGCGCTGTCTGACGCGATTCATCTGCGAGTCTGAGCTAACTCTGCGCAGTCGCTCATTTCCTGAAGACATCATACAGGTGTATGTGCATTAGCGGTCGCCTTAAACTAAATGAAGAGGAATCAAGGACGACATTATAATGTCGCTAGGTATAGACTGTGTAACTTCCAACGGTTTGAAAGTACTTGGTTCAACTCTGACATATACCGCAGAATACGGTTGCCATGGTTAAGATTTTTTAAATCATATATTTAAATTTTAGTAGTTGAAGCTTTGGAAGTATCGATCGGCCTCTCGAGCATATGTAAGAAAATTAAATACTAATTTAATCATGAAATTGACAAATATAGTTATAAACTGTGCATTCGTATAATGAGTTGCAATGCTACACTACGAACAAGGAAAGAATCAGCACACTTTCTACGCACCATCATTTTTATTTGCTTATAAATCTATCAACCTAAGAAGGGGTCGAGGGTTTGGTTTATTCGCTGCTCAATATGCAATAGAGATTTTATGTACTGACTGACTTTTGCAAAATCAAAAATCATATATTCAATAAAGACATTTACAAAAACTAGCAGATTGGTTAGATTTTTTAATACAGTAGTGACAGGAATAATAGAAGGAAAAAGATGCAAGGGTCGACAGCGGGATGACGTTTATTAAGAGTCTTAGCAAATGGATGCAGTTAACTGAAGCAGAGATGATCAGGGCAACAATAAACAGAGACATATGAAGGAATATGACCATGACCGCCCAGGCTTGGAACAGGCACGGCACATAGAGAAGAAGAAAAGAAGCAGATTGGTTAAACAACGAATCATTTCGGCGTATAAAAGGCAATGTATTATATATATATATATATATATATATATATATATTTATATATATATATATATATATATAATTTATTATTTATATATTATATATTATTTTATATATATATATATATATATTATATATATAGTTATTTTTCAGAATCATTTACTATATATATATATATATATATATATATATATATATATAATATATATATATATAGTAAATGATTCTGAAAAAGAACTATTTTATTTGATTTAAGCGATGGAGAGAGGGAGATTCCCGACCCTGGTTAAACTGGGATTTAAGGGAAGATGATGATGATGATGATGATGGAGAGAGAGAGAGAGAGAGGGAGAGAGAGAGAGAGAAAGAGAGAGATGGATAGATAGAGAGAAAGAGAAAGAGACAGAGATAGAAAGAGAGAGACCTGCAGATCTTCTCTTATAGAGATGACGAATGACTTTCGTGCTGCCTGAATGTTTGAACTTTTTACTCACAGCAGAATAGAACCAGTCGAGCGACTGACGGTTGTATTGTCTGTAGTAACGACATCAATCAAACGTAGTGAACTTATCGTCCATGATGATATCCAGTAATTTAACGTACAATTCGGATATAAGTCGCCAGGCAGTTAATAAAATATTAATTTACCGATCCTATGCTTATGAGCTAAGATACTCCTGATGACTATTAGTACCAATCAAGTAAACCTTCAATGAAGCTACGCTTGACAGATCGATCTACGTCAAAATTGCACGTCAATGTTGAACACCTGAAGTGCCATTGGATTTACAAAATGGCATACATAGATAAGCTCTTATCTCATAGATAAGTTCTTATCTCATGGATTAGTTCTTATCTAATGGATAAGTTCTTATATCATAGGTAGGTTCTTATCACAGAGGTAAGTTTTTATATCATAGGTAAGTTCTTACCTCATCACTTAGTTTACGCCTTACACAACGTTAAGCATTTAGGATGAAAATTGGCTTTTGAGCTGACTGATAAATATGAAATATTTTTATCTTACAGTATGCATATCTAATGTTAAGCATAGATGATGTATATCAAAATACTCAAATGAACCGTACCTTAGTTTGATGCAGGCTTTGCAGATTGGCTTTCCAACTTCGGGATCAATCTCGTAGCATTTCTTGCAAACGTGAAATTTGCAAGACCAACAATTGAACTTTCTGTTGAATATGAACCAGAAGCGAGAAAAACAGCGAATACAGTTCTTGTTGTTAAACACCTGACTCTGTGAGAGCACTTGATATTTAGTTCCCTCCGCTTCAACATCTGCCTTGATCTGACTGCAAGACAATCACAACAGAAATTAGACTTTAAATTTAAAAAATGGCACTCGTACTTATTAGTTTATCAATAACATCTAAAAGCACTTACTCGAAAGAGACAGGAGAATGGAGAAGTATCGAGAAAAGAAATTGGAGGCTAGTTGGAAATCATTTAAGAAACTATAATTTGTTAACGTAACAGACTATGTAGCTAATGTTATGGACAAGGTCGTGCATTTGCTTTCGATTAAAATGCCCAACGTTCCTGAATCAACGAGAAAAGGAAGAAAAATATAACATTAGAATATTCAACAGTTTTAAAAAATGGAGAAAAAGAATTTTATTTTACTAAGCCAGCTTGCAATTTGGTACAATCTACCGGGAAGGTGAAATGGTCCATAATAGCTCAAAGGTAAGACAAATCAATTTGAAGGCAGTTCAAGCAGTATACTCTACATTACTCATTTCGAAATGTAACAACTAGTTACGAATGTGATTTGAATTTCTCGTCCGCATGAGCGGCATGACTCTACTAAACAGAGATTTTTAAAATGCGTTATAGAGAGAGAGAGAGAGAGAGAGAATTAGAGAGAGAGAGAGAAAGAGAATTAGAGAGAGAGAGAGAGATGAGAGAGTGTAAAACTAGTATTAATAAGATTTACCTCAGCCTCTCTTTTTCTTGTTTGTACAGAATAGAGTCTTGTACGACTACCTGAAGTATTCGGTCACATTCTTCCTCAGTGAATTCACTCAAGTCCAGCTTCCTACCCATCACGTACACTACACAGTACAAACTAGTCAAGGTCATATTGTCCTACCCATCATGTACACACTAGTCAAGGTCATATTGTCCTACCCATCACATACATTGCACAGTACAAACTAGTCAAGGTCATATTGTCCTACCCACCCCGTACACTGCACAGTACAAACTAGTTAAGGTCAAAGCTCATATTGTTAGCAAGACCATAACATAATGTATTGATAGGGGATCTAACCCAAACTCAACACCTCAACACTGTATGGAACACAGATAACAGCTACAATTTGTACTCAGAAGTGGTAAATATCCGAATGGCATCATCCGCAAAACTAGCGTTAAACATCGTAATCTTCTGTAGCAATCACAAAGTATAAACTGTCTTCATTTACCCACATATAAAGGGATGGAAGACTTGTTGGATAAAACAGAAAAGAAAAGCGATTTCAAAAATTTAAAGTTATACTGATAAAGACCAACTTTGGAATATAAAATGCATGTTAAACATAATTAATATGTTACGATATGATACAAATGTATAATATATATATATATATATATATATAATATTTATATATCTTTCTTAGTGCACTGCCTACTGGCAGGTCCATGGTATATAACGCCTCCACTCTGTCTTCCGCCTTCCTCTTCATTTCCCCATATGAGTGGGCCTTTAAATCATCTAACATACCTAATCTCGGCCTGCCCCTGCCTCTTTTTCCTTCCATTCTACCTTCTAGGACCTCTTTTAATAGACCTTTCCCCCTTAGAATGTGTCCTATCCATCTCTTCTTCCTATTTCTTAATACATTTATCAACTGTCTATCTGTGCCAACTCTCTCCAGGACTTCCTCATTTGTAACCTTTTGAGTCCAGCTAATCATCTCCATTCTTCTCCAAATCCACATTTCCAATGCCTCCAGTTTCCTAATATCTTCCTTTCTTAAGGTCCATGTTTCACATCCATATAATAGCGTGGTCCAAACGAAAGTTTTCACTATCTTTAGCTTTGTGTCTTTCTTTAGACTTTTGTTAATAGTTCTTTTCTACTACCAAAGTCCGCTTTTGCTTGTGCAATCCTACTGCATATTTCTGTCTCACATTTCCCATCATCGGTTATAGTATGACCCAAATATTTGAAACTCCTTACCTGTTCCAATTTCGTACCATTTATTGTGATATTAACTTCACCTTTATTATTGGACACTCTCATAACCTTGATCTTTTTTATATTAATCTTCATGCCATATCTTAGGGCCGTATCATTCAGCCTATCCATTATCTTCTGCAATCCAATCTTGCTGCCCGCTACCATTCCTTGGTCATCTACAAATCGTACATCTTGTAACAAATTCCCTCCTACTTTTATTCCTTCTTCCAAGTCTTCCATGGCTTCCTCCATCATTGCCTCAGTGTAAATGTGAAACAGCAGCGGCAAAATGCTACAACCTTGTCTTCCTCCATGTCCTATTTCACCTTCTTCTGAATATTCTTGTTGGATTTTGATTACTGCTCTTTGATTCATGTACAAGTTCAAAATTAGTCTTCCATCTCTCCGGTCAATTCCTATTCTTTTTAAGATATTCATCATCGTTATTCAATCAATCCTGTCAAAGGCCTTCTCGAAGTCTACAAAGCATACAAAAACGTCATTTCCATATTCTAAGCTTCTTTCGCAAATAACCCGCATTACCCCTACTGCTTCTCTTGTGCCGCATCCTTTCCTAAAACCAAATTGTGTCTTGCTCAGTATCATCTCTGCTTTCGACTGAATGCGATTATTTACTATCTTTAATAAGATCTTCGATGCATGAGGTATTAAACAGATTGTTCTGTAATCCGCGCGAACACTCCACAGCATTGGCTTTTTTGGGAATTGGGATCATCACTGACTTGGTGAAGTCGTCTGGCCAAATACCTGTATTGTACACTTCCATACATAACTCCACTACCTTATTGAGTGTTTCTCCTTCCAACATTTTCAAGAATTCTGCTTGAAAACAATTTATATATATATATATATATATATATATATATATATATATATATATATATATCGAATTGCTGCATAGATTTATTATAGTGTAAAAAAAGAAAAAAGAAAGCTAACAGAAAACTATAGCTAATAACTATTGATAATATAGGCTCTACAACAGGCTCTGCTGTATAGACTAATAAACTCCATAGCAGAGGCCAGAAAGGTATTCAAGCTTATTGTGTGGCAATAAACGGTAGATGATTTGAGATCAATATGGACTAGATTAACTAGAAACATATTTGAGAGTTTGATATGCAAATTCTTATATCTATACTTTCCTACGAGTTGAATTCACAACTATCAGCATGAGTGTTAATCTCCTCTTATCAACACAGGCAGCTTCGAGGCATCTAATTCACAGTTATACAGAGAAATAAACACAAGCCCATAGTAATTAAATTCCAGTAGTACTGCTCTCATACGTACCATATGGTGCCGCCGGGCAGATAGTACTACAACTAATATTATGATTATCCCAGGCTTGAGTAAAACATTATCCAAACATTCGGTAACGACATAGCTACATCCTGCAGCGACTCTAATAATAATCAACCCACACTGTAATTCTCTCTCTGTCTCACTCTCTCTGTCTGCAGCTTATCAGAAAGGCAAACCAACGCTGCGTCGCTAAATATCTCCTCTCTGCAGCTATCACGCACGCGCCACTGGCATCAGCCTACACAATGGAGTAGTCTTAGACTGGAGTGGAAGAGAGAATAGCGGTCATATTTGAAGATAAATATATGTTTAGATTAAAAAAGTAAACACGCCTATAGTGAAATGATCAACTATGTTGATATCTATTACCTTTAATACCACGTGTTTAAACCGTTAGGCACTTTAGACCATTTTCCGTATAACCAGTCCAGTGAATGTTCGAGATTTTACTCACAAATCAGCGCGGCTGGGATTCGAACCCACGAGGGTTCAATTCTCCTCAGGATCTGTCATTTAAAACTTCATGGCGTTACCCATACGCTATTATGTCTTTCTAAATTATTAATATACTAAGCTAAGTTAAACTTTTAGATGGGGTTTGAAAAGAAATAGCGGGTGCCTGTGTGGTGCTCTGCTACAAACTATGAATCAAATAGTGGAAGAGTGTCCCACGTCGAAGCTCGATGGTGGTTTGGCTCTTCGTAACACTGTTCATGAAGTTGCTAATGGCTGAAAAATTGCGACGTACACTAAGAACTTGGTAAGAAGAAGAAGAAGAAGAAGAAGTTAAACTTCTGTTTCAGAACAAACTGTTGCTGTTAAGTACGGCACGATTTAGTATCGAACTGTGACCTATTCCTATAGTCTATTGGGCAGACGCACTACAGTACTATCCACTGGCTCTAACACCGGCAAGGACTTCAATTATCAGTTGCAGTGATTAGTGTTTCTATTAAAAGCGAAAGTAGGCTATACAGCATTCAGGTTAATAGCCCGTAATTGAATCAGAAGACAATAACCTGCTGGAACATGCATGGCAAAGTGAATAGTGCTGACCGGGAAGAAAATTCTACGGGTTTAATATTACATTTTTCAAAAGATCTGATGTAATATATGATATAATATACAGTCAGTAGCTGTGATGTTCATTGCATACATGCAGCTTAAATCCAGGTATAAAATCATCACCGAATGTTGAGAAAGTCTTAATCCTTCCTCAGTGCACTGCCAAGTGGCAGGTTCAAGGTATATATTCATACTCAAAGTCTGTTTTCTCGCTCCATAACAGCACTCCTTAGATCAACAAGTTAATCCCTTCACAAAGTCTATGCCTTATCCATACCTTATGTAGACCATAGCTTGGGAAAAATATGGCTTCTGAAGTGGTTTCCCGTTGCCTTCCTCAGTTAGGTGGATTAATTACCATTTAATCCTGGGGGAAAATATTTCAAGGTGAGGTGGGTCCCCTCTTGCCATCCTCAGCTCTTGCCTTTAGTCACCTCATACGTACACGCGGCAGATTGTTTGCGGTTGCCCTATTCTGCAGTGGTCCAACCACACCCGAGCATAACACAGGGAGAAGTCTTAATGGGTATTGTATAAACGACGGTTTATACAACAGTTAATTAAATTACAAACTACCAGTAATAAATTTAAATACAACAAATATAATCAAATTACTACATGTACAAGTAATGAAATACTACAACTACTCAAATTTGGTAATGAAATGAAACACTTCATATAATTAAATCACAATAACAGTGTTTTGCCTCAAGCAGCAGCTTTAGTTTCTTCAGCAGTCTGATCAAGAAATGAGTTTGTACTTCACGTCACTTTTCCCTCAGACCTACTTGATGATTCAGCTCACTACAATGTTGACAACATTAAAAGAGAGAAATTCTACAGACGAGGCTGTTGAACCTTGTGCGTGTGTGTATGTGTGTATTTGTGTGTGTGTGTGTGTTTGTGTTTGGCTAGGTTTGTTTTCCGGTAAATAGCATTGCCTGTCTGTGTGAGTCTGAGTGGATGTCTGTATTAAGTAATTTAGTGGTGTATGTGGCAGGGAGCTGCGCTTTCTTCTCAATGGAATGGGTTCGATTTCGGTGTTGCATGTAGTACTTTAAATATTAACTATAATGTAACAATCAGATTTAACAATTTATGTAGAATATATGTAATATGTAAAAATATAAATAAGTAATATTAAAAACCATACTAAGTAATATATATATATACTAAAAACATGTAAGATAGTGAAGCTCAGGGCGTATGAGCTGTAATACAATTTCACTGTCAATTTTACCTACATGTAAATGTACATATAATGTTATGTGTAGTAAAGATCAATGGGGATCAGCTATAATATTTATAACCCAGTTCAGAGAGCGATAAACGAACTAAGTCATCAATTGGTCCTTAAACACAATGAATCTTGTAAAGCTAAAGTTAATTTTAACTTTATAACAACATAAGATATGAATCCTACACCTACTGATCCGCCGCCGGACAACTTTCCAACTTGCTACCAGCTCAGCTTGTAAATAATGGGACGACTGTAGCCAGTGGCGATGTCGGTAAGATATTCGACCGCAGATCAGTATGTGCGGGTTTCAAATCCTGGGCTCGCCCGACACTGACATCGCTGCGAGTGAGGAAACTGACGTTAACATTAGCTGTTTACCAGCTTTTTTACTTGCATTAAACTAACTCCTGACTTAAATAAGCCGAGCTAATGGCGTTCATTTAAAATTTGAGGACTCTGTAAAGAGCAGAGAACTTACTCAGAGAATTTAGTAACGAGTAGAGCTTTGCAGACATTACGTTGTCGCAGAACTTGTTGCCAAGCCGTTGCGTAATTATCTGTTGACAAATGAAGGCGCAATTAGAACCGTTGCTGTGCGAGCGAATCAATAAATTACTGGGCGAATCTAGAGACTCTACATTGTGGGCAACGAGGATGCTCAATGAAAATGATTTTTATATTTGTATAACTTTTTTTAATTTTTTTAATTTTTATAAATTTTTTAACACACCTACGGGAACATCACGGTTGTCGTGGACAATAATAATTGTCCACGACAGCATTAAGCACCATGGAACCAAATTCAGCCGATGAGCGGAAGTAAGTAATAGTCGTGTGTCGAATCAGATCCGCTCCAAGATTGTTATCAAAATTTAATGTTTGATGCAGCCTACTTTCCTGCTGAGAAAATGCTGTAAGTATTATTTTCTATTCGTGATATTTGAGTTTCAAAATTAAGGAAACGAAATTTACATGTCAAATATTCTTCCCATGCTTTCGAGGTAGAATACTCGAGTTAATTTAGCCTTTTTGAGACTTTTAGTGAAAGGGGGCCACTGTCAACCCTTGCTCGATGCTACTGTAGGTACTGTGAAGTCTATTTGAAACTAATCTGCCAGCGTTAGATTCACGCCTTAAATAACATATTCACACTGAATGAAACTGAATGAAACCTTCACGTTAATATTAGCTGTGAAAACAATCTAAAGCTTTTAAAACGCTTACAGATTTCTATTACTAATTTGTTTTACTAGAGATTTCAAATAATATCTTTAACTTTTATAAATTTTACCTAATTAATAAGTTTTTATTATACTTAAGTTTTCCTCGTATTGAGCCCGGGTGTGGTTGGAACCACAGCAGAATAGGGTAATGGCACGCAAAACTGCCGCGTGTACGTAAGAGGCGACTAAGGCAGGTGTGAGGAAGGCAAAGGGGATTCACCTTACAATGTAATTTTCCCCCATGATTTAAATAGCATACACGACTAAAGGATGTAATAGAAGAAAGAATGCAAGGGAAAAGATTTAGAAGAAGACCAAGACACAGAGTATTTGATTAGGGATAATCTGATTACAAATTCATGTATATATATATATATATATATATATATATATATATATATATATTGAGAAATGAAAATGAAGGTTAAGGATAGAATTGGTTGGGTTGGAGAAGCTATATGCCACGGACCTGCCGTTAGTCAGCGGACTAGAAGAAGAAGCTACTTAGTGTTTTATTTAACTTTTAAACAAGTGTTAAGGCGAGAGTTGCCAGCTATTAGCATGACAGATCTCTATTCATTAGTATGATGCAGCCGACATTAACTTATGCTTCTACTTATGCTTCATGTAAGATGTAAATCATCGGTGCGCTTAACACGCCATAAAGAAATCTAAAAAGATTCCAGTGTCAACAAATAAGAGCAAGAAACAAGTAAACAATATCAAAAATCTCAGAAGAGCAGCTGATCTTAACTCAGTTCTTTGAGCATCATCTTTAGAAAAGCTGGTAAAGCTAATGCTAAAGTCAGTTTCCTCACTCGAAAGCGATGTCAGTGACGGGCGAGCCCAGGATTTATAAATAATTAAGAATGCTAATCAATTACAGACTATTATTTAATACAATGTCTTGTAAAATATTCTCTTTAAAAATTAAATAAATACCCACATAGCGAAAAAATTACACAGGTCAACAAAATGAAACTGTTTTTCTCATCAGAGATTAAAATAAGCTTTTCTTAAGTACTTTTTGACGCTGATTCCAAATCTGTAACCAGAATTTTTCCAGCACGTAGAGTTTTTGAGTTATGACCGATTTAACTTTAACAATATTAAGCTTAGAATAAACGCATAAGCATAAGTTTTTAGTTCATTTTCTTACAACACATTTCAGTTTAATACAAATAAAAATATGCGAAACTGATCTCATTTGTCACTCACCACATCGTCTATTGCCATGGAGTGAATAGTACTTAATTATAACCGTTGTGCGTACGATTTTCTCTTGTGTGATTGGTTTGGATTATCTCGGTGCAACATCCAGCAATAGTCTGCCATCATAGGGGCCTACTCATTTCTGAAGTCTTGATAACGATTTTCCATTCCATTAATATCTTGGTGAAACCGCTCACCCTGTTAATCACTGACTGCACCAAGGTTTTCTGGGAAGAAATATAGGTGTGAATGCAAACAATAAATCTTCAAAGACAATCTACAATCCATCTCTTTGTAAGCAACTAGCAAATTCTGGATTCCTTGTCTATAGTCCGGAGACTTATTGTTTCCTAAGAAATTTTCACAAATCTATCTGAAGGCTTGCCATGCTTTTCGTTCTGAGGTATTGAGGCACAGGAAGCAGCAATGTTTTTGTGAATCCACCTTGCATTCCCATCATCACATCAATTGCCTTGAGATCGCCGCGCATATGCCACTGATAGTTTTTGAACTGGATGGCCTCGAGAACTATATTCATATTCTCGTAGGATTCCTTGAGGTGTACGGAGTGGGCTATCGGAATACACGGTTTCACATTTCCATTATGCAGAAGAACGGCTTTCAAGCTTCACTTAGAAGAATCGATAAATAATCGCCAATCATTTGGTACACGTGCCTGCATTAAGCTTGTAAAAAGCCCATTAATGTCATTGCAATAACACAGTGGACCGTCTACTGTGAAGAATACTGCCACATCAAGGTTTCTTTTTCTATAGTGACTTGTGCGAACATCGTTTTTAAGTAAGTTCTTTTCTTTCAGCTGGGACGCAAGAAGCTCCGCCTTTTCTTCCGACAGAGCCAAGTCTCTGACGAGATCATTCAACTCATCTTGGTTGAGCGTCTATGGTTCTAGACTCTCCTCGAGTAAATAATAAGGATCAGTTGAAGATGATGGGTTATGTGCTGTTGCTGCATCAACATCCGTTTCCGTTTCGCTGTCGATAGTATCAAGTCCCTCTTGTGCGGGTATGAAAACCGGTAACGAATCATGAAATATCGTGAGGTACTGGTTGGTGTGCAGAGTCAAATAAATTATGTTGCGCTTGTTCTCTACAGAAAACTCAATTACATTGCCGCTACAAAAATAGCAGTCCGCATGATGATCTCTTTGCTCTCTCCATACCATAGGTATAGCGAAAGGCATGGAAGGCTTCCTTTTGTTTATCCAGTCGCGTAAACATTTGCAAAAGCAGTGCACATAACATGTGTCGCCCAAACCTTATCTTGGTCTCTAAGTGGACAGCCGAAGAAGTAGGCTTCGTAAAGTTTTCGAATATCCTTCGTAATAGTTGTCTTTTGCGACTTCGGAACTTCGGAGTGAGTGAACCACACACATATCAAAGTGTATCCTGATGGTTTCTACATTCTTGAGGCATATTGACTGATTTTACTTATGAAGATAAACTCAAGATGGCTGTTTCGATTGCATAATGACGTCATGTAGAAGTTCCCAATTCCAAAGACTAAGAAGAAAAATTTTAATCGAGATCAGTATAGGTCAATGCGTAAGTAATGTGCCTGCAGAAAATTGCTAATAATGTTAAAATATAATCTGCTTCATCACAAAAACTAGACGTGATAGAGAAAAACTGTTTGCATATTTAGAATCAGCGTCAAAAATCCTATATAGATGACCCAATAATTTACTTGATGAAAAATCACTGTTGACCAGTGTTATTATATAGTTGCAGACTTGCAGTCCATTCAAGGTTACAAATCAATTTAAAATAAAATGCTCGCCAATGCACTACAGTGTATGTTTCATCGTCAAATCCGTACTTTGTTTCACTTCTTTTCTTCCTTTCTTTTCTTACTCGTAGACCAATTCAATGGAATAACTGTGTTCAGTAAACAAGTAAAAATAAGTAAATATGATGTTATTAATCTCCTGTAGGCCTAATGGAGATAGGCAAACTAGTGCAATAGTCGACCAATGATCTTTATTTCGAGTAGTAAAACAAGTAGTACTGGCTCTACAGTTCTTCATACATCATCAATATGATATCCACTAACTTCTAGTTAAATAAATTTGTGTGGTATGTACGTTTATACAAATGCAGCAGGTAATATGGCAGAGGGTACGGCAGTAGTGCAAAAAGTAGTACGGCAATTGCACAAAAAGTAGTACGGCAGTAGTACAAAAGTAGTACGGCAGTAGTACAAAAAGTAGTACGGCAGTAGTACTGAAAGTAGTACGGCAGTAATACAAAAATTAGTACGGCAGTACTACTGAAAGTAGTATGGCAGTAATACAAAAAGTAGTACGGCAGTAGTACAAAAAGTAGTACGGCAGTAGTACAAAAAGTAGTACGGCAGTAGTACAGAAAGTAGTACGGAAAGTAGTACGGATGCCTCGTAGTACTGCAGGATACTAGTACGGATAGTAGGATGACAGGATAGTAGTACGGATAATAGTACAGATAGTACGGATAGTAGTGCGGATGATACGTATAGTAGTACGGATAGTAGGATGACAGGATAGTAGGATGGAAGGATAGTAGTACGGATAGTAGGATAGTAGTGACAGATAATATTGCCGGCAATTTGCGGCTACGCAAAAGTCGCGACTCTAGAAGTGGCCTTAATAAGGAAATTAATTCTTCTCATAATGATGTTAACCGACAGTTTTCTGAATACAAAGATGTACTAAAGAGCATTAATGCTACTGCTACTGCTACTGCTACTGATAATGCTAATGCTACTGCTACTGCTAACGATACTGTTAGCCACTAATATTAAAATACACTAATTCACAGACGAATTCACGTGAGAGATGAAGATACACAGATATAAATGCACAAATGCAAATACACAGATGTAAATACACAGATGTAAATACACATATGTAAATACACATACATGTATGTAAATACACAAATGTAAATACACATATGTAAATACACAGATGTTAATACACAGATGTAAATACACAGATGTAAATACACAGATGTAAATACACAGATGTAAATATACAGATATAAATGCACAAATGTAAATACACAGATGTAAATACACATACACGTATGTAAATACACAGATGTAAATACACATATGTAATTACACAGATGTTAATACACAGATATAAATGCACGAATGTAAATACACAGATGTAAATACACAGATGCAAATACACATATTTAAATACACATACATGTATGTAAATACACAGATGTAAATACACATATGTAAATACACAGATGTAAATACACATTTGTAAATACACAGATGTAAATACACGGATGTAATTACACAGATGTTAATACACAGATATAAATGCACGAATGTAAATACACAGATGTAAATACACAGATGCAAATACACATATTTAAATACACATACATGTATGTAAATACACAGATGTAAATACACATATGTAAATACACAGATGTAAATACACATTTGTAAATACACAGATGTAAATACACGGATGTAACTACACTGACGTAAATACACAGATGTAAATATATAGACGTAAATACGCAGATGTAAATACACATATGTAAATACACAGATGTAAATACACAGATGTAAATACACAGATGTAAATACGCAGATGTAAATAAACATATGTAAATACACAAATGTATATACTCAGATGTATATTGCGAGCGCAGATTACAAACAATTCGACGCTGCCGTTGTAATAAATGTATTTGTCTATAACATGCTGACGCTAGACAATCAGGACATGGAGTGGATGGATGATTTTATCAAGTGCAGGAAACTCGGTACTATCTCTCTGGATTTGGAAGTGTAATGGGATAGAGCGCAAAGCGGTCGCTCAAAATAGCGGTATCAAATAGTACATCGGTAATAGCATATTCGACATTTTCCAAGCACTCTGTAAAGCGACTATTGTGATTAAATCTAATAATGCATAGTAAACATAATCCTTTCATGGAACGTTTTATTAATCAACTACCTTATTGATCAATTGTACCTGTTGGATGGCCGAATGGAAGACACACTTGCCTGAGAAGTAGGACGCCATCGGTTCGGTTTGCACAGCTAAACATCTCTGACTCTGCCAGTATCTCTGGTGACCTAGATACAGACGCCAAACTTAGCAATAATATAGCTTTTAGTTTAAATATGCTAATAATTTTATTGAAATATAACAGCAGATCATCTACTGAACAACTGCACCAATAAATCGGTAAAAAAAACGATCATTAAATTATATCTAATTCCAAGTAGCGTTTTAACATAGTGAAATTAAAACGATGATTGATAAACTGTGACGTAAAGATTTTCAAATCTAGACCAAGCAAATCATTCTAACAGGATAACTATAACTGGACGAGTAGAGGCAGGTAGATAATCCTCAAATGAAATGTGATTAATTAACTCCTCAGCTTTTAGTTCTTCCCCAACAGTGCCAAATTGCGTCAATTTACTCCTTTGATCTTTCCATTCACGCCGCTTATCCTATAGCTATAGCTTCCATTAATCTCGGCTTTTATTGCATTCCACTTCCAGGCAGACATTCATTCCACTTCCAGGCAGACATTCATTCCACTCGGCTAATTCATACGAGATCAAGCACAAAGCTGTCGCCAGGGAGAACTAGTAGACAGGAAGCAGTTCAGTGGATTCTCAGCGTCGTCGACTTGTTTCCATATGTGGAAGTGTTAAAAAATTACAATTTGTAACTTTTAACGCAAAATTTGCAACGTTGACCCTGGCACACCAGTCATGGCGCATGCGCAATAGTTGGAATTTGGAAATCGTTCCTTCCTCGAACCGCTTGTGTGTTTTCGCCACATTTTTAATTACTACGGTGTTTACAAATTGACATAGATGAAAGAAACGTTTTTTTTACGTTTTTATATCTGTTAAAAAACGCGTTTTTTACGTTTTCTATTTTTTATAAAATAAAAAACCTAAAAAAACGTAAACCGTTAACGTCAAAGTCAAACGTAAAAATTAAATTTTCTTGTATTGATAATTATGAACAACTGACTGTTTGTGATCTGAAAGTATTTGTTTATATTTGTATGGAGTCTATGGACACACTTTAGAACTTTAGATCAAGTCTTGTTGTAATAAAAAATAGTGCACTGCCTACTGGCAGGTCCATGGTACATAGCGCCTCCACTCTTCTCTGTCTTCCGCCTTCCTCTTCATTTTCACATATGAGTGGGTGAAATATAATTATCTGTGCTATAATTTGGCCTACAACTAGACAAGCCATGTTAGATGATTAAAAATACATTCCGACCATTCGCATATAGAGATGAAAAGAAAAGAAAAAACTAAACGAATTAGACAGAAGAGCTTTTTGCAATGGGACCTCCGTTAGGCAGTGTACTGAGGGATAGAAATAATTTAAGTTCAGTGTTGTACTAACCCTTTTTCATTTTCTGCGGATATACCACTAAAACAAAAACTGTATATTTAAAAAACAAGGTGTAGCAATGCTAATTAAATAAAAGTTGGTGATTTTAGAATGATGTTAATTTAATTATAGAAAACAAATGCGAATAATTATAACGTGAACTCAAGACAATAGAGAGTTTTTCAGTCTATTTAAATACTCTCAGTTCAATCAAGGGTTTGACAGTTCAAATCTCGATAGAAACTACCATCGGTATTTTATCTACTAATAGCAGGATTCTCTTCTTAATTCTTAATAACTCATTAATAGATCTTTTCGGTAATAGCTATAAATAGAAAATCGGGGACACCAAATGTAAACAGTGGACAAGAAAACGTAAACACTGCATAGAATACCACTGAAATGTACTAGTTCCTCATAAAATTTCTAATACAAGCTTTCTTTAGAAATGTTATTTACTTTACAACCTACTATACGGATATTAATTAAAGAATAACTTTCTTTAGAAATGTTATTTACTTTACAACCTACTATACGGATATTAATTAAAGAATAACTTAACACTTATAGTTTAACTCTGACACCCATTATAACGGTATGCATGCATTATAACGAAATTATAATGTAGATCCATTACATTTACATATAAATATATGTACCAGATGTCAACATAAACAAACCAGTGTTAACATGCAACAAAATCTGTTTTCAATTACCGAACTGATCTATTGTTGGCATTACGTGCTATATAGATGACCGCAGCTATATGCAGAATATTGCCCAACTTTCAGCAGATATTACTGGATGTGAAGAAACTGCCTGCACTAGATTATTTGTTCTCTTCGTGGAGCAATGGCTCATGCCTCGCTTCATCCTGTAGCGGATACACAGACGATCCTGCCGGACGAGACCGGATACAGAAGAATATTCTGCGAGTCCCATGTGGATAAACATGCACGATATAGACATGAAAAGCATCGGATTAATATAAGTTCTAAACTACAATATAACGCTACAATTTTTTTCTGCGTGTGTGTATCTAGGTATGGTTTTAATGGCAGCATAGTGGAATGATGGGTTAGCAGAAAGTGCAGAGTTCAAATCCTGAAATCGCCAAAAATAAGTTTCCAGACCTGAAGCTGAAGTTAAGCTTGGCTTTCGAATTAGAATAGAAAGCTGAATAACGGGGAATCTAGAAAAATTCTCATCTGGAAATTTTTAAACTGTAGTTTAAGTCATTGGAAAGGTGGATTTGGAGAAGAATGGAGAGGATTAACTCGACTCAAAAGGTTACAAAAGAGGAAGTTCTGGAGAGAGTTAGCACAGATAGACAGTTGATTATAAACGAAAGTTGGCTTTTCTTCCTATTTCTATTAAGAAATAGGAAGAAGAGTTGGATAGGAGACATCCTTGGGGGAAAGTCTATTAAAAGAAGTCATAGAAGGTAGAATGGAAGGAAAATTTGAAAGTTTTCAACTAAGTTATAGAAATTATTGTCATTAGCTTCAGCTTATCGATCTTACACAAATATATATCTGTGGCATAAATCCCTACTAAATTTTTGTCATCATTTTTTACAATTTTTTTCACAAACTCCGCAGCCAATACTTCGACGTTTAAAAGCAGGCAGTAAAGTTGACTAACGAAGATTTCACAAGACAACAACCGTCGCGCCAGCACATCTATAAAAATAGTCGCGACGCTCAACTTGTCCTTTTACAAATCTGAGGACGTGAATAAAACATTAGCCTCATCCATCGTAGCTTCTTCCATTTACTGTTTTCTAATCAGCAGGTCCACGCCTTGACTCAACCTACTGAAGCGGTTTAATTAAAACAAAGTAAGAGGTCAGTGACCTCTTACGTGAATTACGTGTTTGGTTGAATTAAATAAATCCAATCGGTTTTCTTCTACTTGACTATAAGCAGAAAAAAATCGCTGTAATGAATTACCTTGATTTTGGCTCGCACCGTTTATGGACCATCCACACTCTGCTCATCGGTTTTGATTTGGTTCCACAGTGCTCGCTGTTTTCAGTGACAACAGTAGTTCCCTAATCGTATTGTTGTTGTTGTTGTTGTTCAGAATCGAGCATAGAGACGTATATGTTTAGCGACGGACCCACTTATTCAATCTAAAATTAATAAAAAATTAAGAAGTACTATTAAAACTACTGATGTCTTTGGTAATTAGTAGAACTCTAAATAAAAGACAAGTAGAAGAAAGTCCTAAAATGGTAGAGAAAAATTTCCCCAGTTTGATCGTTAAACTGTTTGTTGTAGGGTTAATTGCCACAAATCTGTCAAATAGTTACATTCATTAGGTAGCTGACAATAATAAGTTGTATTATGCTTTTTCTTTCGAATCACAATGGAAAATAATGTAACTGTAGCGTATTATATTTACGTATTATTCCTACACTGTATACATGTAGTCTTACAGCTACTGTAGCGTAGTATATTTACGATTATACTAACACTGTACATGCATTTACCCATTATTAATGCACTTTAAATACTGTACTGTATTTGCAAATGTTTCATAGAGATTTCGGATTCTTGGTCGTAATTGATTGATTCAGTTGACACCAGGATGTTGACAACTTGTTAAATATACAGTAAATATGGTTCGTCGATTGGCCGAGTAGATAGAACAGTTGCTGCTTAAGCAAGAGATCGCCAATCAGAATCCCAGCAGGATCCACAGCGCTTACAGTTTCCTTGTACTTTGAAAACAGATTCAAACCTTTTAATCAGAAATGATTCATTAGAAATACTACACTCAAATAGAGGCCTTGATTTAATTATATTTATCAAAATGTGCTTCAATTTCAGATCGTAGCTAAACTGAGATTCAAATGAAGATGATGATGAAAGTATGCTTAAATTGACGTTAAACTTCGATTTGAAGACCCAAACAATTTCAATACAAATATGTGCAGTAGTTTAATGTCTGCATAAATTTATTATTTAACTTAGACGTACCCATTAACTCAGCTTAAATCTCTACAATACAGTCATTTATTGTAACAACTTAAAACAACATAGCTATAACCACATCTACATTAATTGGATGTACATAATTTAACAAACTAAAAATTCTAACTCAGGCATGTCCTTGATTATCGTATACACTAGAGTTTCAAAGCACAATGCTTTTAAACTTTAATCTAACACTAAATTTTCATGTTAAAACAAAAAATGTGAACCTTGGAAGCTTTAGGTTGTTTTACAACAATGTTTATAATAATATTATTAATATTAATTTTTAATATTAACAGGTTTAAAAATGAGCAAAACTATAAAGTTAAGACTAGATCGCAATATTTCAGTCACTTTCAGCGAATTTTAAATATCAAATATGTTGACTGCTGTGCTGTGTGATATGGGTACACAATAAACATAAGTCTCTCAATAATCAAAGATTAATGCAAGTAAATTAAATTTGGTAGAGAGCCCACAGTATAACTATAAATTACAGACGGAAATTTTCTAAATTTTCAAGGTTTGGGTTAGTTTCTATTCCCATCTCTAATTATAAGTATATACCTGCACACCTGTAGAAAATACAGTATTCTACTCTCCACGTATATGATACGATATTTAAAACAACAAGAGATTATAATAATCAATAAAAGTAAGTGACTTGTAAAAATAATGGATATCCGAGCCTATGTTTTCACTTCTCTTAACTCTCTCGCCATGTACACTGGAAGCAGTGTGTTCAGTCTTTCAGTACATTAAAACATACACATGTAAATGCTAGCTACTTACAGTTTGCATAAGAAAATATACAATAATATTCACGTAATACGCAATAAAATGAAGTGTTTATGACTGTTTATGCCCGGCAATCTAATCCACGACACTTCAATACTTTTAATCATACGTTGTTGAACTTCTCTAACAAAACAGAATAATATATTATTAGCGTTTTCTAGTAAAGATCTTCTAAATAATTATTCATTAAAATTAGGATTTTATAGTATTTCCAGATAACTGCGTGCCCAAGAAAGGTATATCATGACAAGTATCATGATAAGCAACATGCTAAGTATCATGCTAAGATTATTATATTATTGACTATATTTTATTGTAGAAGTATAGACAGTATCTTGGACTGAACTTTGGACTGATTTTCTGAATTTCGAAAATTGCACCGGTTTTCGGACCTCCCTTTCACTAAACGGCCTGGATTTGTCTCAATAGCGCTCGATGATATCATTGATGACAGTAGCACTTTAATTGTTATGTTATAAATGATTAAGTTTGAGCTGTTTGAATCAAATTTTTACAAGAAATACATCTTAAAATAATTCTTCCGTACAGATTCCAACTTTCATGCACTTTGAAATACTTCAGTCATGATTAATAAATTTGGAAAACTTAACTGCCACCTGATGACGGCGAGAAAAGTGATTTTTCTACGAAGTCGGTTCACATGTTTTTCAAACTAAAATGCGTAAAATGTGTATTTCAACGAAAATCAAAGCAGAACGATATACAATACAGAAAAATTTAACGTCCGTCGTGTTTTTATTCACACAAAGAAGATGTCAAGGGTGGTATCTATCATACTGGCAACTATAGTAGCAGAGGAGCATAGTGATACATAGAGACATTCTTAACATACCTGCATAAAAACAGATATGATGACATACTGATATATACACTGATACATCTTCGACAATGATATATAGACAAAGCTCTGACACTGATACATCTTCGACAATGATATATCGACAACGTTTTGACACTGATACATCTTTGACAATGATATATCGACAAAGTTTTGATACTGATACATCTTTGACAATGATATATAGACAAAGCTTTGACACTGATACATCTTTGACAATGATATATCGACAAAGCTTTGGCACTAGTACATCTTTGACAATGATATATCGACAAAGCTTTGACACTGATATATCTTTGACAATGATATATAGACAAAGCTTTGACACTGATACATCTTTGATAATGATATATCGACAAATCTTTGACACTGATACATCTTTGACAATGATATATAGACAAAGCTTTGACACTGATACATCTTCGACAATGATATATCGACAAAGCTTTGGCACTAATACATCTTTGACAATGATATATCGACAAAGCTTTGACACTGATACATCTTTGACAATGATATATAGACAAAGCTTTGGCACTAATACATCTTTGATAATGATATATCGACAAAGCTTTGACACTAATACATCTTTGACAATGATATATCGACAAAGTTTTGGCACTAATACATCTTTGACAATGATATAAAGACAAAGCTTTGACACTAATACATCTTTGACAATGATATATCGACAAAGCTTTGACACTGATACATCTTTGACAATGATATATAGACAAAGCTTTGGCACTAATACATCTTTGACAATGATATAAAGACAAAGCTTTGGCACTAATACATCTTTGACAATGATATAAAGACAAAGTTTTGACACAGATAAATCTTTAGAACTGATACAGTGATGTACAGTGACATGATCACATAGCTTAAACACGATCAGTTCAACTTTGACGCACTTTTTGAGACGTTCCCTCAAAAACAAATGCAAAGATTTGACTGTGCATGGATGAACTTTGAGTAAGAATAGGTACTTTGAACCTGCCACTTGGCAATGCACTGAAGAAGAAGACGATGATGATGAACAGCTTCCATTGTTGAGTTCGGGACTCAGAGGAATAGTACAACCGTTAACTGCACAAGTCGTACGAGGCGACTCAGCAACAACGAAGGAAGGCAACTAAAAACCACCTCACAATCCATATTTTTCAAAAGCTGTAGGCTACAAAAGGTATTGATAGAAGCATAGACTTTGTGAAGGGATTAACTTTGATCTATGGAGTGCTCTGTGGAGAGTGAAATTAGACTTGAACTTATTCAGAGTCCGTATTCATGCTCCATAAAGAGCACTCCATAGAATATGTACCTTGGATCTGCTACTTGGCAGAACAATAGAGAGAGAGTTAGAGAGAGAGAGAGAGAGAGATGAACAGTGAAACATAACACATTTTAAAATATTATAAAGGCAGTTATCATAGTTATCATAAAGATTAATCCAGGTTTGTAGTCATTGGTCAGCGTCAGCGACGGCAAAAATTTCAAAAAACATCGTGATCCAATAAGGGGCATATACTGACTAAATGGTGCACATAAGACCTACGATTTATGCGAACTTTTTGAATTTCTTAAAGACAACACATTATAAATCATGACAGGCGCCCCTCAGTACGTCACGTCATTGTTGTCTAGTAATAAACCCGTCGCTGATAAAGTCTAACAAAGGAGACGTAAGAAGGTTTTATCACCATCGTCATCATCTTTCCATGAATCCTAGTTTAGCTAGGGTCGGGATAGGAAGGCTTCATCAATTGTCAATATATGACGGTCATTATATGAAAGGCGTTTACCAACGAGACAATAGCATTGAAGCAAAAGTACAGAAACAAAACAAAATACACAAAGCAGAAAACACCAGATTTCCGACCGATGAGACTTCTGAACTAAATTACTTATATCAATGCACAAATAAGAATTACAAATTACAGGAAAATGTATAAAAGGCACGACGCTCTTCGTAATGTCCATTAAAATTCAATCCATAAACATCCACACGAAGTAAAAAAAAATTTTAACGTCTGCATCTTACCACAATGAATACTGACAACGACGGTCCGGAGAGAATTCGAACTAATGATCTCCTGCTTATAAGGCAAGGGCCCATCAATTCGGTCACCTTGCAACGACTTCCAGCCAGATATCTAACAAAATTTAATACTAGATAATGAGCCCTAGAAGAATAGATAAAAAGTGAATTGCACGTCTTAAGATACGACTAAGCATGATCTAGGGTATGTAAGGTGAAACTACAAAAGATGACATATTTCCCAAGATATAGGCTACATTAAAGTGTAAATATGGCATAACCATATCTACACCCTAATGTAGCCTATAGCTTATACGCCTAGTATTAAGCACCTAAGCGTAAATATGCCGATCTGTACATACAGATATTTATCTATAGACAGAGACGGTGGCTTGTTGACAAGTTGTACGGCAGCGGATCAGTAGGTGTAGAGTTCAAATCCAGTGCTCTCTACGTCATTGACAAGCTATCGAGTAGGAAACTGACGTTAAACTTGGCTTTAGCTTTGCAGGTGGGAAGGGTAAAAATCTCAAATTGGTTCTTCACGCTCTAGCAACTGATTGTATGAAACAGCAAATATCGAGTTGATAGTTTGTACCGCAAGTCCTACATAAGCCATTAAACTTCTATCAAGCAAAAGCATCAGCAGTGATTATAGACGTAAGCCCTATACTAAGCACAGTGTGTGAACATTGAGGTATTATCTACGTAACGAAGAACAAATAGTATTTACTATATATATATATATATATATATATATATATATATATATATATATATGAGAAGCTATTGTTGTTAAAGCCACATCATCCCTATAATCGACCGCAGTGTTAGGGAAATAAGCTAAATAAAAGAATCTAAATCAATTAATCAATAATCAATCAATTAATTAATCAAGTAATTAAGCTGTCGATTCAATCGCTACAATTATAAAACAGACACCGTCCAAATAAGCAGTATTTACACATGCATCGATCACCCATCTACTCATATACATATTTACACTAACATGTTTGTACATACATTTACACTAACACATAACGCTAGATTTACATGCTATTCAATTTAAAAATTAACTTCGATACACTACTTCCAGTAACAATTTAGAGAAATAGAACAATTTAGAGATCTAAGGGCCCAGAACTTCGAAATACTTCAGATATGGTTACATTAATTTGGCACTTCTCGGTTCAAATGATCAACAGTACTTCTGGTACTCCTATAAGACGGGTCTGATAACCATGGGACACCAAGAGTTTCCTTGTACCATATCTACTGTACATGTTTTTCCCATCGAGCGCGCCTGACATACTGTATATGACTCCTGTACGTATACTCTATTTACAGTTCGGTTAAGCGCGATCATACTAAAAGGCAACACACGAAATATTTATCTTTCTAATCAAGCTGTAACAATATTCTACGAGGAAGACATAAAATAGATTCTCATAAAATCTAATGAGGTAGATTTTGTAGATGTGATGAACAAGTCGATGGCGTGAAGATCTCGAATTCAATACCAGAGCACAGTGACTCTCTTCCAATCAGATAGTAGAGGCTCAACATCAGAGCTAGGCGCTCGCTCCCCATCGAATCATAGGCGCTAAATTACCCAGTTGGAGCTAGGGGCTCACTCCCCTTCAGATAACAGGGGTTCAACTACCCATCAGAGCACAGGGGCTCAACTACGCCCATCAGAGCTAGGGGCTCGCTCCCAAACAGATCGTAGAGGCTCAACTACCCCCATCAGAACACAAGGGCTAACTCCCCATCAGATTTTAGGTGCTGCTCAAGTACCCCATGAGAGCTAGGGTCTTGACTAACCGATGAGAGCGAAGCACTTGACTCATCCATCAGCTCAGTTCCTCGGTCACATCCTATTTAAAACTCTACACACGGTTCATAAAGTCCTACGGGTCGGCAAATAATAAATCTTAAACTTTTAACTACTAAATATTCACTAAAATTTTCCCCCATTTTCATTTCGTTAGAATCACTTATTTATTTTGTATTCGCTTCAATATCGACCCTACTCTCAGCCACTACCACCTTCCTTCGATAGCCACTAAGGTCACTAAGGTTTCAATTCCTAAAAGTTGTGATCCCCTGTTACTGAACCCGTTTACTTCATATAAATTCTAGGCACATTTTTATATATTTCACAAAAACTCAACATAAATTCACAGCAGGAGGCAAGACTAAATAATTTTAACGTATAGACACAGTGATAGTCATGATATCGAAATGATAGTCCGGCCGGCTGTCAAGTTGAAATAGGAATCAAGATTTATGGGCCAGGAAAGCACCGAGCGTCACGACTCCGATAGCTCCGATGGCATAGCCGCAGATCTTCGATAAAGAGGTCCAAGGCGATTCGTTTCGAACATCGGGGCAGCCTTCGTAGAACCGTACAAAACCCTCCTGCAACACAGAAACCGTAGCATCAATAACATAGCCACCAGTACGACGTCATAATACATCATAATATTCCCTTGACTCCCAGTTTAACTGGGATTAGAAACATTTAGCCATTTCTGGAGCACAGGCAACCGAACCAGCCAAATGCCCTTTCTGACATTGGTGTGTACTAGTGCTATACTAGTGCTCTGTTGGCTTTCACGACACGCACTGTATATGGTTGGTCTATTCTTCAGAAATAAAGACACAACACGAGTAAATTAGTCGCTATAATTCAATGCAAAAAATTAACATTCACAGAAATCTTTGTGCGTGAGATCAAGTACTATATAAATACAGACAAGAGAGAGAGAGAGAGAGAGAGAGAGAGAGAGAGAGAGAGAGAGAGAGAGAAAGAGAGAGACAGAGTTTACTAGAATATCAATACATGCATAAATAAACTGCAGGAATTGCATAATCGTATCTAATTTTTACGTTCAAGTTAGTGATATATAGCAAAGTTATTTAAACTGATACCCCAACCAGTATTACTGGTATCAGTATAAATACCCGTGTTGCATTCTGGTTGCTAAAGAATATACAAACCGTGGACAGCACGTGTCGTAAAAGGCGCCAAAACACTAAGGTCGAAACCAAAGTCGGAAAGAGCAATCGGTTGATGAGCTCCTATGATCCAGATACTGCTACAAAATTTTCAAAAAAGTATAGAAAAGTGCCTAGGGTATTGACTGATGATATGGTGTGGACACAAAGGAATGGAGACGGTCTACTCGCATTCCGACTTTTTAGATAGTTAAACTGAGATTTCAGGGAAGATGATGATGCTGATGATGTAGAAGTATGAATAATACTTAATATTTTACACTGAATCAGAAGTGCTAATTAAGTCAAGAAATAATTAGTTAATTTTCCAAGTATGAACCTGCAGTCTACATTATGTTTGAAGTTTATGTAACATAATTACTGGGAAAAATTGAAACTTTTGTGAAATCAGCATCTACGTTTTACTGAAACACTTTTCCTTGTTACTTGTTTAAATGTATGAATGCCATAAATGCGACGATTAAATAAATCCAGAAACATTAAACACTGACTCACTGCGATGCACACTGACTGTCATAAACACTAGCTGACTGACACACTGGCTGATTGTCATACACACTAACTGACTGACGGACTGACACACTGACTGACTGTCATACACAATGCCATAATGTCATACAAACTGACTAACTCACTGACACACAGACTGACTGTCATGCATACTGACTGACTAACTGACACACTGACCGATTGATACAGTGACCGAGTGATGCAGTGGTTCATATGAAACTTTTTAGAGTTTTACATTTTTTGTTAACTTAAAATGTTTTCAAGCCGAGGCAACTCCTATTCTTCTCTTCACTCTCTCGCCACGTCCATGTTTATTGGACCACAAGAATCAGCCAGTAGGAAGGTAGTCCCCTTTGAGTACTCAGTCTGTCATGATTTTAAGTCGCTATCCAGTTACCAAAACATGAATGAAATAATTATGATTATGTCAATAATAATAATAATAATTATAATAACAATAATAATAATAATAGTTTTACGTTCGTTTCCTCATTTCAGGATTTTGTCAGAGACATCCAAACAGCACACGTCACTACGAACTAGTTCACTCGTACAAATCTGCAAAACCTACGCCGCAGAGAAGTAATGCTGGATGCTATATGCCCTATACGGGATGCCGGGAAAATACAGCTTGACATTCGATATTCTACAATCACGAGTCAATGAATATTCTAATTCTAAACTACAATAGTAACAACTGCACAGTCACACGTTACAGCCTTGTTTACATATAAGTAGTCCTGATACACAAACAGTATTGTTCGTTAATATCTTATTTTCAGCCAATAATCTGAGCAAAAACTATAATGTAGAGTATACATTTGTAGACTGTATTCAGACTGTATTCAGACTGAAGACTGTATTTCAAACGAATATAAGTCTCAAATTTTATAGACTGCAAAACAAACAGCGAAACAATAAGGACTCCTCTACGTATTGAACTTTCAATACGACGCCAGCAGATGAAGTTTTTCCAGCATTTCTCGACAGCAACTAATTACAACAACCTTTTCCTTTATCATTTCCGTTTCTCGTTTTCAACTATATCATCAGGATCACTTCTAGATATTAGGCTTACATTAAAATATGGCTACTGTTTTGAAAGGAAACTAAATAATACAAATGAATAACTTTTGAAGCATTTTATCTATATTCAATTTCATTAAAACTTTCTAACCATCCCTACTTCCTACAGGAAATAGTAATGACAGCATAACTAGTGGTAAGTGAAACGTTTTGTGAGAATGTGACTAAATCGTAAAATAAAAAGATGTATCACGGATAAAGTTACAGCTCTCTCCCTCACCCACCCCCACTCTCCGGCTTACATCAGCTAGATACCATAAAATGCAAGCATTTGAAATAATTATATGTCCGTGCTGCAGTGCCTGATGTGTAATAATGCATGAAATTATGTAACTGCAAACATACAGAAAAACCGTTTATCATCATGTTAGAAATAAACCCAGCATCTGAGGTGAAACCGGAAAATTCATTTCACGAATCATTTACGATTAATGATGAATTAGTCACAGATCCTATTCCAATCATAATCACATGGATTAGAAGAGGCGTATTACAATTTACAACACTAGTACAGCTCTAGTATATCAACTTTCTCCAATCAAAACATTGCACAATACATTATATTTGAGTGCTAAATTATTAAATTAATTATGGAAATAAAAGGAATAGATTTAAACAAAAATTATTCCGGTTCACTGGTATTTATGCCTGTGGAATTATTTCACGAGAATCATCATCATCTTCTCTTGAATCCCAGTTTAAGTAGGGTTCGGAAACCTCGTATAATAGAAACCATTCCATTCTTCTTCACCTTCCCTTTAATCCCAGTTTAACTAGGGTCAGGATACTAATGGATCTTATCCACTCCTCTTTGTCCCATACCATATCAAAGTCTCTTCCATTCATTTTAGAAAATTGAGTAGCAATTTCTCGAGCCTAGGCGCTCATCAACCAAATGCCCTTTCTGACGTTGATATGGATCTTAGTGCTTGTCGCCTATTACGACACGTACAGTCCATGGTGGGTCAATTCTTCAGAAACCCGGACACAACAAGGTTTAAATACATATATGAAATAGAAGTTTCACACTTTAGAGAAATCAAAATCTTGAATTCACCGCCCCCCCCCCCATAACCTGATGCACTATGTTCGTTGCTCGCTCAAGCAAATATGTATATCATAACAAGGTTTAACGTTAGTTTCGTAACAGCTAGCGCCTGACTGAGACTAAAACCTGCGCTTCGTACTTGTCAGGCAGCATTTTACCGACTAGGGCTTCCTTAAATTGGGACGTAAAAGGTCTAAAGCACAAAAAATTTAGTTTAATAATTTAAAGGAGTAACATTTTATTTGATCGACTGCTAAATGAGCACGGTCCATTTCTAGAGATAGAATTGTATACTAGTTGCATGCAAAAGGTACCCACTTTCATCGTACTACTGATTGCCAGTCTTCAAGCTAAGAACGAGCCTAACTAAGGGGGCCCCGAGACCCTAAATTCCTACTTACAACCCCTTGTCCATATAAATATATAATGGCTAGAATCAAGCCCCCCATTTAGCCCCTTCCAATTATCCCTTATATTTTATGATTTATCCCTGCTTCAATTACAACCATAGTTCACACTGAAATACTTTGGCATTCAGTAATGAAAATATTAGACGTCAAAAATGGTTATACGGCAGGATTGAAAATTCAGTAAGCACAAGTATATACCTAAATACAATCACCAATAATTAGGCAATTCTTGGCAGGTCCCTATAATAATGAATAAACAGAGTGGGGGAAATTAATTAAATCAAACAAAACACAAAACTAACAACAATGTAATAGTATACTACATAAAACAGGCGATGATTGATCTATGGACGCTCATGTTATGAGATTGCTCATAATTTTTTTAATTGCCTATCAAAAGTCTTAATATTACATAATAACAGAGAACAAAACATACTTCTTACATTATTACATTATGTTATTATATCTTTTAAATACAAACATGTGCAAACAGTTTTATTTGTGAGGTTCAATATTCCAAGTTAGCATAGGCCTATTTGATAAATAGAAAGGTTGGCAGATGTCTAGACCTAAAACAAACATATTGAATGAAGGCTGAACGTGATCTGCCAACTGAATCAATTCATTTCTGCTCAATAAAACTACAACTGTTGCCAAACAATGAACTGAACTTTATACAAACACACATGCTGCATCAACATCAATTGGCACCTGACATTTACAATAATCTGGGCTAAATCCTGGATACTTCAAAATTAAAATAGACCCCATAGGCTGTATTGGATCTTAAGAAGGCATTGGTAAAAAAGCTAAAGCTAATGTTAAGATCAGTTTCCTCAAGTTCATTCCAATGTCTCTCAAGTTCATGATCCCACCATTAATGTCTCTCAAGTTCATGATCCCACCATTAATGTCTCTCAAGTTCATGATCCCACCATTAATGTCTCTCAAGTTCATGATCCCACCATTAATGTCTCTCAAGTTCATGATCCCACCATTAATGTCTCTCAAGTTCATGATCCCACCATTAATGTCTCTCAAGTTCATGATCCCACCATTAATGTCTCTTAAGTTCATGATCCCACCATTAATGTCTCTCAAGTTCATGATCCCACCATTAATGTCTCTCAAGTTCATGATCCCACCATTAATGTCTCTCAAGTTCATGATCCCACCATTAATGTCTCTCAAGTTCATGATCCCACCATTAATGTCAAGTTCATGATCCCCCATGATCAGTTTCCTAGAAAGTCAATCCAATACAATTAAAAATTAAAACTTCACTTTGTGGAGATCACCAACAACAGGATTTAGAATGTACTTTTTAAAAACAAGTAGATTTGTAAATGATATTGGCATTTGTATAGAGCTTTGATATTCTATTAGATAAACATTCAACAAAAGAAGCGACCTTCATGTGAATCAATATAGACCACTCTTGCCAGCACTCGGTCTTGACATCAATCTCAGACGAGGAAATAAACGTTAAGCAATTAGTATTAATATACTCATTTATTGTATATGCATTTTTTTTCTCAAATTGCTAATGTTCACCAGAAAGTCAAATTTAAAATTAAATTAAAAAGGAAAGGGTACATACCCAACCACCATTAGATTCAATCCACAATGACAACCTTGTGTTGATATACGTCGTCATCCATTCGACAACCTGATCTACTAAAAACGGCATTTCCCTCTGGACGCATTCTACCGCCAAACATCCACCAAAAGAAAACAAAGCCACAATCCTTCCCCACTTTATTCCGTCGCTGAACAATTCACTGACAATTGCTGTAAATGTTGAGTGAGCGTTTGCAGGTGTCACGTGAAGCTGAGAACACATAGTCGCAAATATGCTCGTGTAACGTACTTCAAACTCCGCACCCATCTGCCGCATTGCCGACGCACGATCCGTGTGAAGTGCGGTATCAACGGGACAATTATGCCATCGCAATGATTGTTTTTCTAAGCGATGCCTTATGTAATCAATAACAAGAGAACGAGTATCATCCATTTTTAGAGAGATGTTCGCACTTTTATCAATTATTTCTAAAATATGAACTGCATAAATTTAAAAAATATATTTGCTTTAAATAACAGAAACAAATTGTCAACAATAAATTTTATTGATTAATATTTTGCCTTAAAGTTACATAGACAAATAATAAGGTTGACAGGGTGATTATTCCAAGCACTATTTGTTATAATTTCTACGTGTGTAAATATATTGCATAAGTGTCTTGTAAGTATTATTTTGGTGTATCTCGGTTAGTATTTTTTCCTACACAATTTTGGTATTATGAGATGTGACATTACTACCAGACTGGTGTTACAAGTCTTCATGACTTTCTGAACCTGTATAATTAAGCTAAGTATATATTTATTATTTAGGGTTAATATTATATAATACAGTCTTACTCTTGTTACCTCTTACCCTTATCAAAAGGCACCGATTAATAATAACCTTAGAGAGGAAAGGATGAAATAGCGAATACAATAAAAATAGCAACTAAGAAAGGAAACGCAGCAGAACATGCTGTTGAACATCGCATTATTAAATTATTATAATACTATATTATATTAGGCCTATATTATATATCATATAAGCTAATTCACTTCTAATTCTTATTCTTAAACTCAAAAAGTACAACCTTCTAAGTACATTAACTCTACACCATAAAGCAAAGAATATTACAGCACTATAGTACGTTATTTATTGGCCTCACAGAGTAACGTAGCAATAGTTTATTTCAAGAGAGTTCAAAAGAGGAATAAAAATTAATTTTTGTTGTTGTTTACGTCTTTAAATACAACAATGCTGCCAAGGCACACAATTTCAGAAATTTCAGATATTAGTCTTACCCTTGCCATGAAAAATAATTTACTTATACCTTAACTACTCAATTTAATGATAAATATTATATAAATTTAATCAGTAATTTTTATGAAATTAAATTCTTAAATTCGTAATTTCTCTATAAAAAATTCTCTATGTACCAAAACCTTGCTAAATCATAAATAGGGAAAAATCTTTTTAAAGACTTTAGAATTTTCCGAAAGATTTAAATGTTTCTTTGAAATTTTGACTCTAACTACTTTTAAATGTGTAAATTTATTCAAAAATTAATATTTATATTACCTTCAACTTTATATAGAGTGTAAAGTCTGTAATTTGTTGATAATTTTTTTTAATTCTCTATAGATAGGCAACCTAGCTGTAGGCCTACTTCTAGAAAATGGTCTATCTTCATAATCAAACTAACGGGCAGGAAGTGTATGCCTATAGGCCTTTAGTGGGCCGCCTTTAAATTCATTAAATTAAAAATTCAATAGTTATTCTGCTATACACGAAATTAAGTAGTCATTAGAAAAACATTTTAGATATAACTACAAATAATAATTTTAATTGCTTAAACCCTAAATAAAACAACTCGGCCACAAATCTTCCGTAGTGACGTTCTCTATGTTTATTTATCTGGAAACAATTCCATTCACAATAATGTTTTATAAGTGCGATGGTCTTGGTCTTACATTCTAAGATGGGTTACGCTCGACACTTTCGACCGTATTACGTATCATCTTCATTAGACATTGCTCTAACTCTGTCTCTGCTAGTCATCATATCTCACATTCAACAGTCCTATGCTAAGGGTGACACATTCAAAGCTGAAATTAAAGATCCCGACGCTGTGCCTAACAAACATTCAGACTCAAGTAAGTTTTCTATTTTCTAGTTAGATTGTGAATTTTACTAGTCCAAATATAATTTGCTAAAAGAATATATATTTTGAAAATATAAAAAATATAAATAGTGTATAGTGTACATGTAGAAGACTAAAATTCACTAACATGTTTAAGCAGTATTTTCATATAGCTATTACAATTATTGATTTGTCATAGATATATATTTACTCGTTGCTTGCACTTTACTGTAGTGATACTTATAGGCCTATACATAGTCTACAACAAAAATTACAGAGGCAGGAAGCAAATTATATGCTTGTTAAAGAAAAAAAACTACTCTTACAAGTAGCCTAGTGTCTATGTTTAGGTCTGCAATCCTTATCAATTTCTAAACATCAAAGTAATAGAAATTCGTGTATTACAAATTTTCCGAATACCTGAAGTTAAAACTAAACAATGGCCAGTATATGCTTTGTAGGACTAATTGATTTAATTGCAGAATTTTTTAATTTAAATTTAAATATTTTAAAGTGAATTAATAAAAAATAAAATTTTAGTTTATTTTAGTTAAGTTGCCTTTACCAAAATTCACTACAATTAATTATTAATAAGCTTACATTTTTAAAAAGATAATAATCTTGATGATTCTTTATTTAAAATAATTAAAAGCATTGAATATTGCGTATTTTGCACAGATGCCCCTCCGCTATCATTCTCTGGTCATCATAAGGACGGGGTTATAGCCTCCCAGAAATTGCCAAAAGATGCCGAGAGAGAAGTCCCAATTTCACAACTTAGACCGAAACGTAAATTTTTCTACTCTAATCCTAATCAAATACTGTTTATTATTCAATGCTCTATGGAGTACAACTGTTATCAAACCTAGGCACCTCTGTTCTACAGTGGAGTAGTCATACCATAAATATGAGCAATCTAGTAAAAGACTGTCATGTTCTCTCTCTCTCTTTTGTGTACTGCCATGTAGCACGTCCAGATAGGCCAGCGTATTATTATTCATAGTCGGCTTTCACTGTCTGCTTTAGTGCTTTTGCATTAAAGCATGGAACGAAAATTAACATCAAGAGGAAGAAAGTAATGAGAAGAAGAAAGTAATGAGAAGAAGAAAGTAATGAGAAGAAGAAAGTAATGAGAAGAAGAAAGTAATGAGAAAAAAGTAAAGAAAGTAATGAGAGTGTCTGGAAGAGGAGGAGTCGATATACTGTAGATTTAGACGGTACGAAATTAAAACAGGTAAAAGTAAACACGCATTATAGTGAAGTGATCAACTGTGTTGATATCTGTCATTTTTAATACCACATGTTTAAACCGTTAGGCAATTTAGACCATTTTTCCGTATAGCCAGTCCAGTGAATGTCCGAGATTTTACTCTCAGATCAGCGCGGTTGGGATTCGAACCCGCGAGGGTTCAATTCACCCCAAGACCTGTCATTTAAAGCTTCATGACGTTACCACTACGCTATTTAGACATTCAAGATAGGTCCAGAGTGGACACACGACTTCAGAAGATGGGAGATGTGAAACAGAAATAAATTGTAGAATTTCGCAAAAGCAAAAAGGACTAAAAGAGGAAAGAACTATTAACAAAAAGTTTGAATAAATCCACCAAGATGAAGATTGCAAAAACTACGGATAAGAATGGAGAAGTCAAATCAACAGACCTAATTACGAACGAAGAATTGCTAAATAGGGTTGTCAGACAATTGATAAATGTCATATTGAATAGAACGAACAACTAGATGGGACATGCTCTGAGAGAGGATGGTATTGAACGAAGAATTCAAGGAAAGAATGTTAGAGGAAGAACGTGGCTTTGGATGCTGCATGAACTGATAACTAATTCGTATGTTGACATGAAGAGAAAAGCTAAGGATAGAAATACGTGAAGGAGTTATAAACTTTGGACCTGCCAATAGGCAGTGCACTGATGGAGAGGATGCAACCTTTATCAGGGGAAATATGCTTTCAGTTGTGGTTTTAAAGTGTTCTAATTTTTATGATTTGCAGCCTCCTACTATGTGCTTAAAGTACAATTGTTTTATTCTACTATGACTCGGAATAGTAATATAGCAGGAATGTAGAGCTCGCTTACCGGCTAATAATTCAAAACATGTCTATATCTTAACTATGCAATCAACTAATGCTCTTGTTTAAAATTCATCGATAAAAATAGGCATAATTTTAGAATTTCATTAAAAAAGTCCGTAATTTTCAAGAACTTTTATCTTCGAATGCTTTCCAATTTGAACTATTGCTATATCGCCAATGACTGGAGCCTGTGGCGATGTCGGTAAGTTATTCGACCGCGGATCAGTATGTGCGGTGTTCAAATCCTCGGCTCTCCCGTCACTGGCATCGCTTTCAAGTGAGGAGACTGACGTTAATTTTAGCTTTAGCTTTTATAGATGATTAAAGCAGCTTGCTAAAGGCTGTAATTGAGCGGAATTAGATACATGCCAATGAACTTACAATCTACCCGTGAGATTTGCTTGTGCGTACGTAAACCGATGAAAAATATAGGCCTACAGGGCCTTATTGCTAACACCAAAGCAATTAATTATATTTAATTTGCATGGTTAGGTCTATTTGTGGATGAGAGGTTAAAACAATTTTGTGGTGTGGATATTATGTCGCCCATAAACTAGTTCAAAATGTTTGTCGTCAATGTTATAGAATTTTGAATGGCTTTAAAATGTTTTGAAAAAAATGAGCAAAAGAGACTTTTAAGATGTAGATTTTGTAGGCGCTAGACTCATAAATATAAACCTGCGGGCATGACTACACTGATTGCCAATCTGTCAATTAAATTAATTAATTAATAAAATTAACCCGTAGATTGATACCAACGTTAGAAAGGGCAATCGGTTGGTGAGCGCGTAAGCTCCAGAAATTGCTACAACATTTTTAAAACGAATGGAAAAATAGGAGATTGATTGATGATATGATTTGGGACAGAGAGGATTGTAGAAGGTCTATTCGTATCCGACTCAAATTAAACTGGGATTAAAGGAAAGTTGATGATGACGATGATGAATCTATAGATTGATCGATCAACTAATCAAATGATTAACTTATAATTGGGCTTTAATTAATAAAATGTCATACACTGATGAAGAATATCTTGATATGCAGAAGGTTCCGTGGTCATAGCTGGCGCTATCATAGCGACAATGCTCACTGTTGCCTTCATATCTTGCCTCTTCTACATACGCTCTCAAAAGAAAAAAAGCAAGAGGTAGAATCTGTGTTAATAATATTACATTTAATTAATTAAAGTAATCAGGCATTTTGTTATAGCTTAGAAATAATTTTAGTATTACGGACCTGAATATTCAAAAATTTAAAGCGTAATCGTGATCGCATAGCACTTTGCCGTATTGTGTGTGAGAATGTTTAAATCATATAAGCTAACAGTTTTACTTCATCTATTTAGGCTACAAATAGTATGCAAGGAATTAAACATCGTCTTAAAATTTATACATTAAAATTATGTCTGCTCATTTGGGTTTTCATTTCCGTACATAAATCGTGAGCTTAAGTTCTCTATTGGCTCTGCCACAAAATGATCCTTTTTAAGCCCATCGATTTGTGTTCATTAAAAACTGAGATTGATGCTTAAAACTTTGCTAGGATTCTGATCAATAACGGGCCAATCCGTCGTTATCCTTCGATAGTTCTCCTAACCGTTGTTGCTTTATTTTTCCCGAGGACGGAAGCTTTCAAGATTTCTCCTGAAGTCCCACGGAAATAGCGTTGCATGCTATTAGTTCCACTATTGAAATATTGGAATATTCTACATCTAACATTGCATATGCATTATACCATTTTGCGTTAAATTTTGTCATTACAACTCATTGAGATTGATATTGTGATGTATTGTATAGATTGTATAGTATATTCCATTGCGCTGTTTTGACTCTTACAGTTATATATATATATATATATATATATATATATATATATATACAGAGAGAGAGAGATAATATTTATTTTTATATATTGTTGTATTGTATTGTATGCTGTAATGTATGCTGTAATGTATGCCGTATTGTACATTATGTTGCATTACATGTTGTATTGTATGTTCTATTGAATGTTGTATTGTATGTTGTATTGTATGTTGAATTGTATGTTGTATTGTACATTATGTGGCACTGCATGTTGTATTGTAGGTTGTATTGTATGTTGTATTGTAGGTTGTATTGTATGTTCTATTGTATGTTATATTGTATTGCTTTCTAGTGCAGAAACGGCTGCCGATGCAGAATCCCGGCAGATTCTCATGCCTCCTTTTGACGCTGAGTCGAGAACTGTTTCCAGTGGAGTTAACAGGTTGTACAGATTGATCAATCAATCACTCGATCAATCAATCAGTCATGCTGTCAGACAATCATTCATTCGTTCAATCACTGAGTCAGGCAATCCTTCAGTCAGTCGACCACAGTTAGTCAGTCAGTCACGCAATCAGTCAACAAGTCTTTTGAATAATAGAGAAGTGGATCAATTTATTAGTCAATCAATCAAACAATCACTCAGATTTTCAATCAGATAAGTTACTTTAGTTTTTGTAAATGTAAGGTCCAAGGTATGTCCTATACTACATATCAGATTAGTGTGTTATCATTTCCAATAACTGACATTTAATCGATTATCTCATATGCCATCCCATGAACATTTATAACATACATACTGCAGATAATATACTGCAGATTTCTCATGAAAATAAACCTGATTGGGAAGTTTTCTACAGGTTTCTTCGATAGTTACCGTAACTGACTTTACAAGCAAGTTTTTTCTGTTACTTACTTCTCCTAGGCAATATAAAATTCTTACAAGGAATAATTCTTGGAACTTCTAAATATGAACATAGAACGTTAAAGTAGCCTATTGTTTCTGTATTGTGTACTTAATGAGTTTTCACAAATCGCATGTCGAGTTAAAGCTCAACCTACTTGAAATTTAATTGGATATAAAACTTTTGTTATATGTTGAATATTATGTTGTATTCTATCGCCTGGCGCCTTCGAGCTATTGAATAAAAGACTTAAAACAGAAATAAGCTGGACATAGAGATAAAGGGGACTAGTATGTACGTAGGCCTTTGTATATATGTTTCTTGTTGTTCAGAGAAGTAAATGCTGTTACCTTGCCTGATAAGGATTTGCAGACAAAATATGGTACGTTACAATATTCTATTCTGATTTGATTAAATGTTGAATTTTAGTTCATTATCGGATAGAGAGTGTCAAATCATAAAATCAAAATGATTTATAAAGATAGATTAAGTTGTTTTTCGAGTGTTCTCCAAGCTTCATTTTCTGTATAGTTGTACAGTTAATGATTACCTTAAGTTCTAAAGTGACTTTTTTGGTTTACATCATGTTTAAAATTTTAGTTTTAAAGATATTCTTTCATTTAAATATGATCCTTAATTCTACAGTGATTTAACACGCATTTTTTTACATAATATATAGATGTTTTAATGTGAGCGTTCATATTTCATTATAATCGTGTAGATTCTGGAGTGATATAGGGGTCTATTCAGCTGTCTTCTGAATTTGTGCTATTAGGCATACAACAGCTGACAATTCAGACCCTGACGTATAGATGGCAACTGAGAAATGACAGAAATTTACAATATAAGCCTACATTCTAATTTGAAAAATCCATTCAATCAATAATCAATATTTAAATAATAAATCAGTCAATCAATTCTTATCGATTGATTGATTGATGGTTTGATTGATTGACTACTGAAAAATTCTCAAAAGAATTTTTAATGCATCGGTGAGCAGTATTTAAATTGGCTTTACAGAAAAGTGTCAACATGCAATTCAAAATTACTGAATATTTAACCTTACTTACTTCAAATTAATTAATTAAGTGTGCAAAGATAAACGTATATGTTCAATTTGACTGGAAATCATGTTTAATGCAATCATGGTACGTAACAATAAACTTTCAGTTTAGGAGAGTTTCGAGCAGCGAATGCATTATTCTGCTTTTGATTAGAAGAAAACCTTAAACCAAAAAACCTTTTCGTGAGTTCGTTGTAAATCATTGACAGTTGTTATTTTGAGGATAAATGATAAACGATGATGTGAGGGACATCACTGACATCATCCGACGTCCCTGACATGATCCTTGTAGGAGGATACGGACGTTAAACCGTTCTTATTATTATTAAACCACCTTTTTCATTTCGAGCAATGTTATTATTACTTTCATATCGTCTACATATTACTTATACGTTGCCTATATTTATCTTCAGGAATGGTCGACGAGGACTCTAAGTCTATGACATCAAGTCACGAACGTAAGTATTAGAATTTACAGCACAAACATTACAGATATATCTCGCAGAAAATGGGCATAATGGTAATAAAATTGAGGCCAATTCAAGTATTCTTTCCCTGTCCAAATGGTTCGCCGGCAGTCAAACGGGCTGGAATCAGATTCTGTAATCCTTAGATTGAGACTTTGTAGTTGAAGTCATTCGAACCCAATTAGCCGTGTGAGCCAGTGTCAAACTTGATGGAATATAGGCCTACCTATCATTGATTAAAAGATAATACATAGAAAGATAAAAGATTTAAAAAATATTACATAAAGAGGTCATGGAAGGAAGAATGGAAGGAAATAGAGGTAGAGGCAGGGGTGTTGCAGCAAAATTTGCACTAAGTGAGCTCTAATTTTATTTATGGTTTTTATATTTACACAAGAATATAGCGGAGCCAACTTGACGCTGGCCCCAAAAATGTGCCACAAAGCTACGGTACGCTCTAAGTACAGAACGGAGCTAGCTCTAATTATGAGAGCAAAAATTAGCACTAATTGAGGTCTTTCTCTCACACAGCCTATCTCTCTCTCTCTCTCTCTCTCTCTCTCTGTCTTTCTGTCTCTCCTCTCTCACTACTTCTCTCCCTATGCACCTCTCTCTCTCTCTCTCTCTCTCTTTCTCTTTAAATCTCTCTCTCTCTCTCTCTCTCTCTAGCTCTCTACCTATGCCCGCACCCTCTCTCTCTCTCTCTCTCTCTATCTCTCTCCCTCTCTCTCTTTCTCCTTGTGCACCTTACTCACTCAACCTCTCTATCTCTCTCTACCTTTCTCCTTATGCACCTATCTTTCTCTCTCAATCTCACTCTCACTCTCTCGCTCTCTCTCTCTCGCTCTCTCGTTCTCTCTCTCCTCTCTCGCTCTCTCTTTCTCTCTCTCTCACTCTCTGGTTATTGCTCAAGTAGCGGTCATAAGATACATATTTCTACTCGTACTCTGTGCTATGTGTTCTTTAGGAGACACACCAACAAGCTGGATAAGCCACGAATTTAATAATTTTTATTAAATAATTTTCATTTAATAATTTTTCAGCCAGTCGAGCAAATTCCATAAATGTAAGTTAAAATCAAACTAACATTAATATGATAATTCTGAAAGGCGGCTAAATCTAATGAGCCGTAATCAGTTTATTTAACCGGTGAATTAACATAACCAGTTAACTTAACCGGTTCTACAAACGTGTACTGCTCGGGCGGACCTGCCAGGGGTTGGCCTGCCCGTGGGTGTGCCTGCCCGTGGGCGGGCTAGCACGGGGGCAGCTCCGTTGGCGGGGCGGCTCCGTTGGCGGGGCAAACCCATGGCGGGGCAGCCCCCGGGCGGTTTGAGCCCCCGGGGCAGGGGTAGCCCCCGGGGCAGGGGTAACCCCAGGGGCGGGGTAGCCCCCTGGAACGGGGTAGCCCCCTGGAACGGGGTAGCCCCCTGAAACGGGGTAGCCCCCTGGAACGGGGTAGCCGTGGGCAGCCCCCGCCGTGAGCAGCCCCCGGGGTGGGGCAGCCCTCACATTGAGATCTAATTTTTAGCATAGGCTTCAAATTCGAATGCGAAAGTTTCGGAGCCAGCGTTAAGTTGGCTCTGCATATTTTGGTACGTATTGCGTACCAAGCACACTTACAGCAAAAAATTAGCACTAATAGAACTCTAGTTTTTAGCATATGAAAGTTGTGGAGCCACCGTCAAGTTGGATCTGCAAAATTTTGGTACGCAATACGTACCAAACGGTGTGAGATCTAATTGTGGGACTCATAGCAAAAATTAGCACTAATTGAACTCTAATTTTCGGCATATAAGTTAGATTTATTTGAAGAAGTTGCGGAGCCAACTAGACGGATCTTAGAATGTGAGCGACATGGAACGTTATACGTTTTGTCGGATGAGCGCGCACCTTGAACCACCGCGTGCTGTCAGTATTAATAAAACCACAAGAGGTTGGAAAATAAATTCTTAAATCTATAGTACTGCCATCTACTCTATAAAACTAACCCGGACGCTTACTATTAAAATGCACGATGCAATACATAAATGAGAAACTCAACGAGAAACTATAGACACGTGAGGTATTTCATATGTATGACTAAACTATAACTGCTGTTTTAGTCCACTTATATTTCTATTCTTGTTTGTCGTTATGTTTACTTTCCAGCGCTGCTTCAAGCAAAGCCGGCTGGCTACAATGCAACCGAGCCTCAGGAAGATAAAAAGCCGGAACTGGATAAGAAGAGAAAGTCCGTGACCAAAGCGGGGAAATAGATTCCTTGAAAGAATGCAAATCAAATTGTGTGCTGTATTATGAGATTTTGATATTGGTTTGAGTAACGGTGAGCTGAGGTTCAATGTACATATTACTACGTAACTCCAGACATGCTCTGCCGAAATATTTCACTTTACAAACATTAACATGTATATATATATATATATATATATATATATATATATATATATATATATATACATGTATATATGCATATATAATATATATATATATATTATATATATATATGCATATATACATATATATGCATGTATATATATATATATATATATATATATATATATATATATATATATATATATATATACTGATTATTATTATGCTGATGTAGAATATTTGACCATCCCTTCCCGTGCATTCTTAATTATTAAATCAAAGGAAGCCTTGAAGATTTATGAGTTGGTCAAGTACAAGCTAAACATAGGCCTATACATTGACTCATGTAATGAACAGGCGGATTGTAGAAGTCCGGTAAAAAGTCAACTTTACTGGCTTTCGCTAATCTTTTACTCTCACTACTCATTTTTACCCTTTAGGAAATTAGTTGAGCATAGTTCAGTGCTCTATCACTCTCATCAGTGCTCTATCACTCTCATCAGTGCTCTATCACTCTCATCAGTGCTCTATCACTCTCATCAGTGCTCTATCACTCTCATCAGTGCTATATCACTCTCAACAGTGCTCTATCACTCTTATCAGTGCTCTATAATTGTTATCAGTGCTCTATCACTCTTATCAGTGCTCTATCACTCTTATCAGTGCTCTATCACTCTTATCAGTGCTCTATCACTCTTATCAGTGCTCTATCACTCTTATCAGTGCTCTATCACTCTTATCAGTGCTCTATCATTGTTATCAGTGCTCTATCATTGTTATCAGTGCTCTATCACTCTCAACAGTGCTCTATCACTCTCAACAGTGCTCTATCACTCTCAACAGTGCTCTATCACTCTTATAAGTGCTCTATCACTTTCAACTGTGCTCTATCTCTCTCATTAGTGCTCCGTCACTCTCATCAGTAACCATTCTCTTTTTTAACGTAACTCACTAATACGTTGAATGTATTTGAGAAACTTATTGAAGTCTGTAGCAGAAATATATATGTAAGACTATTTTTGGATGAAAGACGCACGTACAATATACATGTACATGTATAATTGCCACATACGCAAAATGAATGTATGAATATATCCATCTTATTCCATTTAAGCTGCAAAGTTTAATTAGTTCTTATGCCTAATTGCAGTGCGGGTACAGCGTAATGTATTTGTACATCTTTTAATTATATTTGAGGCATTCTTCTTATAATGATATTAATTATACATTTTTTATGTATTTACTCACTCGTTTTATCGTTTTAACGTTTATTCATTCTGTAAGATAGTAAATCAGTCAGTCAGTCAATCAGTATTTCATTAATCAATCAGTCAGACAGGCGGTCAGGCAGTTTATCAAACATAGTCAGTCAGCCATTCAAACAGAACCTTTTATTCAAACAGTCATTCTAATAACAATCAAATAGTCAGTCGATCAGGCAATCAAATAATCAATACAATCAATCGCTAACAAAATATCAATCAAACTGCACTGAGTCATATTATGAAAATATTGGATCAGGTCAATTTATCAAGACATATAAAATGTACTTTTCCATATAAAATCTCACCGTAGTTGTTATACGAAAACGAGTACAACCAAGATAGCATTAATAAGCTGATCGCAGAACGCAATTATTCTTTAGATATTATATCAGGAGTGGATTTGGGGTACCGGTTAGAGTGTTCGCTTCGAAAGTAATTATAAGTAGCCTGTGTTAAAAGCTATATACTGTGGGTAGCGCGATTGTGTTTCCCCTTGTTGTGCCCGGGTTGATTGAAGACTAGACCAACCATTGACTGTACATGTCCTAGAAGTCGATTCGTATCCCGACCCTATTTAAATTGGGATAATAGGTTGAAGAAGAAGAAGACGAAGAAGAAGAAGAAGATGATGATGATGATAATGATGATGATGATGATGATAGTGATGATGATGAGCTACGGTGAGCTTATAGGTTCAACGTAGCCCTACATCCCTACATATTACTACGTAACTCCAGACATGCTCTGCCGAAATATTTCACTTCACAAACATTAACATTGTGAGCAGAATAGATCATCTGCCAGTCGACCAAATTTATATTATATATACTACATGTATGTGTGTGTGTGTATATATATATATATATATATATCTGTGTGTGTGTGTGTGTGCGCGCGCGCGCGCGCATTTGTGTGTGAGTGTTTGGCTATCATACAGTTTTTAAAATTTGCACCTTTTGGGACCTCTTTTTGCTCACACGCCTGGATTTGTCTCAATAGTGCTTGATGTTGTCATGGACGACAGTTTGACTCTATTTGTTTTATTATTACTATAGGATGATAGATTACCTGACTATAAATTCGTTTGTATGATGACATAGGTAAATGAAATAAAGAGAGTAACACGAGTCCTGTGGCATCACTGAGATCTGTCAAAAGTCAAGACTGTCATAACCAAAGAATGCTGTGGTAATAGCCAAAGATGGTTATGAACTCATTCAGTGTTGAGATAAATTTGTCAAACTTTGGTACCGATATTTCTTGTCGGCGTGGCACCTGTGCTATATTTACAATCTCGATTGTTTACTTCCGAAACACGTAAAATGTTGAAGGATTTAACATTCTTAACTTATTACTAAATTAGGTTAGAATATTCCGGAAGTAAATGACATCTCTTTACTAGCTATTTTTACATAGGTATTGGAGCTAACTGTTACTGCCATGCCGTAATGTGTTGATATATTTGGTGTAAATATAATTTACTGAAGCTTGCTTAAGCATAAAAATTAATTTGCACAAATCTTAGGTATCTTATATACTCTAAAGTAAATTTTGCTAATTCGGTATGTAAACTTATATTTATATTATTCATTTATGGTTATAGTTATTGATTAAATAGCGATATCTATTTAGTATACTCGAAATAATTATATAAAGTTGTCCATCTTCCGAAATTGATTTTACTAATTAAGTAAGATATACATATATACACACTTGAGCGCCCTGTCTAATTTAAGTTCTATCTGTGAACTCAGTGCTTCGGCTTTTCTCCCAATGTTGCCTTAACTAATGAGAGATTATTGACATTTTCACAATTTATTCAAAGCTGCCAGCAATTTGGTACCACAACTTATTCGCTACTTCAAAAAGAAGATATAAAACCCTGCTATGAAAAGAAGCTTAATATTTTTGAAAATTTATAATTATTGACAAGCACTGTTATTGATAAAATCATCTAAGGGGCCAGTGACATGTTTGGCTTCAGATACTTTTTTTGAGCATTTTCACTGTTTAGCCAAATTACTATTAGTGTGTATGTAGTTGTTGATTTTGTTGGATATTTTTAGTAGAAAACATATATATAATTTTAGGTTTTTGCAATTTACATACTACTGTTATCATTCATTTGAAATATTAATGATTCATGCTGCAATCTGAAAATAATACAAACAGTATGCAATGTGTTAAAATTTTTGTGCTATATATTATGTCTTTTTTACCCCATGTTGTGTCCGGGTCGCTAAAGAATAGACCGACTGTCAACTCAGCTGCATGTGTTGTAGGAGGCGATTGAGTAAAAGCTGAGGAAGGCAAGGGGAAACCATATCAGAAGTCATTTAATTCCCAAGCTATAGATACTTTGAAGGTATGGATCAGGCATAGTCTTTCATGAAGAGATAAGCTCGCTAATTAAGAGTGCTCTTTAGGTAGGAATATGAGCCATTGGCAAAACACTTAAAAGAGAGAATGAATTTTGTTCGTTTGTAGAGGCAAAAAAGTAACGATATGGTGATGGAAGGAATGCTTTGGAAGTGGACTAACTACTTTAGTGGTAAGAAAGTCTATTAAACATGTAATTAGGCAGATTTTATTTTGGTTTAATTAGTTGAATAATGTAACTACACTGGTTACTTGAGTACTATAAAAAATCTTTCACAATATAAAGCTGATATTTATTTTCTTATAGTCGTTGATGTTGTAAATTATATAGTATTCGACATTTAGGCATCTCTGATGACAAAATGCTTAAACAGAGGCTGTAATCTGTACTGTTTCTCAAAAAACAAGCCCCTCTAGTTTATTGTAATTTGATAATGGAAGTAGCGATTTATGTTCTGTTTGACTCCCTATCAGGTTTGACAATTGGACGGATTTCCTCAAATTCAGATAAGTGTTGTAGTTAAAGGTAAACAGGATTGTTTTCTGTAGGAATGACGCCCCTGCCCAGTAAATGTTAGTTGAAGCTGAGGAAGGCACAAGGGGCCCACCTCGTTATAAGCAGAATCCCTCAAGAATAACGGTATTTCAAAAGGAATGTTATAGATGATTTAAAGATCCACTCGTATGTGGACGCAAAGACGAAAACGGAAGATAGAGAATAGTGGAGGCGTTATGTACCATGGACCTGCCAGTAGACAGTGCACTAAGAGAGACTTGTAGTTATAGTTCTGGAAACCATGGTCGCGTGACTGTTGGTTGGTATATTGTAGGATGGCAGCTGCGTTGGTTCGTACTGGAGAATGGTATTTTATCCTATTACAAATCTGAAGATGACGTCAACAACGGTTGCAAGGGTTCAGTGAAAGTGTCTGCTTGCGATGTTTCAGGTTATTCTCTAAGAATTCTAATTCCTACTGAAGATTGATTTTATTATGTGTTGTAAATTTTTAAGAGTTTCTCTATCCTGTGAAGAACATGCTTTTAAGACTTGTCTACTTGTAGTAGAACTTTTGATTTTTCAATAAATTATTGCAAAAGTGCACAAAATCAGTAGCAATGATTAATAATATTTAAGACAATTTGTAAACCACTGCTGTGTGATGCAGTACCTGTATTGATTTCACTTCATCGAATGCTTCAACAAATGTTAATCATTTTGCTCTTAAATCATTAAGATCATCATGCTGTAGTATAATTACTTTTTAAATATAAAGTTACAAGGATTAATAATGTAAAGTTTTACCGATTTGTAGACATTTTTACTAGTTTAGATATTAATTTAAATGTAATTGTTATTTAGCTTATTATTACTATTGAACTCTTTCTGTAAAGTAGTCTTGAAATTCGAGTTGGGCCATGACACTGCTATATAAGTTTTTGTTGTTAATAATAATAATAATTTACTGTCAAATGAAATTTTAAAAACTTCATAAAAAACTTATAAATTTTGTGCTGTTGCTGTTTTAGTTCACCCGACAGATTTCACTCGTCTAGATCTAATCATTCCTGGTGAGGCACACTTCTACGTTAGAGCGGCCACCCCTCAGGAGCGTCAGCAGTGGCTTGTGGCTCTGGGCACAGCCAAGGCCTGTCTTACCACGGGACCGCTGCCATCTTCCTCTGCCCTCGACACTCCCCCAGGTATCTGGTCGTTGTAGCTCTAAATGCAACTTTCTACCGCGTTGAGCCGATGGCATGCATGTTGGATAGTAGTCTGACTTCAGAGCAGTAGGTGCAGGGTTTAAATTTTGTGCTATCAAGTATCAGTGATATGCTTTTAAGATAGGAAATTGATGTTAAGCTAGGTTTTGCCTTTAAAATGCTCTATATAATTTACTAAATCATTTTGTACATGCTCTCTGTCTTAAATTAATACACTGGTGAATAACTTCTGAATGGAAGAATTTCTTTAATTCCTTAACTAACTCCTTCCTTTACTGACTGTTGTACCACTATTTAAGTTTACTAGTTTGACATTTTCTTAAAATTTAATTCAATTTATCTTGATAATTGAAGACGCAGAGATTCAAATATTGCTTCACTATCTCCATTTTCTTTTTCATCCGTTTTCTGAAGAATGTACTTTAATGCATCATTGTGTGATCAATTGACAGTTTATGTAATTTATTTTTATACATAATATACAGTAGATACCTATAACTATTATGGCAATATAATATATTTTCAAATTGTTACCTAATTGCTACCTAATGCATTGTGATGATGTTTCGTTAACTTTGTTATTAACCAGAATTGAGACAGTTTCTACACTCAAGCCTTGAATATTGTTCCCGTTATTGTACTGTTAATATTTTGTACTTTGTGTGTACTTATTGCTAATTTTAAAATGATGATTAATGTCTTCTTAATTCTTACGTAGAGCCATAATTTTCTACTTAATATTTCTCAGATTATTTGTCTCTTTTATGGTATTGCTATTATATTATTATTATATTGTTACAATATTATTATTTTATTACAATTATTTTACTATTGTTAGATTGTTTGTTATTGTTACTCATCATCATCATCATCTTCCCTTGAATCCCAGTTTAACTAGGGTCGGGATACGAATAGACTGTCTCAAATCCTCTCTGTCCTACATCATATCATCAGTCAATCTCCTGTTTGAGACTTTTCCATGCATGTATGTTATTGTAACTAATACTATAATATTTTGTTATATGTCTTTTGTCCCTAAAAACTATCATTATATCTGTTAATATGATAGACGAGGAGCGACTGAGAGTAAAGAAGAGTGAACTGCGTCTATACAGTGATCTGCTCATGCAGCAAGTCCACAGTGTCAAGTGCTCAATACAGAATGAACAGGGTCCTAACAGAGAGGTTTGCCGCTAGTTCCATGCTCTTATTGTTCATGTTCCATATCTCACTTAGTGCACTGCCTACGGGCAGATCCACTGCCTGCTAGCAGGTCCATGGTTGCTAACGCCTCCACCAATCTCTATCTTCAGTTTTCCTCTTCATGCCCACATATGAGACAAGTAGATCATTAAATCATCTAACATTCCTTTTGATATACCATTATTCTTGGGGGATTTTGCTTATGATGAAGTGGGCCCCCTATGTCTTCCTCAGCTTCGACTAATATAACTGGATTTAACTTGTACGATATCCTTAAATCTCCATTTTTATAGCCGTATTTTGGTCAGATTTACTAAATTATAAATGATTAAATGTCATAATTTCTTTAATTACTTATTTATCATGTAGTTCTTATTTAAGTTTTGTATTTTTGATAATATTAACTCTACATTCATCATCATCATCTTCCCTTTAATCCCAGTTTAACTAGGGTCGGGATACGAATAGACCTTCTCCACTCCTCTCTGTCCTATACCATATTAAAATCTCTTCCATTAGTTTTAGAAAGTTTTGTAATAATTTCTGGAGCCTAGGCGCTCACCAGCCGAATGCACTTTCTGACGTTGTTTTAGATCTTAGAGCTTTAATTGTCTTCTACGACACGTGCAGTTTCCGATTAGTCTATTCTTCAAACAACCCGTGGAATATTAACTCTACATTGGAAATCTGATTAAATAATTAAATAAAGTAATTATGCAAAAATTATAAATAAGGTGATTATATAGTAAATTCATTGCATTAATGTAGGAATTAAATGAAGCTACTTCTCTGCTGAGTGCTACTTGTGATACCTTCATCAAAACATTGGATGAATGCGTCTCATTGGCTAACGCCAAGCTAAGTGTTTCATCCAGTGTTAGCGATACTACAAACGGTGGCAAAAATACATCGAGTCCTACTTCTCTTCACCGATCTACCATGGTAATGTACTTATGCTTCTTCCTTGAAGTTTTCTTTCTTTAAATGTCATAGCTGACATTATCGAATGTGATTTTTTAAATTTTTTTGTCAAAATGTTTTTGCTATGCACCTTAATTGAAACATTTGTCAAATCTTTATTTGTTTCTTTCTTTATTTGTTTTTTGATTGAGCTAAGCTAGTGGCTCTTTGAAAGTTGTTCGACAATAAATCCTTAATTGCAGAATCCATATCCAGTGCTCACCCATCACTGATATACTAACGAGCTGGAAACTGACGTTAAACTTTGTCTTTAGCTTTATTGTTGTAGTTAGTATTCTGTAATTAGGAATATTTTCTATAATTTTTTAAAGAATATATATCGTTTAATTTTTGGCGGAATTACATCATAACGATGAAAACAATGTCAGTCTGTAAAAAATTAAAATATTCAATTTAAAGTCGTTCAACTAATTGCTATAAAATATAATGTTCAGAAAAGAAGGCAATTTAAGAGGAAATTGCATATGATGTCATGCACATTCTCAACTAATCAAAATCAAAAATTAAAAGCTGATCAAAAGCAGATGTATATTGCTAATGTACTTAAATTAGCAATATACATGTAATAAGCTGCTTTTGATCTCTGTAAAGTCTTAGATTGACTTCAATAGATCAGAAATTTATCTTTACCTGTTTGTATAGGATAATGAATGAGCTTTTAAATTTATGTCAATAATTAGAAAGAAAATTTTATATAGATAAATTAACACTGCCTTTGCACTAGATACTAAAATGTTCATGTACAAGTGTTAGTGAAAATTTCAGTATTGCAGTTGAAAAATGTACATTCAGTACAAAAATAATATACCTCTCCAACTTACGTGTATATTCATTCAACTGTTTCTTCACAGAGCATTAAATCTGCCATGGGCAGACGCTCCTTCATGTTTTCTGCTCCGACAATATGGAACTTGCCATAAGATCTTCAATCTTGTAATTGTATTGGTACTTTCCTTGACAAGCTAAAAACTCATCTATTTCCTCCATAGGTCTAAATTTTGACCGGCTTGCTTTGGATCATGGACTTTCAATGTTTTGATCTCGCTTTCTCTTGTGGTCTCTGTGTACTCTGTCGTCATCATGTGATGCCTTGGCGCCTCTTTGTGTAGAGTCTGCAAGAGACGTCTCTGACATTGCCTTATGGCAAGGAACCGGACGTTAAATTGTTATTGATTGATTGATTGATTGATTGATAGGTAACGTCTTGGAATCAAACCCCTGTGCCACGTGTAAAATCTGCTGAAAGGTAAATATAAATTGTCGTTTTACTTGCATGCTTTAATTATTCAGACTATATCAGTGTTGAGCCCGTGACGAAGTCGACTATTACAAACTACATTTAAATTTATATTACTAAAAATTTTAATATAATAATATAAGTAATATAGTAGTACTATTTATACTACTTAGTATCAATGTAAATTTATATGAAGTTGAATATTTATTGATTATTTAGTTTATATTTTATATCTAATTTATTTTGTTCATCCACTGAGGGATGTGAGAATAATATGGAGAAATAACTCTGTATTTTGCGTAGGCAGATTAGGCTATAAACAAATAATTTAGGAAGCGACATAGAGTAAAAGTGAATTCAAACCTCTTATTGGTCTGTCAGTACGTATGGATATCTCAGAAGTTTGAAGAAGATTAATTGGGTTTCTAAACTTTCTATGCTGACTGCCGTTTAGCACTGCTTGCTGCCAATATTATATTAGTCGTTGAGTAGAGTTAGTAAATGTTGGCACATTTTTTTATATTTACTTGTATTTAAATACTTGCAGAACGAAATGCTATTTGCTTTGCTACAATCTATTGTAGCGGTTTTATTTTAAAATGGTTATACGAGTGCACTACACTATATTTCTCCTGAAATTTAGCAGCATTCAAATTTATGTATTTATATTGTATTTCTTCTATTGTGTTATGTATATGTATTTCTTACTGTATTATTAACTTCGTATTTAAATGTTTATGAAGTTTGAGAGTTAGATATCTTCTGCTGTCACTTCTATCTATATATTAGTACTAGCCGTACTTTAAATGTCTGTTCTCAGATCTAGGATAGTTCGAAGCCATTGCACTAACAAAGGTCGTGATGGTATAGTAGTGGGGTATGTACGTAGTATTGAAGAACTAAGTAATTTTCACGACGACTAAGTGCTTCTCAAATGTGCCACAATTCTGAAACTTTATTAACATAATTAAGACTGCATGACTCTTTCACATATTTGTATGCTCTAAAATTATATTTCTATTACATGTCTAATGTAATACTGCAATATTCATTCTGTTTATTTAAGGAAATGGCTTAATCATACTGTTTCACTAAAGGATATAGCTTTATTGGAATATTACATGATGAAGAAATGGTTTCACTAAGTATATTTTTACACTGTAATAAAATAGGTAATTTCTCAAGTGTTCACTTAATTAACAGGTTCATTTGACAAATCTCCAACACGTAAGGAGTGAAGTGCAAGAACTTTGCTTGAGCATGAATCTTACATAGCAGCAGACTATTATCATAGGATACATAATCATAGTCTGCTACTACACTTACGTAAGATTGCTCCATTAGTTAATATAGTTTATCCATATGCAATTGCTATATCGTGTGCCTTCCGTGAAATTACTTTTTTAACTTAAAAAGAAGCTACTAAAGTGGTTTTCTATTGCTCGAATCTCGTGAAATTTAGAATTTGTCTATTTTCAAAAAGTTTTTGGATTCATTAAGAAAATGGATCCTTCGCAAAAATTAATTTCACTGTGTATACAATAGTAATGTACAAAATAGATAACGAAGTAACAGTTTTCGATAATAGTGTAATTGTTTAAATTAACATTAATACTCGAACAAGGTTCTAAGATATAACATGGAAGCCTTTGAAGTTAATGCTGCTGCCTCTGTTTTTATATCTTTTTGATGATAATAGTGCATCTGGGGAAATCAACCAAATTTTTTCTTCAAGTTTTAGAATCAAGGAATTAGTGTATTGCTCTGGGACTGCTACTATATACTGCAGAAATCTGTTATTTTGGTAGCAGACTTTGCTTTTATTGGTTTATTATTTGATTTTATATTTATCTGAATAAGGAAGTGAGTTATTGATTGATTTGATTAACGTTTATTGGCTGATTTGACTGACTGCTGGATATATGGTGAAATGGAGTGATTGACTGGTTGTGCCTGGTGCTTCTGAATTGTGTTAGCTACCTCTGTTCTTCATGATTCAGTAGCTAGAAACTTATAAAAGTGCTTTTTAAGAATTTGAAAAATGTACTTCTACGTTATTGAAAGAGCAGGAATTGAATGCTGAATTGTTTGCATTGTTTTGAATAGTGAATTGACAACTAAAGATCTGTATCTGGGATAGCATTCTTAGTAAAGCTAATGTTAACGTCAGTTTCCTCACTCGAAAGCGATGTCAGTGACGGGCGAGCCCAGGATACCCTGCACATAGTATTCTTAGATGAGAATAGAAGAACGATAGGCTTTTATGGTTATTATAAGAGCTTTGAATATTTGTGTATTTACAAGTCAACACTCTGAGGAAGAAATCGAGTATGTGCTCCTGCTAATTTAATTGCCGTGTGGTTTCCTTAGTTTCCCTAATTAAATTTTAATCCTTTATATTAGTGGACTAGGCTTCATGCCGTGTTGACCTTTTGTCGGAGTACTATTAGAAAATATTGAACTCTTTAAATACATATCTCGTAGTTACGTTAAGTGTCCAAAAACATTAGCCGCTTTTTTCTAGGCACCTCCTTTAACAGTCGCTAGTGCTGCTGAAATAGACGTTAAATTTTACTCCTATTGTGGTGATATTTTCGATATATTGTCTAATTTTGTGCAGGCCTATATTATATTCTTTATTTCTAAGTGTTACTGTTCATTATTGTATAGGATTTTTCAATAGAAAACTGCTACTGCTTAGAGATGATTAGAAATAATTTCTGAACTTACTGTAGTTCTTTGAATTAGTTCAAGGCTCTTATAAATCACTGGGATGTGGGCAATTCTCAACTAGTGTTTGTAGTTTTGAAAAAGCTTTTGTGTTGATTAGCTCATAATGTTTGGAAGATAACATAAATATATCATTGAATCCGGTATACAGATTTCGATAGTATTTTATTTGGTACTTCCTTCTTGAATGAGTATTGCTAAAATATTGAAAGTATTAATTAAATATTACAGCTTCCTCTTTTACAAAATTTTTGTAGTGTCTTCCTTTGTAAAGTTTTGATGCTTCCGTATGCAGTAGTTTTTCTTTCTTCATTATATAAGCAGAGAACCCGTATTGTGTCTGTGTTACCCGTGTTGTGTCGGGGTAGCAGAAGAATAGACCAACCGTAGACTGCCAAAAGGTAAAAAGCCATAAAGTAAAAGGCCATAAAGCACTAAGATCCAAACCAACTCCAGAAAGGGCATTCGGTTGATGAACACCTAGGCTTCAGATATTGCAACAAAATTGTCTAAAACGAATAGAAAAATGATGATCTATTTTAATCCCAACCCTAGCTGAATTTGAATCGGAGGAATTTAAAGCATTTTAGATGAGACCGTTTAGATGGGGTAGATTCGGCTTCATATTGTATTGATTACATGCAGATGCGGCAATTGTTACACGTTGGTGTCCTGCTCGATAGTCATAGGGCTCCTGAGGAGCCACAAACCATTGTTCACAGTCACATTTCATTGTGTATTGTTGTGTTACTTTGGAAAGTCTAGTGGTATGAAAGAAATAAACAGATCAATTATGTAATTGGAAATGGTTGACAACTGTATGCCCAAATGGTTTCAACTGAATGCCCCTTCTGACATATGTTCACAATTGTTACGTGCGTTGTAGGTTGAAAACACATCTCTTCCCTCCCTAGACTTTTTTCATCCTGCCTGACTGTTTTTTTGATCACCGGACCGGCACCGTTTAGGATCTTCTTTCTCTTCAGCACATTTTTTTCAGACCGTTTGGGGTGAATTGATTTGTGGTGACATGTAATGGGGGGACGTCCCTGACATCATCCTTTTATGAGGAAACTTAAAGCTTTATTATTAATATTATTACTATGAAATGGTTGAAATGGTTAACAGATGCTCGGGCCGCCACCAGTCGGGTAGACGCGTAAGAACCCAGTCCTGTGACGAGGACTCCCGGCTCTCAGACGGGTCATATCCGCACTCTTCCGGTGGAACTCCCACCGGAGTGAAAGATGACGTGTTCCTGGAGTGCAACGGTTCACATCGTGATGAGCATACCATTGACGAGTCGCATCTACCGACCTACTTCAGCAGTTTAGACTTTAGGTTACTACTGTTGTTAAGAGTTTTATGACTGGCAGTTGGTACCTGATTTGTTTTGTTTTGCTGAAGCCGACTAAAACAGTTACTGAGAAAAGAAACCAATTCATGAGCCCTAATTTCCTATGAATAAGGGTGGTTATCATAAATAGGGTCGTTATCATAATAGGGGTGGTTGTCATATTAAGGGTGGTTATCACAATAAGGGTGGTTATCATAATAAGGGTGGTTATCATAATAAGGGTGGATATCATAATTAGGGTGATTATCATAATAAGAGTGGTTATGTTAATTAGGATGGTTATCATAATAAGGGACGCTATCATAATAAGGGTGATTATTATAATGAGGGTAGCTATCATAATAAGGGTGATTACTGATTACAATCACCCTTACAATCAATTACAAGAGATATACAATCTCTACATTAAGAGTTAAATGTATTCTTGTTTGTAGTTTTCCTGACATTCGTTTAACGGCTGATCTAGAAGTACCAACCATTCCGTTTCTTGATGCATGTCGAGCCATTCTACCCATTATCGGTTTGTTTAAAAACTTTAAAAGCTTAACTACTGTAACTTAACTAATTAATAGGCACATTCGTGAAATCTCGCTGTATGTGGAATGTTGCAATAGTGTTAAAGGGACAATGGATAAACCATTGCTTTTAGTTGTACATATGCTTATTTGATTTTATTGTAGTACATGTTATTTTGTATCATGTTATTTTGTAACGTTAAATGAAATGTTATTTTAAAGAAGTTGGCCAAAGCAAAATTATCTAAAGTCTGTTACCCGGTTGTCAACATTTAGATCTCTGGTGAAGTAATCATTAATGATAATTAATTAAGGTTTGACGTAAAATTTAAATAGGACTTTGTTTGAGACAAATCAGCCTTTCTTTACACCAATGCTCCTCAATCGATGCCGATGTCATTATGTTTCTGGAGGCAGTGGTAAGGGTTGAAGTAAAAATCTGGGGTAATCTGCTGAGAAATATGAGGTTTCTGCAGATGATCAATGCGTTAATTTGATCATTTATCTGTCCCGAGGTGCAAGTTGGTGTGGAAGATGATGTATTCTGCTGCACTATGATTAAGTCATACGGCTATTTTTAATAAAGTTTATTTAACGTTTTTTATTTTTATGTTTTAGATAAACTCAATGAAAATGCCTTTGTTCCAGCAAAGCTGGATATTGTTGGAAATATAAAGGTATAAATCATTCTGATGTGATATATTACACACACACACACACATATGTATATATATATATATATATATATATATATACTGTATATCTGTATAATATATATATATAAAGATTATATATATATATATATATATATATATATATATATATATATATGCGTATATACAGACTGGGGCAAAAACAAATAATCCCCTAGCGAAATCTCAATAACTTTAAGAAAACTCAAAATATATTTACGAAATTTACTGAGCTTCTAGGGGAGCAATTTCTGCGTATTTCCTGCAAGTTGATAAAAATCTATTGAGCAGGAAAAAAATTACAGTGCTTCAACGAAAGAAGTGCAAAAATCAGTTTTAACAAGGCTTTTTCAAACAAAAGTCTTAATAACTTGAACAAAACTAAAAACAGTTTTACAAATTTTTCGGAGCTTCCAGAAGAGGAATTTTTGCATATATCCTGCAAATTTGGTGAAAATATATTCAGAAGTCACAAAAATACAGCGTTTCTTTGGAAAAAATGTTAAAATCAATTTTAGCAGGCTTATTTAAACAAAAGTACCGGAAATTTTCTTCAAAATTTAGGAATAATTTAAACAGAAGAACGAATTTTAAGTATCTTTTATTGGAGTAGCTAACAAGGTAGTGCAGGCTTAAACTCCACCACTTAAGTAAACGGCCCTTTTCAGGGTTGCTATTTTCTTTAAAAGGAACGACTGACATTTCGGAAAGCCTTGTTAAAATTGATTTTAGCACTTTTCTCGTAGTAATGTTGTAATTTCGTAATTACTGAAAATATTTTAACCAAATTTGCAGGATATACGCAGAAATTCCTCTTCTAGATGCTCCGAAAATTTCGTAAAGATATTTTGAGTTTTCTTAAAGTTAAGATTTCGCTAGGGGATTATTTTTTTATGCCCCAGTCTGTATATATATATATATATATATATATATATATATATATATATATATATATATATATATATATAGAATGAAAGGAAATAGAGGCAGAGGTAGGCGGAGATTAAGAATATTAGATGATTCAAAGATGCACTCATATGTGGACATGAAGAGGAAAGCGGAAGACAGAGAAGCATGGAGGCGTTATATATCATGGACCTGCCAGTTGGCAGGGCACTAAGATATATATATATATATATTATATATAATATTATATATTTATATACATATATATATATATACTAGCTGACCCGGCGGACTTCGTACCGCCTATCAACAATATCTATCTATCTATCTATCCATCTATCTATCTTAATATATAAAACAACCCGACTTTGTTTTATATATTAAGTTTTAAAAGAAGTTACGAAATTTTATTCCTAAGAAACTTAAAAAAAATTTCAAACTTTAAAAAATTAAAGTGACTCAAGCCAGAATCGAATCCTGGACCACCTGATCTAAAGTCTAGTATCTATACCATTGAGCCATCGACACTTCCGGTTAAATTATGTTCAATTAATGATGTCAGCATATCAGATTAGAAAATCCTAATCTAAGATGTAAGTCACTCGACAGATGGGAGCATGTTATAATTTTGACGTGTTTTGATTTAGACCATTTTTTGGCCAAACCTCAATATTTTGTAAATATTTTATTGGCTATTATGCAGGGGCCGCTGGAAACGAATCCAAAATATCTGAGATCATTAAAATCTGTCCAGCCGTTCCTGAGTTATAAGTGCCATTACGAACACGACTTTGTTATATATATATATATATATATATATATATATATATATATATAATATATAATATATATAGATATATATATATATATATATATATATATATATATATATATACATATATATAAAACAAAGTCGTGTTCGTATATCGTATTGTTCGATGTCATTATGTATGTTTTTATTTTGGGAGCTTTGATAATGATCTGCTGTAGTCGATGGTACAGACGCTAAGAAAGTTTTTATTGCCGTTGATGAAGAATAAGCCAAGTGTTTCGTTTAATGAAGTCGGTTATTTTACTTTTTTATTAGTATGTCTTTGATGAAATATTCTCTTAATTTTTGGGTATTTAATAGTTTAATATTGCATATTATTATTATTATACAAATTTTATTTTACTTAAAATTTAGGTATAGAAATTTAACGTAAATTGCTTCTGGAAAGTATAAGGAGTATATTTTGAAGTAGTTTTGCCTGTAGCGAAATAAATAAGTTTTTTAATTTCATTTTATTTTTTCCCTACAGGCATATGCGCATTTCGTTGTATATTTTTTTATTCTGCCTTATTTTCTGTGTGTCTGATAGATAAACTTTCTAGGCTACTGCAAAGTTTGCAATCCTAGTTTAATGGTTCTTTTGCACTAATACAGGGATGCGGATCATGCGGTCAGAGTCGATCTGGTAGGGAATCGAACCCGTAGATGTCTGCTATTTGAAGCAAATATCCTGTCAAATCTGCTGTACGATGATTATTTTGTCGATGACTCAAATATTTTTAAATGAATATACTGTTAATAAATTGACCGCTTACCGTTAGATAATTACTGATGTTTATTTTAATTTTTTAAATAGAAAGTTCATCAGAAATATTTGAGTGCTCCGGAGAAGTTTCTGACCTTGCAGAAGATCATCGGTCAGGAGTTGAGTCTGGGTCAGTGTCAGCTGTCGAGCTCAGCCACCATGGCTCTTCTGTGGCTGACGAGGTTTGTCTGTCTATTGTGTAATCCTAAAGTTAGCCAGCAAGATAAAACCTTGTACTCACTGGTGGTCAACTAGATAGGACCATGACCTCACTGGTGGTCAGCTAGATAGGACCATGTCCTCACTGGTGGTCAGCTAGATAGGACCATGTCCTCACTGGTGGTCAGCTAGATAGGACCATGTCCTCACTGGTGGTCAGCTAGATAGGACCATGTCCTCACTGGTGGTCAGCTAGATAGGACCATGTCCTCACTGGTGGTCAGCTAGATAGGACCATGTCCTCACTGGTGGTCAGCTAGATAGGACCATGTCCTCACTGGTGGTCAGCTAGATAGGACCATGTCCTCACTGGTGGTTAGCTAGATAGGACAATGTCCTCACTGGTGGTCAGCTAGATAGGACCATGTTCTCACTGTTGGTCAGCTAAATAGGACCATGTCCTCACTGGTGGTCAGCTAGATAGGACCATGTCCTCACTGGTGGACGTTATGCAGGATAACTATTTGAATAATTTAATGTTCTTTGCACTTTGTTTATTTTGTGCACGATGTTTGTTTGCATACTTTTTCTGATATCTGACACTGTTTTTATGAATAAACATGGGTCTCTTTCTATCTCTCTCTTTCATTTATGTTCTATCAAGTGGCAGGTCAAAGGTAGACTACATTTTCTTTATCCTTTCTTTCATTTAATCCTGTCGCTATATATATATATATATATATATATATATATATATATATATATATATATATATATGTGTGTGTGTGTGCTGTCGTTAAACTTGGGTTTTTGATTTGTTAAATAAATAATGAATTAATTAATTAGCTTAGTTGATTTAGAGTACATTAAGATAACAGGGCCTTCTAGTGATCACTGATTGTAACCAAAAACACTGAGAATTTTGCATTAGACTTACATTAGTAATGATCAGGTTAATATTCTTAATGTGAAGCTAAGATTACGTAGCAATCATATGCTGGATATTAATTTCAACCGTTGTACTAATGTACGAATTGATGATTGTTGGCCTTTTGAGCTTACGAAATCTTAATTGATGATAGACTCGACTATGAATCAAACCTTGGACCTAGCACACAAGAAACTGACGCAATTATATCTAACCTGGCTAGAGCCAGTAGCCATGTCAGTAAGATATTCGACTGCGGATCAGTATGTGCGGGGTTCAAATTCTGGGCTCACCCGTCCTTTACATCGCTTTTGAGTGAGGAACCTGACGTTGACACTAGCTTTACCAGCTTTTAAACAATACTGCTAATTATATATTCTAGTAATGTTTATTATAATGGAAGTTTACTTGTATGATGAATTATAAATAGCCTATATATTAACTGCAAAAGCTATAGCAACAGTTTGTAAAGATACGCCAATGTATTGCTTTGTACTGTTTACTGTAGTTGTTACTATTTTGGTTTTAAATGCGATAACAATTTTTGATAGCCATATAATAAATAAATAATACTACAACTACAAGGAAGATAATTGAAGGAGATTGTGCTCTAATTGATAAATCATACAAGTGATTAGAACAAAATCAAAAAATTAATAATAATAACTAAATAATAAATAAAGTATTGAATGACTTGACTGATTTCAGAACGCTGCAGTTTATTCAGGGTATAATTGAAGGTCTACGCTCGGAGGAAGAAGATCTGCGAACAATTGTCAACAACGCCTATGGGCGGAGTTTAAGAGATTATCACGGATGGGTCATACGAAGTGCTTTTGCGGTATCTATCATCAGAATAAACTTTTATAAATATTTTTCTCTGATATTTGACCACTATGTCGTGAATGATACCAAACTCTTCCAAATTTTAGCTAGCTAGTGTAAGGAGCATGTGCAGACGCGATTTCACTAGGCTTTTCTTGAATAAACTATAATATTATATACCAAGATGATAAAATTATAGACGGTAAGATTACTGTGCTTTTAGCAAAGAATATCCTACTCTATCAAAAGCCACAAGCTAATTGGCAAGACTTAAATGGCAGTCATTCGTGGAATGAACAATTAGAACAAAGAATTTAAAAATTTGAAAATCATTGCTGAAGGCAATGACTGCCATCGTAATCTTATTTCCTTCAATCCAAGTTAAACAAGGATCGGGATTCTTAAACTTTCCAATTTGTTTTAGAAAATTTGTAGCAATTCAGGAGCTTAGGCGCTCATCAACCGAATGCTCTTTCGGACAGTGGTTTGGCTCTTAATGCTTTGTCGCCTTTTATGACACGTGCGGTCACTGTTGGTCTAATCTTCAGTCACCCATGCGCAACAAGTTTGACGGCACAACACGGGAAAGAAATTACTGCCATCTTTGTTTATAATGCCCTACCAAAGTATGCACTTCCATTATTGTGTTGTTTCACTTGAATGTCTTGGACTACAATCATTTATCCTATGCGCAAAGAAGTTGCGCAACTCTACGTTGAATCTAATTCCTCGTATTATCCTACATTCGTGGATGACATGCCTGACATCCTCGGTGGACTTAAGAAAAGGACGTTAAACTGTATGTTACTACATAGACTAATTGTGTTGTTGTTGTTGCGGTTTTTAAGATGGCCGTACGTTCTGTTCCTACGAAGCAGAAATTGTTCGAGTGTTTCGCTGTCGACGACTCTCACATTCTCCATCCAGCCTTTGAGAAGTCCATCATGCTCGACCTCTCCGATCAATCAGCAGCCTTGTCTAGTGTGGTCAGCATCCTACATTCACATCTCGTCGACAACGTTTTGAATTTTCCTGACCAAGTTTAACTCTTAACCAGTCTGCAAATTCCCTTCCAGTCTGAAGCCGGCAAATCTGTGACTTATGTTTTGTAAGAAAGTAAGCATTAAGTTAAGTATTTAGTTATTGCTTTGCACGATTTCAGTTGATTCATTTTGATAAGAGTGTCTGAATCTTAAAGACTCTTAATTTATGAACTTTTAGTAATTGGCATATGACATGCGTACTTTGCATATTGTCATCGTTGTAAAGTACAATGGTTTCTCCACTTCTCGGCACAGGATGGATCAAAACTTCCGGATCCAATATTTAGTAAAAATAAAACCTGCTTTACTATGCTGCTTTTTTCTGACGACTTTTAAAAAGATAAATAAATGAAAAATAAAGGCTTAAAGTCCGTTAAGCCTATCTCCGAAAGAATTATTTTCCCTAGGATGGAAAAATTATTTTAAAATTTGAATTTTAGAATTTAATTAAACTAATTAAAAGTTAGTATTCTTAATTAATATTCAATAATTATAAATGAAATAAGTTAATATTCAATAACTAGTAAAAGAATTAAATTATTTGAGCTATCATTTATTTATTGCTCTGATTCTCTTAAACAGGAATGAGTTTTCGTTAATCTTATTTAATTTCTAATATTAAGAAGTTGTGATTAGTTGTTATTTATTTCGATTCATTCTGTTAACGAAATTTGAAAATGTGATACAACAAATACAATTACATTGAACACTTGAGTATTTTTTATGATTTCAAATCAAAAACTTTAAATGTTCTCTGCTGACAGCTTGCAAGTTTAATATTAACGCTACTATATTTTGATGATTTTATTAGTGACGTTTAGAATTTCTGATGAAATTAATGAGTATTTTATACAAACTAATAGGATACAAGGGAAGGGGATGATGATGATGAATAGATAGGGTCACTGATGGTCATTTCACTGTAATGTGTGCCTGTGTTTAATTTCATTAACGTTACATGTGTGTACAGTATACATTATGAATTATTAATATCAGTGTATTGTTGGTACTGGTACATAAAGTAAATAAACTGCGATCTTGATGGTTATGAAATATAAGCATCTGCGGCCGTGAACTCATTTGTCTTCATGTTTAGTTGTTTTGTAGTATTTCATATATTGATGAAGGTTTGTAACATTGTAAACCTTTCAAATGTAAGTTTATGAACTGCGTTCAAAATTAATTGACTCTTCTATTATATTGTAATTAGTGAATGTTTAACATTTATACTAATTGTAATTAGCAGGAATAGCGTGTTAAAATGTGTACTGGAACTCTAAACAAAATTGCGCATAATTTTACAGTAGTTATGTGCTTACAGGGTTTTTTCTCATGCAGAGTTTTTGAAGACTCTAATAAATGAATCATTGCCAATCCATAAATTAATCGTGCCGCAAAAGGTGGCTCTGGAAAGCAACGGGAAGTAACCTCAGAAGCAATATTATTCTCAAGCTATAGGCTACGGTAAGGTGTTAAGTGTTGATAAAGCATACTTGTTTATGAAATGGATTAACTCGTTGATCGATGATGTGCTCTTTATGTATCGTGACTATTATCAATGAATCATTGCCAATCAATATTTCTTCACACTAGATTCTGTATACTGGAAATGATTCTATTTTATGGCGCATATTTTTCCTCTATTTGTCATTTGGAATGTTAAAACTGAAGTAGACGATAAAGACTAAAGCCAAGTTTCAGATTTGTTGTTGTATAAAAAGCTATAAAGCTAAGTATAACGTCTGTTTCTTTGCGCTAGTGTACTGTCAGAGACTGTTCGGCGGAGTTCCGAACCCGTTACCTCTTGCTTATCGGGTACGTATGTTACCAACTCAGCTGAACCGCAACTAACCGGCTGAATGAGTATGTTTACCATAAATATGGTCTCAGAAATTCATTTGAGAAAGAAGAGTGGAATTATGCGAGAATGGGTCTTTCTGGGTGAGTGGTACAGTTGTTTGGCTGCCTCTAACAATTTACTGGTGTTTTAGACTTTTCACATTTTCGACGATTATTATAGTTCATAATTACTTAATATTAAGTTAATATTAATAATTTTAATATAATTATTTATACGTTTATTTAATTTAAAGTGCAAGATAAATCATCTTACATGTAAGTTACACATCGAGGGTTAATAGTCGTGATTATCAGCTGTGGGCTAATATCTGTGTAATATCTATGAATTAAATTTAAGTGACATCTATTATACTTGTATTACATTTCTTGTCAATCTGCGAATTTGTAAAGATTTGTAAACCTTTTCTCTACATTTCTCTAAGTTTCTGTGTTTCTGTCTGATGTAATTATGAGATTAGTTATTGCTTCATCGTTTTTTTATCCCACATCTAATCAAAGTCAAGGAAAGTTTCTGAGACATATCCTTCTCTTTGTTATATCTGCATTAGTGCTCCCTGAAATCAAAAGCAGCTTTTAACGGTGATAGGGTGTATGCTAAGCAATCATTGTGTAGTCAGTAACTATATGAATTTAGCTTCCTCATAAGACTTTGATCATCTTCATTTGAATATCTTATGAAGTATAGTATTGTCTGTAGCAGACAGTGACACGTAATGCATTGGTAACTTATTCTGATCAACATTTCTCTCATATTCTATATATTTCAGATTAATTTGTTACAAGCCCATATGAATTTCATGCCATTCAGCTGTTGATATATTTATCAGTAATTTTTTGTTATTCCTCATACCGGTTTCACAATCGAATTTTTCACCGATAGTTAAAATCTCAACAAAATAATGATTTTCAAAGTATTGAAAGTCAATGGCTGTAATAGAAGGAAGAATGCAAGGGAAGAGAGTTAGAGAAAGACCGAGACATGGGATGCTAGATGATCTGATTACGAATTCATAAACAGAGATGAAAGGGAAAGCTGAAAATAGAATTGGTTGAAAGAGTTATATGCCATGGACCTGCCGTTTGGCAGTGCACAAGAAGAAGAAGAAAGTCGATGCACATTGTCCGTGATGTTGATTGCTATTTTTATAATAGCGATAACTTTCTTGATTTGATATCTTGTTAAATGCATAAAAATTTGACAAGTTGTTGCCGCCTGATCTCTCTATCTCTCTGCAGTTCCGCCGTCCGGAATTTTCTTAGCAGCGCACTTATGCAGTGGCGCTTTATTCTGGAAAAAAGCTGATTCGTATTTCTTAATTCATTCGCCAGGATTTTTAAAATGTATGTTTAACGTCAAGGTCAAAAGCCAAAAAAGGGCTTCTCTTCAAGACGTCAGGTGTACTAGTGTACTCTGAATGGTGAATGTCCGAGATTTTACTCTCTGATCAGCTCTACCGGGAATTGATCCCAGGACTTTGGAACAGCCATTTAAACTTAATGCTGTTACGTAACATACTTACACACTCAGGCATACAGGCATTCTAAACTCATTCGCCTGGTCCTCGAAACGGAAGACATTTATCAATCGAAGCCTTGCTAAACGCAGAATTTTTTCAAATTTGTTGTTGGCTTGCAGACAATTTCTTTCGCAGATTGTTTGCTTATATAAGAACTTTGTTATCTAAATGGCTTTTCTCATTTCAGTAATCGTTTTATAGTAATTCACCTGGAATAAAGATAGAATTATACCGATCCTAACTTTTAAGCCGTTTTTTATTTTCTGAGATCTATTATCAAGAATGGATTAATAACTACAACCAATTGTACTTTACGTATTCTAACGATGCTGTTTTATGACTTGCAATCAAACCATCGTAAAACTGGGGGAGACTTTGCAGAATGCTGGGGATGATTTCTGATATTTACATTTTTCAATCTATGCCAGATATTTTAAGTTTGACAAGAAAACCAAGCCTAGTCTGAAGCTTGTTTCTCAAGGAAAGCAATAGAGTTCATAACAGCCTTTGTATTCAAATTTCATTCTAATATTGCAGGCATGAATAATCTCAAAACATTTAGTAATGCCTCTCTGAAAAGATCTATTTTGTTAGTTCAGTGTGACGTTTAAAAATTGAATACTTAGCAGTGTTGATTAGGTTTAGATGTTTAATTTCGACGCTATGTGTAGCCTAGTAGGCCTATGTTTTCCACCCTTATTTCTGTCATTGTACTTGTAATATCATTAATTTTTATTTCTAATTAATATAAACGTTTCCTTTACTCATTGTATATTATTTCAATATTTGTGACCAAATTGAAGTTAATATGTTCCTATTTCTGGAGTTCATTTATTTACCAACTAATTTATATTTTTGTATGCACATTAATTTATTATGAATGATTCTTCTCTCTCACTTCAGTACATTACAAGTATGGACACTTGTATGGACACAAGGATTGTTTAACGAGATATTGAACCTTTTCCATAATCTCAAAGACATGGCTCGTATCAAATTTCAATTAGTCACTGGCCAATATCAAGTTCCCTTTCCTTCACGGGTGGGTAGTATCAACTGAGCCAACTAGGTGGTCAAGTAGGTTGCAAGCTTGTCTGGTAAGCAGAAGGTATCGGCAGAAAATTCTGGCTTGACTCTCAATGATAGAATCTTCTCTAGGGGTGAAATATGGTGAAATGTAGGCCTACTCGTGAAACTTGTTGCTCGTTTAATCAGAGATAAATTAAGTCAAATTTAATAGGCAATAGATAACTACTGCCGATTATTGTAAAGTTATGAGAATATTTTGCTTTTTATAAATTCTCTCTGTGTCTCTCTCTCTCTCTCTCACTCTCTCTCTCTCTCTCTCTCTCTCTCTCTCTAACTCTAACTGTTTTGATTTCAAAAAGATATAACACCAATAATTATCTACAGCTCTTATTCCAAGCTCTTTTGATACCTGTTGTAAGCAGCGGTTACGTAGCACAAGAAGACACCCGTGATCCGGTCTATTAAGTATGATCGAATTTTCCCGGATTCAATTAACAAAGGAAAAATATTTTGCAAGAGTCATGTTTGATACAATTTTGTAACAAAACCAGTACAACTAAAATATGTTTTTGTATTAGAATTGTGTAAAATTGGAATTTGTTGCAATTAAATAACTTAATGCTCTTGGCCTATTTGACTTTAGTTGGTTCTACATTTATGCCTGCAAACATTTATCTTGGATTTCTAGCTATGATTATGACAATATTTCTGATCTTACGCTTAAAATTTTGGTAAGAGGCCCAATTAAGGGCTAGAGGAGGTTAATTCAATTATCAATACAGATGCAAAGACACGTTAACGACAACAACATCGACAACATGATCGCTGTCGTCCGCGACAACAGCTAGAGCATACCTATCATCATGCATTTAGCATAACTGAGCATGTTAAGCAAATGCTGAAAATAGTTGGCCATATTGGGGGTATTGCCCCTGGAACACCAGTGGCGTAGAAATAAATTATATTGTGTGTGGCAGTGGGGTGGTAGATTAAATGCTAATGGATAGGGCAGCTGTAGGCAATAAATGCAATTATCTTGTTGTTGACTGGTGGGGCGGGAGCTGGAGTGAACGTCAGCCTTACATTTAGGGGACAGCTGCCTCTGCCCCCTGCAGTTGCGCCCGTGTGGAACACCTTGCAGATTTATCAATTGCTACAATAAAACTTGAGGCATATATATACACCTAAAATGAACTTAATGAAGTTGTCACAGGCTTACATTCTATAATCAACGAATTTAGATTAAGCTTAAAATATCTGCGATTCAGTATGGCGTGGTTAACAATTATAAGGAACCCGTGTATTATAGCATAACATATCATTAGCCTATAGTCAGGAAGCAATTATATGCATGTTTAAGACAACTTACTTTTATCCGTAAATAGACTACATGTATTATTATTTCGTAGAAATAATAATTTATGTATACGCCTTGTGATCATCTAATCTTCATTGAAGAGATTAGCAACTTTGTTAATATTTAGGTAAAACTTCTGACAATGAATCATTCCTAAACTTACTTGTCTTCTCTAAAGAAGAGCTTTAATCAGATAATTAGATGTTATAAAAACTCAAAACTCTTCCATAAGTAATTCAGCGTATGTAAGTTACTTGAGATTTGGCTTGCATATGAAAATGTAAGTATAATTACATGCTTTTCAGCTATAAAGAGTCAAATTTTTCAGCAATTAAACTATAAAATTTAGAGATTTTCTTAGAAAACTTCTGTAGCTAGTTTCGTCATCAGCATTCATGGGAGCTGGGTTTTCCCAAGGCTTGGTTTCCCATGCTATGTCACAAGCTTATTTTGTAATGTCAGAATAACATTAAACTAATTGTAGAAGATCTAAAAAGTACATCATTCTTTCTAAGTAATTTTTTATAGTACACCAGCATCCATTTGATTTGATTTATTTGATTGATTTATTGATTTGATGTACCAAACTGTACATCATATTACTAACTAAAACTACTGTTTATACAGATTGTACAAGATCGAATTTTACAGATTGATGGACAAGATGGATACGAAATGCCATTTATATTGTACAGATCGAAGAGGATAAATGGTTTAACGTCAGTCTCAGAAGATGACGGTGATGTCGCTGATGTAACTAACGGTAGATGTCTGGTACGGGTGATCTGCTGTCATTAAGCCAGATAGGCCTCTGATAATGTGAGAGACGTGAAAGCAACACACTTGGCGCGAGAGAAAAGTTATTATTCCATTGTTATTGTATTTTATTACTTCACAATTAATCTAGAATAAGTTACATGATTATAAAGCAAATACCCGCTGATAGTTACTTTCTGCCTTAAGCCCGAAGGCTTCGCCTTCAAGCGGCCACAAACTACAACGAACTACTCCATCGCTTTAATAGTACAAGTGCGCCCAGACTAAGTCTGCAATATGCTTATATAGAAACACTCTGCATCATTCGACATTCAGCAACCAATAGCACTGCTGCAACCTTACAATATAACTAATAATAGGAATCACCAGATAGTTACAGTCAATAGCAAGAGTGTTCAAACATCATCTCATACATTAGGCCTACACAACTACGCATTTTCCAGAAAGTATGCAGTGTTCTAAACAACTTGATAAACTTACAGCACTACATGCTAATCCAATATATTCCATATTCCTTACACTCCCACAATATTATGGCTGAATTGTGTATTTGGATGGAATAACAAGCACAAATAGTGAAATGAAACTACAGAAATTGTATTCTGGCAAATCGTTAACTAGCCTTATGGATTTTTAAGTTGCATTACGGACAAAGTGCAACGAATGTTACTTGGATCATCGGCCTTGTTTTCATTTAACAGCTCTCGAAGTTATAGTGTTTGTCAGTAGCATCGTAATTGATTTTTGATGTTTTTCCTTTTTTAGTTGTGCAATTTTTGCAAAATATTTCTATCACCCACCCCATATTTCAAACTAGAATTAGGAATTAGGTTTATATATATATATATATATAAATATAATTGAGTTTATATATATATATATATATATATATACACATGTATATATATATATATATATACATACATATACCTATGCATATACATATATAAGGATACAAAAATACAATTATATACTATATATATATATATATATATATATATATATTTATATTTATATTTATATATTAATGAAAGAACTTATTTCATCCCTAGCGGTGTTAGTTTTATGTGAAATAACTGAAATTTAAATGTATGCATTGTATGAATTTGACAGTTTTATGTAATGCTCCATGTAATGATTCTTTGGAATTTTTATAGTTAAGGTTTCTCTTAGGTGGGTCTCAAACAATCAGTTGTGCTTTCTGAACCAAGATAGTTGTTAATATTTGTTATTAGTTGTTTTGTTAAAATCTTAACAATTTTATAATTAACAGTAACTGTAATTGTTTTTTTAGAATATTTATAAGAGAAAATGAAAGAGAATAGTTAAAATCAGTTTGATATACATTCGATATCCTGTACTCTTGCATCGTGAAGCTTCGGTATGTCGATGTATGAAAGTGAGACAATTGACGCAGATATTGCCATTCGTAGTGCATATGAAACTCTGAAAAATCGACTTAATAAAATGACAGCAGAAAATGAAAATTTAAAGCAGCATGTTAAATTTCTAACTGCGCAGAATAAATTACTCTCAGGGGATCTCGATGATTTACGCTACCCTTCATCAGACGCTGACACTGAAACATCTGCATCCCCACATGATCATCCCATGTCAAAATCACATCCTGTGGTCCCAATCTCCCCACTGCCAAAACACACTGAACAACGGTCTTGCTGCTGTATAAATTGCTGTAAGGCAATTCCGTGTACCTGCCAGAAGTTAAGCCTTCAGGTTTCACAGTACGGTAAGGATATCATTACTACCAATGTATCTGTTGAGTCCAATCTTAGATTAGACGGTGAGGATTGGAGAAGTGATTTGGCGAATTCCAGCAGTAGTAATAATAGTGTAACGTGTCGTCCTTTGAACAATAGTAGCTTAGCTTATTGTAATTCGATTGAAGAACCCTCCACATGTCCTGAAGGAAATTCTGTGGAACTGCAGAGTAGATGTGGTCTTCCGTTTGAACATAAGGAAATGTTCAATGTTGCAGCTGGAACATCAGCCCAGCAGCCTTTAGCTACACCTAACGGACTTCCAGTGTTGCCGAACTCAGAAGAATGTGGTAGGTATTTGTATAGAAATGCTCAAAGTATTTAAAATTGTCAATTAATGATCTAATAAACAATACATTTACAATTCAGGGAATGCAGCTATCTGAGCGGCTGTGATGTTGCTATTTGATCTGTTTTCAATATGTTGCCACTCGAACCACAATATTTAAAAATTGAGATAGATCTCATATAGAAAGTCAAATTGTGTAGGGTAGTACAGTTTTGCCAATTTGACGTTTACTTTGATAGTTTCATGTAAAGAAAGGCCGAGTTACGAAACTTATGGCTGGTGCCAATTATGAAACCGATTGGTTGGAGCCAGTGGCGTTGTCTGTAAGATATTAGACCGTGGATCAGTATATGCAGGGTTCAAATCCTGTGCTCGCCTGTCACTGACATCGCTTTCGAGTGATGAAACTGACGTTAACATTGCTTTACCAGATTTTTTATGTTTATAAGTATACTCTCCAATTCTTAATTCTTTTCTTTGTCACTTTACACCCATTGTCTAGAATCGAAGGAAAGAGAGGCAGAGGCAGACCAAGATTAGGAATATAGAATAATTTAAAGATCCACTCATATGTGGACATGAAGAGGAAAATGAAAGACATAGAAGAGTGGAAGCGTTATATGCTATAGACTTGCCTGTAGGCGGTGCACAAAGAGAGAGACCCCTTGTCTCTGAAATCTGATAAATTCTCTATGAATTTATTACATTACCAGAGGAGGTAGCGACTGATAATAAAGAGTTAAAATTGAATACTTTTATTTGAGTTATTCACGCATTTCTCCTCGGTAGCCTATTTTGTTTAAAAATGTATATATCAATATTTGTAGTGGTCTTTAGAAAGTGTTTAATTTTATTTTTACTGAATATTAGAGTTTGAACATAAAAAATCTCATTTTGTGGCTGTGACTTTTACTTGCATGTGGCTTTTTGCTCATGTTTTTGATATTTATCCACTATAGCCTACCTCACTGTGAATTACTCTGGACTGTGTCAATCATCATACTTAAAGAACTTTATGCAGAAAATTTCAGTGTCTCAGATATAAGAATTATATTTCAGTGTCTCAGATATAAGTTTGTAATATACAATTAAATATGTTGTAGTTACTAATTATAATTATTGGTCAAGGCAAAAAATGTGAAAAATATTATGCCATTTGTGCTGCCGTAAGTTAAGGGAATGCATTGAGAATGAATATAGCTAATGGTTTGTTCTAAATTAATTTTTTTTGCTAAATATTTATCAATATATTTTTCATTTTCTTTGTTCAAACAGGTCACGCAGTTGCACCAAAAAGTTTAGAAGTACATTTATCCAAAGCTGCGTCATCGGCAGTAGATTTTCAGAAACAGCTGTCCACTCTCCACAACGTCATACAGTTTCAAAATCGTTTGCTAACCGAATTACTGCAGCAAGAAAAGCAAACGAATCTACGCTTTTCTGCAGAGAATGATTATAGAGAAACGGAGTTAGTTGGAAAATCGCCTGCGCATCGTAATGAAAATCAGTTCGGGTGTCGTTTTGAAGAATTAACTGGTCGTGGTCAATTTGATGAGAGGGAAAATAATTCTGTGGATGAGCTGATGATGACATCTTCTATAAAATTAAATAGTGAAACTGATCCACTGACGCAAACTGCCAGTCGTCTAGCAGATGAACCGATGTCCTGTTCTGGAACTTCTGCACCCTATGAGTGGATGAGCAACAACAACATGAGTGAATTACTCATTTGCCCTATATGCAGTAGAGACTTTGACTGTAAGACTAAAATGGTGGAATTTGAGCGTCATGTTAATGGACATTTTTCTGACAACGACGATCTGGATGCCCATTACGAGGTAATCTAGCGCGTAGTGGTGTATAGAATGATCTGGATGGTCATTATGAGGTAATGCATTATAGGTGCTCGTTATCAGGTAATCTAGTACTCTATTTCCTCACTATGAGGTAATCTAGTACTCTAGATGCTCTGCATGAGGTAATCTAGTACTCTTGATGCTCTGCATGAGGTAATCTAGTACTCTAGATGCTCTGCATGAGGTAATCTAGTACTCTGGGTGCTCTGCATGAGGTAATTTAGTACTCTAGGTGCTCAGTATGAGGTAATTTAGGACTCTAGATGCTCAGTATGAGGTAATCTAGTACTCTAGTTGCTTATTATGAAGTAAGCTAGTACGTAATGGTGTTAAAAATTTAATGCAGTTTTGTCTGACCTTTAGTGTCATTTGAGCGTCTATATACTGATTTTCTGCAAGGGTTAGTCTTTCTAGTTGAATAAATGAAACACGCTGAACTTTATTCTATGTCGGCGACATATTTAGAAAATATTTTACAAATGTTAATCTTCTAGATGGTCGCCCTTTTGCTTCCAATGATAAAAATTCCAGAATTTCTGCATATCACTTTCATTTTCGAAGTCTTTTGCTTCACGTAATCACCATCATCTTACTTGAATCCCAGTTTAACTAGGGTTGGGTTAAATGTACAGTAGTTGCTATAAATTATGTAGTTAATTTATTTAAGAGAGGAAGACAATAAAATCAGTTGGAGAGAGCTCTATATGTTTCTACAATGTATTTTAATATTAATAATCAATGTAACTTAATTGTTAATATTATTCAGAATTGTATTTTTAAAATATGCTAAATAAAACTTTTTTATTCTTTTTCTAGTTTCACAGAATATCTTAATGAAATAGTGTATTGATCGGATAATGTGTAGGCCTACCTTCAACACGAATGTATAGACTGTCGTTATATTGTTTAAGTTACATTTCTCGCTAGTTAATATACAATTTGTAAATTTTAATTCATCAAGAGTGCAAAATATGTATTTGGTAGTAACATGTGCATTAGACCGGCATTTGATTGAATAATATTGCTAGATGTTAAATTAATTTTATGATTAATATTATTTAAAGCTGCAGTTTGTAAATAAAATAATTACAATATTTTAATGTTCTTGCTCTAGTTTGTTCTTCAGCATATAGTTATTGGTAATAAGTAGATATTCATTAGACTTCTTTCTTTCAGATTCGTCAGATTAGGCAAATACATCCATCCCTTACTAGAAATTCAGCCACTATCCTTGCTAATTCTATAGTTTATTCAAAGCTCGACTACTGTAATTCATTATTACATGGGTTGCCTACTTCTTCTCTCAATCGTTTGCAGCACGTCCAAAATTCTCTTGCACGTGTTGTTTGTAAGTCCTCTCGACTTCAATTTCGCTCTCTTTCTCTACTTCACAGTCTTCACTGGCTCCCTGTTAATCAACGCATAAAATATAAAATAGCTCTATTAACTTTCAAAACTCTGCGATTTGGCAAGCCTTCTTACTCATCTGAAATTCTTCTTCCCTATCGTCCCTCACGTGCACTTCGCTCCACCAATGCCAATCTTCTCACAGTTCCAAATATTCTCACGTCATTGGGCAGACGTTCATTTTCTTACGCCGCACCCACAATCTGGAACTCTTTACCTGCTAACCTTCGCTCTTGTTCTTCTCTTTCAACGTTCTCTAGTAAGCTTAAAACTTACCTTTTCCCACCATAGACATAATCAATCTACCTTGACCATTTTTTGATCACCAGACTGGCTTTCGTTTAGGACCTTACTTCTTCTCAGCACATTTCTTTCGCAGATTGGTCTGGGTGAATTGATCTGTAGTGATGTGTGCTGTTGAGGACGTCCCTGACATCATCCCTGGATGAGGAAACGGACGTTAAACCTTTATTTATTTATTATTATTTATTTATTTAGACAGTGCATATTACATTCATTAGAGCATATTTTATAATTAGGTGTACTGTGTAAATAATTAAAAATGAGTGCAAATAAGAGAGTTGGAAAAGCAGCAGCTTTCGTTGCACTTATATAGCTATACACTACCAGATGCTTAATGCTATGTATTCTCGATGGAGCACTGGCATATGTATATAATGGAATAAAACATATAGAGGAGGGTTAATATACGATAGTGTTTTGGCTTTCATGCTTGTAATTATGTATATTTTATTGTATATTGTTTGTTTTACAATTCTATTGCATATTGTATGTTTTACAGTTATGTTATTGTTGTAATGTATATAGTGCTTCTGCATGATATACTGTATTAAGAATTAAAATTTAACGTCAATTTTCATATAACTGTGAAACTGTCACGAGACAAGAAAAGGAAATAATACTTTTTGGCATTTGCACCTGAGATCTCCAGCTTATTTGTCAAGTGTACTAACAGGAACGAAATCCTAAATATCACAGAAATTTACTGGAATTTACTTTTGTTTATCAGATATTGTGATTTCTTCTGATAAACTCGTGTTTTGTGGAATATATGGAAGCTGTTTTTTGTTCAATGTATAGAGAGATCGGAGCAATAAATTTATTAATGTAATCTGCAAGTATGGAATATATTTCTTCATGTACTAATTTAAGTTTTTAGCTCATATTTGGCTTCTTATTTAGTTTCGCTACTAATCTCTGCATTAGTGTCTATTTAGACTTTTATTCAATTAAAGTTGTATGTAGGCCCACAGCAGATGTAATTAGATGTTGACATATTATAATTATCTGTTAAAGACTGTTACATTATTTCTACATAGAGTTTATGCTGGGGATTCCTTTTTAACAAGTCAGGCTAATACTAGCCTAATAGATATAGGTTGTTAGTTTATCTACGAGTTAAGCGAATTTGTAAATAGAATTTTATTTATTTTTAACTCTGTAACTAGGAGTTTTATACATGCTATGCTCAAAAATTAAAGTCGGTAAACTAAAAACAGCTATTAGCAAAACATCTGGTATGCTTTTGTTTTGAAAAATGATGGGTATAATTTAAGGTAGAAAAATGCTGGGTTTTGTATCTAATAAATTATATGTGGGTAGGTACATCCGACGGTTTTTAAAGTAACATGAGACTTTGTATGGAATTGTTAATTGGTTAGAAGTTACATCTTTTCTTGTTGAATCGACTTGAAGTTCTCTTTAACCAATCTAACAGTAGCAGTTATCTCTGAGTATGAATTACGAGGAATTTTTATATATATATATATATATATATATATATATATATATATATATATATATATATATATATATATATATATATACATTGAATTAGAGATAAGAGATTTGTATATATGATGCCTCAAATTGTTATTACACCATTGTTCTGTAATATTTGTATAATATAGTTTGCTTTGTATAAGCTATAATACTTCATGTATGAAAGTTTTCTTTAGTAAAATACTAAGTTTATTTATACAAACACACTGAGTGCAGTTGTAAAGAACACAACACGGCCTACGTTCAGAAATATGTCTACACAAGGCTTACAAACAGGGCAATCATGCCATGAATGAGAAAGCTCCAACAATGGGCAGTTTGCCGGTCCAGCGCCTTAAATGGAATTGAGAATCCGTTGTAGCTGAATAACTTGAAGCCGTCGCTTGAGCCTATATGTTGAACTGCGCAGGCATCCATATGTAACATAGATACATCATAAATCTAATGTCCAGTTCTATATAGGGACTTAAGTGATTGTTAGCTATTGGCTATTACAATTATAAGGCATAATATTATGTTTTTATCTTTAGCCGATTAAACTCAAAATCTCTAGGCTTAATGATAAAATTGAACAACAGTAGCCTACTTAGAGATTTTTATCTGCATGCAAGCAATCTCATATAAACGTAAAAACTCCTACCGTTTACTCAGATATTCTTGTACAATTTGTACATGTAGAACAAATTAAAACTGGAAAAAAAGGCACACATGGAAATTGAATTTAAAGGTACTTCTTGGGGTAAAACGTAGATGTAGAGACCTCTTTATCGAACGGTTTCTTTTTTTCGAATCATCATGACTCATTTAGC
>CAJHZI010000558.1:175000-362500 GCA_905160935.1 Enchytraeus crypticus
TTACGCCCCGCCTTCTTTGGGACATGTGAGGCAACCAGACAAATTTTTTGTGGGGCCGCTCAAAATTTGTTCACTACTGCGTTCGGCTCATAGAGCGAGTGTATCCCCGTACCTTACACCCCCCCCCCCTCCTTCGCTTATACCCGTACTAAAGTCAGGGGAAAACCTAAAATCCTACATTAGTTTTGGAAAAAGTAGGTTAATTTTTTTTACCTCTGAAGAAACTCTGCGGATCTTGTCGAATTGCAAAAGTGATCTAATTTTGGCGGTATAGGGGGCTTAAGCCCCTCCCAGCCAAGGCTGTTTGCACCACTGCTACAGGACAGAGTTCACATTTTTACTCACACCCTTTTTCTACAATTTGGTTATGCATTGGTTCAAGTGAAAATTGAGAGCTACTGAAATGGTCAACATTTTTCAGATTATACAGGGCTCCTAGTATATCCTTGAAAAAAATCGAGCTATTGGAACTGCGTTCTCTGTCGTACCCCCCCCCCTAACCACTGCCATTATCACATCGAAATTGCCATAGAAACTATGAAAATATACCCTGTCTTCAGCTCCCCCCGGGGCCCCCCTATCCACTGCCATTACTAAAATATTTAAACATCGAAATTACCATAGGAACAATGAAAATATAGTTTTAAAAATTTGTACCGGCGGACCTAAGGGGGGGGGCGGGCCCACTGCCCCCCTGGATCCGCCACTGTATATATATATATATATATATAATATACAGGTATATATTATATATGTAATATAAGCCTCTATTCGCAGAGTCCTAGCTCACACTTGTCCACTTAATAGGCTTCAATACTATTAATAATACGATGGCCCTTAATACAGAAGCCTGCTAGCCTACGCTTCTGTCATGCAGTAGATAAATTGCGCAGCAATCTCTTCCCCTCCCCCTCTTCACACGGTACACCTAAACCACCTTAGACACCCCTACACAATCTACCTATCAATTTACGTATTTTGGGAGGGGGGATTATATACCAGTGGGCCAAAGATTTGGGAGGATTAAATTTTTTTTACAATTCACACTTTCAAATTCAACTTTGTGAAGAGTAGCTAGTAAACAACAACCACAAGTACACAGCCACAACATAATTAGAGTGCTACGTTGTACACGACAATGATATGAGCTTTGTGGAAACAATACCAATTGATGAGCAATGTGGGGTACAAAACGGTGCGAAACAAATTCCGGGAATTCACTCCAAGGAATGTACACTATAGCAGAATGGGAGTATGTGTTGGTCTCAGTTCGTGAACAATGGTTCATGTACTGCTCACGAGACCATGACTCAGTTCATGAACAATGGCTAATGAACTGAAGATAATGTTTCATGAACTGAACGATGGCCGAAGAGAAAAGCTCTGAACGCTTATGAAACTGTTCCGTAAAACTGGCTGGAGCAAGTGGCGTCGTCGGTAAGATGTGCGGTATTCAAATCCTGGGCTCGCCCGTCACTGACATCGCTTTCGAATGAGGAAACTGACGTTAACATAAGCTTTACACGAACCTTGAGAAAAGTCTGATCAGGGGAAGATGAGGGGGTGCGCGAAGAAGAAAATTCCAAATGGGAAGAAAATGAAGGGTGAAGAAAACAATGCCAGAGTGCTTGAAGAGCTTGTTGTGAGAAAGATTGCTTGAGCTCTCTAAAGTAATTAACTTGATCATGATAGTCTATATGTCAATTGTACGGACAGTTCGTTCTGTAAAAGAGTTAGTTTACGAAGAAATTGCTTTGGAGCACATTCCCATATCAATTATTATAGGCAGTATATTAAAGTGAGGATAAATTAAACTCAAATCAAATAAGGGTTATCAATTTAAACATCTTTTGGTTGGTTTTTGTTAGATTCTGCTGCATGCACTGTTGTACAAGTAAGTGAATTAAGGAAGTTACATTAATTGTAACTTCCTTAATTGTGTTACAAATTAACTCAGTAAATTATAACAAACTCGATTAAATTTATATTTGCACTCATCACAAGATTATATTTGGAGGGTAGTCTATATAGGCCTACTGAGTATTCCATATCATTAAAAATTCTAGAATTCTGTCTCAGAACAGTACCCTCATTTTATATAGGCACACACAGGCGGTTGGCAAAAGCCTAAAGGCCTACATAATTTTATCTTTGTAAAAATTCTTACCTGCCAAATTAATAACGTAATTCCCTCAATCCACTGAAGTCCTAAGCCTCAATTGTTTGTGACCGTGGAACCAGTGCCAGTCTATAGTCCTACTGTGGTAGGCCTCAGGCTGTGAGCCGCTGTGTCACTACATAGGCCTAAGTGCATGACGAAAGTCCCTAAAATCTGCTGCAAGGGTTCCAGGTTAGCTACATATGTTCTCAAATCTCTCTCTCTCTCCTCTCTCTCTTCGTCTCTCTCTCTCTCTCTCTCCTGAGTCGTCTTCCCATTCTTGAAATCCACAGTTTTATGCCAAACAGTAGTTAACTAAGTTTAAGTGTCAACTTAGATGGAGTACTCGTGACTCATTTTAGAATTTAGCAATAAATTATTGTTTTGTTAAGATCTACTTTAACTACTGTTTGGAAATATAGCTGTTAGTATGAATTACACTTTTAATCTTTTAGTTTAATTTGGACAAATGTTTTAATTGTCAATTATCAGACGGTCATTTACACCGGAAAGCCTCCTCTGTATTGATTTTTACGGTGGCAGCGTAAAACATGTTAAAGACACTTGTACTTTAAAGCAGAAAACATGTTTTATTACCTCTAACCGAAGCGAATGTGAAGAAGTAAAACATTTCAATAGCTATGTTTATTTTATTAATAAGTACCATTCTTATTGGTTTCGGAAAGAGATAAGAAGACACGGCGCGACCCCTCGATTACCTTTGCCGGTATTTACACAGGGTACGGCGTGGTAACCCAATAGGCCTACAATTCAATTTGGATCAGAAAATTTGCAGAAAAATTGTTCTCTGTTTATGAAAGTTTCTGAGGTTTAATTTAAAAAATATTTAGAAATATTAATATCTCTAGCTAGTAGTCAAATATAGGATACAAGAGTCAAGGAAATCTAAGCTCACTACACTACTGCTTAAACCTCCTCTAAACCCTGATTGTCTTGACTTTTGCCATCGATTTGTGTACAAATGTGGCCATGACGATCGTGCACTTGAGACTAAATTAGAAACTACGCTCTGATTGGCTGCTCGTGATGTCATAGCTAGGTTATTGGCTGAGAGTGACGTAATGCTAAAAATAGCTTCCTTGGTTGCGCAATAGATAATCGGCGAGAAACCTGCGCAGCAATCATTAGAGGATAGGATCGACGACGGGACGGGAGACAGGGGCGAATAGCGTTGGCAAGGGCCGGTAAGGAAAGAAAGGCAAGGCAGGGCAAGTCCATAGACTTCTTAGGTGTGTATTTCCATATATCGTACAAATATATTTTCACATAAAATCAATATTTTGATGAGATATTTGTAGGTTTAAAGCAATTCACTGATATCTTGTTATTCATGAAATGGCCAGTTACGACTGTGGCTAATTGCTTGTTTCAACTTAATTGGCGAATTTATTCTGTGGATTAAGAAATTTAAATCATCCGGTTAACCTCTCTGAACAATAATTTGGTTTTATTTGCTGTATCCTTATACCCAGGTTACCAACGTCCCATTTCTTTCAATTAGGAAGTTGTAAATTCATACACCAAACTGGCACTATTAAATATAGAATTGTCCCTGACGTCAAATCACTCAGATGGATCGAGATCAGTGAAGGAAGAGGGTTGGAGAGAATACTCTAGCGTCCTCAAAGTGATACTTTCAAAGTTCAATGAAATCAGAACTTCACAGTTATGATATTATTGGCTGTGTGTAAATTCACTTTTATAATATTAATTTTCCTAGTAAGGACTAAATGCGAGTCTCATACATTGTTTAATTGATCATCCATTGTTAATTTCTATAACGCGTTTAGTGCCTCATTTTTACCATTAGGTACATATGCGCAACTCCACTGGTACGACAGAATTTTAGCCTGGTACTTTAAAAGAAGGTGGCACTGCAAAAGTATGGCTTATCAAGCCTTATAATAGTGCTTACTGTAACCAGTAAACACTATATTTCAATACTCAAAATGAAGAGTTGGCGCCCACGGTTAGGTGGATTATATAGTACAATTATACATACGCCTCGCACTTTAATTTTATATGCGCCTCTCACTTTTCTATCTGATCAACTTGACCAGGAATTGAGCCATGGGAATTCTATGCACCTAGGGATTGATGATATAAGATAACAATCATTTTCCAAAATTTCTCACTATGGACTGGTCTCAGGAATTTTGATTCACCCTATTTTGATTGGCATTGTCATTGGCTCAATATTTGCACCCTTCTGTCTGGTTTCTTTACTTTGGACTGAATTTCTGGATTTTGAAATTTGCACCGTTTTGGACCTTCTTTTTGCTCGCCGGCTTGAATTTTGTCTCAATAGTGCTCGATATTTTGTCATTGATGACTGTAGCACCCTAATTGTTGTTATTATTATTATTATGTTTCAATTTGGGAATTACGTAAAATATTTCCTTGTTATTGTAGCAGTCTAAATATCAGACAAGAAGGCAAAGCCAGTAAAGGCAGCAGAAAAATCGGTGCGTCTCTAGCGACCACTATTGAATCACAACCCACAAGAGCAACGGAATCTGAACGTTTTGGACTGAGTGAGACGGAGGAACTGAACATGTCTGAAGGAGAACTGAGCCTGAAGATGGAGGATTTTGGTGGTGACCTTGGCCTGATGGAGGAGGGGGGGATTGGGGGTCTCTCGTCCCTTGATGAACTGGTTGATATTCTAGGAATCAGGGAATCGGGGCCCCAGGGCCATACTACGACCGCAGAGATGCAAATCTGGCGGCATACGTTTGGGACAGAAGACAAGTGGCCTATTTGACAGCGCCAATAAAAGTAAAGTTTAACTTCGGAATATTGATTTTATTGTGCTGATTGTGTATATGAAATCATTGTGATTTGAAGTTACAGTATTAATTGTTTACACTTATGGCCGTAGTTACTAGTGATATAATCCGTGGTTTAAACCTCAACTATGGATTAGTCACAATTTGGCATTCTGTAAGCTTTAAATCGTGGTGTAAAGTAAGGCATAGCTGCGCCTCTGTTTTCTGAGGTTAACACCGCTGTGTAACTTTATCCATGGATTAGGGCGTTTTGTTTGCGAAGTAAGCTGATTGTACGATCAGCCTGAAGAACAGCACTATCATTGGCTGAGCGCTATAATTTTTGGCGGGTAGCCTTGAAGTTAATAACCATGCAAAATTACTAGTGAATACCGAATTTTCTCATTCGTAGTTTACGCCACATCAGAGGCGTAAATGATTCGCGGATTAAGGCGAGGTTAAAAAGCAAGCATTAATGTTTATGGAACTAATAAGGCGAGATTAATAGCCTAATGTTCGTATAGTTATACGACGTCCCTGACATCATCCTTGGATGAGGAAACGGATGTTAAACCATTATTATTATTATTAATATAAGGCGCTAATCGGCTATGTACAGAATTTTACATTAATTATATTATTAGCATATACAGCTGATATTTCTTTCACTAAACCATATTTTAGATTTTACTTTTGACACGAACTAGCACAGTGTTTATTATTGCTGGTTGCTTGTGTACTGTCAGTGTCCATTCTGGGACCGTTGGGCGGGGTGCCAGCGGTTCCTGAACCCTCTCTGAATCTCACTCCGTCTCCTCTCGGGGACTTAACAGAGTTTCTGTTTCCTGCGATGGAAGAGTTTGATACGGTATCATGGAACTTTGATGAACCGATTGAAGAAACTCTTCTGCCGACAGAAACTGTCCAAGTCAACGATGTGGAATTTGGGGAGGTGTTCACAGACATTGATGATCTGCTGAATGCGGTACTTAATACCTTTCTTGAAAAGTTTTTATTTATTCGTGGTTTTTGGTGTAGGTGACCAAAAATTTAACTTTAATTTGTCAATATTATTTAGTCGCGGAAGGAACATTAGGCAGAAGCCAATTTTCAGTTAAATTTGGAATGCAGTGCGGTATTAGCTTTGCCACCAATTTTTTGTAAATGTAAAACAGTCTAGTTACAACTTTACATGTGTTTAAGAGGAATTTTAAGTCATAATCACTAAGAGCTATCTTCCATGATTACATCTATCACTCGCTCTTGATACTATGTAATGATAGGTGATTGCTGATAAGCCTAGTGAATGTCTGAAGTTTTACTCTCTGATCAGTTTTCCAAGGAATTGAACCCGCAAGTCTTGCAGTAAACCTAAACCAATTAGTTTCATTATGTTAATTGACATTCTACACATTGAATTGATTATTGAACATTTATACACTTTATAATGTAAATAACTCGGATAACTTCTATATGTTGCATTGCTGGTCATACAAAATGGATAAGGAGTATGTTAGCAGATTTAAGCAGCTGTGAAGTAACATGTAGAACGTTATTCTTCAGAAGAACTGCAGTTTCTGAATTTGTATTATGTGTACAGAATGGATCCGTAACATATCAGCAGATATCATCGGATGAAGTTTGCGATATCTTGCCGGTAATGGTAACCAGTGAAGATATCAGCGTACCCCAGCCTGTCAAGTTGTTCACAGTCTCTCTATCAGAGCTGGGTCAACCTTCCACCAGCAACTACAGTGAGCCTGATCATAATTACTCCACCATCAAGAAAAGAAAGAGAAAGATCAGCGAAATAAGCGAATCTAGTGAAGTAATTGATGCAGGCGATGACACCAAACTAACCAAGTATCTGGAACGGCGGCGTAAGAACAACATCGCCTCAAAGCGTTCGAGAGAGACGCGCAAGAGCAAGTTCCTGAGTATGGATGAGCAGGCCGACGAGTTGGAAAAGGCTAATGATGAGTTAAGGCAGCGAATTGAGCAGTTAGAAAGTTTGACGAAGCGAATGAAGGAAGCTTTGGTTGCTAGGCTTTCAACTTCAAATTGAGTGGCAACTAAATGGTTTGATTGAATGGTATGACTGATTGATCGACTGTAGAGTATATAATAACCAAGTAGCGATGATATTTGGCTGATGATGTTACAAGAGTATTGAACAGAGTAATGGCTGTGTAGGTAAGTTGATAAGAGAATTGAGACTGTGTTCTGGGAGGATTTTGTGTGAATTGTATGGACTCCGTCTTGTGCCCAGGAACAAGCTCTGTAAATGTAATGCAAACTGTACTCAAATCAGCTCGAACGAACTTAGATTCTAAAACGCCGATAGTGACCATTTGTTGCACAAGTTGTTATTGTGTTGGAATTTACCGAAGTGCTTGGTGTAACGTGTCTCATGAGGCGTAGATATGCAAGTAGCAAACGTAGAAAAATGAATTGTATGTTACCAATGCAGTTAAACGATCTTCGTAACGGTTATATTTTGTTAACTGGTGTTAATTAATCAATACAGCTATGATGGATTTGAAAAATTTGGTGTGCTGATTTGGTTGTTATAGCTGTATGTTGTTAACTGCAGTTAAACAATAATTTCCCCAATTGTTGTACATTAATGACAGCTAAAAGGTTTGCAAGTTTTTAAAACGTTAAAGCTGTACTTTCAAAGCTAAAGTTGTTTATTTTATTATTGGATATATTTTTGTTACAATAGTCTTTTTTATTTGTAAGACTTTTTTTATTTCTAAGGCAGGGCAATTAAAATCTGTGAAACTTTTATTTGACTTTTGTTACTTGACCTGGAACAGATGTAAAGTTCATATACGCATATGTTTATATCAATCAATTAATCATTATGAAGTGGTGCAACTTGCAATGAGTTTGGGAGCACTGCCTTTTCATTCCACGAGGAAACTACTTAAAATATTGATATCTTTGCGAGTAGAAGCTGTATTTATCAACTCGTGCTATATAATAGCCACTTACGAGCAGAAGTTTATAAAATAAACCAGTGACATTTAACCAGATTTTTCTTCTTTTGAGTTTAACTATTAATTAGTAGGTGTGTCGAGTATAGAATAAATTACAGTAATTATAAAGATGATACACATTTAATAGACATATATCCAGCGTATTCCAGAAGCAGTTAAATAATTTAGATAAATGTTTAACTTTCTACTTCCAATATCATTGGATACATAGTGAGATGCCTGGTATCATGATCTATGTGGCAAAGGGGAAAATTATCATGAAATTCAGGTGGATAGCAATTGAGCAATAATATACTGGAAATGATTCAATACAGCAAATTTGATTTAGCAAACTTCCCATTGATATGCTTCCCTACCGAATGACTCCCTGGAAGTTGAATACTCTATAAGTGTAGCTCTATAGATTAACAGTGTCAATATCCAGACACACTATATTATAGTTAAAATGAAATAGCTGTTTTAATTGAGCATTTGAAATTCACAGAAGTAATTACAATACAATATATAAATGAAATTTAAGGTTCTCTCCATTAGTCTTTATCCAAATGGCAGTTTCTTCATATTTTTACAGCTAATATTCTATATACATAGGACCCCTGAGAAGATCGTATAGGCATAATGATATCCCATGTTATCATAATTATATTCTATCTTAATTATATCCTATGTTTATAATAATGTCATCCAGTGATATGATCGGTAACCATGAAAACTAACGCTTTCTCTTAACTCCGCAGTAGCAAACTTTGTAAATGATACTTTACTATTATTCATAATTAGCTACATTCATATATAGCTACTGCCACATTCTCACAGTCAATCTCCACAGTTGATCAACTGCGGAGATTGACTGTGAGAATGTGGCAGTAGCTATATATGAATACATGTACGCCGCTCTACAACATAAACATCATCTCGCTCATGTATCACACAGATCCACTGCGACAATCCAAATGATAGCCCTACCTATGACATGCAGGGCAATCAGTATCAACTAAAACTGTCACAAAATAAATCTATATTAACTACACAGTATACTAGCGACATAAGCAGTTAGAAAGCCAGTTTTTTCATGAACAGATAAACGTAAGTGTCCATTTCAAATCCGTGAAGATTAGCCGCCTCCCCCTGCAACCTCATCAGCAGTCCACCATAAGACACGTACGCCGCTCTACAACATAAACATCATCTCGCTCATGTATCACATAGAACAGTTATCTCTCTTTTGCTTGTTTACTGCAAAATTTCTCATACAATCGACACGTTCACATAGTCTACTATTACGCTCACTAATGAGCATTCCATCCATAAGCAGAAAACTAATCTCATCAATTCAAACTTATAATAAATGGAAAATAATGAATAACTAACAATATTAATAAATATATCAATTTTTTCGATAGGGTAATCAGAAGCAAAATGCAATTTGAATGCAGATCGTGTGAGATGATTTTTATTAATTTTTCAGCATATATATTTAGGCTAATTGTATAAAATAAATTTGCAGTTTTCGAGTTATCTTGTACTTGTTGAAAACCTATGAAGAGTATAGCTCCCATAAGCAAAATAGAAGAAAAGCCATTTATTGAGTAAAACATTGTTAACAAAATAAATACTATAGTAGTGTCAACAGAAACAGAATTAGAGTTAATTTCAACATCACAAAGAGTTATATTAGCATTTTACTTTCACAGCATTTTCAAAAGTATTTTAAGTAAAACATAATACACCAACATTACAGTCAATGGTTCAATTAACTGAAAAAATTATACACTCTTCATACATATAGCTACAGAAATTATTTCATCATCATCATCATCATCTTCCCTTGAATCCCAGTTTAACTAGGGTCAGGATACGAATAGACTGTCTCAAATCTTCTCTGTCCTACATCATATCATCCATCAGTCAATCCCGCGACTTTTCCATTCGTTCAAATTCCTGTAGCAATTTCTGGAGCTTAGGTGCCCACCAACTGAATGACCTTTCTGACGTTGGTGTGATCTACAGAAATTATTTAAACTTCAAAAATTAAAACTAGCACATTTTACGACAACAGCTACTTGTGACAGCGTAAACACAGTTCAGCGAGTGACTCACAGCCTGGAGTTGGATTCGTGATCATCGCCCTCTATCCTGTACACCTTGCCGTACATCACATACTCAAAGCTGTCTGCTCGCGTGGGCCCAGAGTCAGTGGGGTCGTATTCACCGTCGTCAGGCACCCCGTCCTCTCTCAAGCTCGTCGCTATCACCATGCGAAACTTGTCTCCTGCACAGCGTCCAGCAAATATAGATCAGGCAAATGATACCCATCTATAATCAATATCTATTTATCAATTCTGTAGAAACAATAAGTTATTTATTTATTTAAAAAATATAATTATGAAATTCAACAGAAAAACTTATGATGAACAGTTAGAACAAATTTTATATATATATATATATATATATATACACTTCTTTTAAAAATATTTCTATTTCTTTTTGTATTTTATAGTGAGGAGCGGCACTATCCATACATGATATTTGTCCCCTGCAATCAACAATCAGTTGAGCATGTTACTATCATCAAATAACATTTATCTTCTATAGAAATACATGTATAATCAATATCAATCCACATGTCAGTAAAATCATACAACATTTATCTTAATAGAAATACTTCAATTTGGCACGTGACTATTCTAAATTAACACCAGCCTCCCTTACAAAATTGTCTCTTTTATACTATAAATACTCAAACAATCAACCACTATACATCAGTGTTAACGTTGTGTCAAATTCTTTACATTTGCAGCATTTCATCTTTGCTCAAATGCACGAAAGATACTAAATTTCACATAACAAAGAAATAAAGGCAGAAAATTTAAGGATTCAAATAGCAGTCAAAGTTTCATTATCTCTTCTTATACAGAGCCTGTCTAGCTAGGAATAAGCCTCAAAGACAAATCCTCCAGTTACCTACCAGTAGTGTGTGCCGGCAAATCAAGCACAACGATGCCTAGCAGGTTGATCAACCTACGTAGGTAGATCAACCTGCGTAGGTAGATCAACCTGTGCAGGTTGATCTACCTGTGCAGGTTGATCATGCTTCTGAGTCACTTGTACTTGATCATGTGGTTTAGTGCAGGTTGATCATGCTTCTGAGTCACTTGTACTTGATCATGTGGTTTAGTGCAGTCTTCAAAAGTATGACATGATTACTAGTACAGATAGGAAAATTTTAAAAAACTGGTAAAGCAAGAAATATTGGTAAAACTGTGAGTTGCTCCAGAAACTCTACTTTAAAACTCAATTTTTGCAGAAACTCTACTTTAAAACTCAATAAATTAACTTAGTCCTAAACGAGCCGAACTAACCAAGTAGAACTAACTATATGAAGGTCAATGCCCGTCTTGTCACTGAATTGCTTTCGATACAGGAAAATAATACTAAATATGGTTATTGCCTTAAATCTAAACAATCAACTAAAATAAAAAATAAATTTCTAAACTACAAATAGCTTGCAAGTTACCGAGATCGACAGGATAAATCTGTGTATTGACATCAAGGATGAGATCCATCTTAAAAGACTCACTCTCACAATGCAGGCGTGAAACTGCAAAGAATTTATACAATTATTAATAATAAAGGTTATTTTATTATCATAAAGATTAGATAATTACTAATATAAAGATTACATAAACAACAATAAAAGTAGTGTTTACGAATCAAAATTACATTAGATAACAAAGTTTGACTGAATAACATTGAATTTAAAATTTTTCAAAGTTGATAGATAACACTACTAATTAATTATATGTCTAGGTGCTTATATGATTGTTATCAGCTTAACCGGGACTTATAAATGCAATCAGTTTACATCTAAGCAAGCAGTTCAGTGTGCTTACACAATGACCAGTAAATGTTCCAATAATTAATAAACCAGTTCAATGTTGCACAGTCCATTCAAGATTGATTCTCAGTCCAATCAATTAAAATTTTGAATACTATAGAAAAGAGTAACGAAACTGATCATCCAATTAGATGGCAGGGCTATCAGGAGCTTGCCTGATATCAAGGAGTCCATCAGTTCAAAAACCAGCTTTCTTAGGTCTGTCGGTACCTCTTCAGGCAAGGAAACAGATGTTAAATTTCACTATGATATAAATAAACATACATAATATTTTAAGTTATTTACTACGTAGCGGGTAATCACAAATCTGACATATGTAGTCCAAAGAGATCACAAGGCAGGACAAGTGACCTTGTCAGAATGAAGGCTTTGTTGGCAGCTTGGTCTCTTAAGTTTTCTACTAATGGATCAACAAGTGCTGAATCCAAATCCAGTACAAGACAATGAACCATTAACAGTAATTAATTGTTTGTAAAAAAAGAAGCAGACCACCTGAATATTACCTCTATCAAACTTTTTACCATCTGGGTCAATGTCCTTGACATCAAAGATATCTTCAAAGAGATTGTATATGTATACGTATATGATTGTTATCAGCTTAACCGGGACTTATAAATGCAATCAGTTTACATCTAAGCAAGCAGTTCAGTGTGCTTACACAATGACCAGTAAATGTTCCAATAATTAATAAACCAGTTCAATGTTGCACAGTCCATTCAAGATTGATTCTCAGTCCAATCAATTAAAATTTTGAATACTATAGAAAAGAGTAACGAAACTGATCATCCAATTAGATGGCAGGGCTATCAGGAGCTTGCCTGATATCAAGGAGTCCATCAGTTCAAAAACCAGCTTTCTTAGGTCTGTCGGTACCTCTTCAGGCAAGGAAACAGATGTTAAATTTCACTATGATATAAATAAACATACATAATATTTTAAGTTATTTACTACGTAGCGGGTAATCACAAATCTGACATATGTAGTCCAAAGAGATCACAAGGCAGGACAAGTGACCTTGTCAGAATGAAGGCTTTGTTGGCAGCTTGGTCTCTTAAGTTTTCTACTAATGGATCAACAAGTGCTGAATCCAAATCCAGTACAAGACAATGAACCATTAACAGTAATTAATTGTTTGTAAAAAAAGAAGCAGACCACCTGAATATTACCTCTATCAAACTTTTTACCATCTGGGTCAATGTCCTTGACATCAAAGATATCTTCAAAGAGTACCCCAGCCATACTGTTTTAAGGAATGCTTTATATCGTCCTACAGGGTATATAAAATATAACATATTATTATAGGAGTTTCACATCGCAAACTGAAATTTAATTATAAAATCAACATGCTATGTAAATGTTACAATTAATTTTGTACTGTAAAACATTAATGTCAGACGTTTTAAGTTAAATTCTGCGACTGAAAATAGAAATAGTAAGTAAAGGAAACGTCAAGTAAAGTTGGAAGATTGAAAAATGTGAGCAAAGTTGTATAGTTGGAAATGATAAGTAATGGAAAAAGCAAAAAATTGTATGATTAGAAATGGTAAGTAGTGAAAAAGTCAAGTAAAGCTACATAGTAGTGACTGCAATTGATAATGACTAGTTGCTATGCATTGCTGATTACAGCTAAATGTAGCCGGTCTCAACTGCTACTAATATAATGTCTTCAGCACTTGTTCTCTAATAATAATTCTATTGCACCAATCACATCTTAGAGTACATCACTAGTTAAAATCATGTTGCGCTGTGGTTAATATATTGTTGGGACTATATCGACAATATAGTAATAAATTTCAAGTTATGCTATATTTTTTAATTAAATAGGTATGTAGTTACGCAGATAGCGTCTGTCTAGTAAATACTTAGTACCAAGACAAGATAATATAGTCTATTATTCTCCTAAGCAAGGACAATGTTAAGCAATCTAATTACACATTTTAGAAAATACTTTTGGCATTAACAATTCACGCTCTTCCAATATGTTAGTACGCCTATCATATTATATCCCTTAGACGAAATTGATATATTACATTTATATATAACATTGAATACAGTCCCAATATGCAATATCCAAAATACAAAATATAAGGATGTAATAATGAAAATCGGTTACTCTGACATCTCTTACAATTTAGATATCGACCTATATCCAAAGCGCAGTATTAATATTTAAGAAATAATAACTCTGCAAATGATACAGTAAATTTGCATCAGATAATTTTCTAGACAACAATTTGACTACAGCCTTCAAAACAATTACTTAATAATATTATATTTCTGTTAGCACGTCAAATATTTTTGTAAGTATAAACAATTTTATACTCTTTAATCACCAACGTTAATGTTAACGCTAACGTTATTTAAAAACTGCAATTTAATATGTTGTTAACGTATATAATTACAATGATATTTATTTTAATAACGTGTAGTTCAGCGAAACTGTGAAATGTAAACAATAATAAGAATTATTACCTAGAGAGTAGGCTCTCGCAAGCTCTCGCCAAGCAGCCGGAGCTTAACTTAATTAAAGTAAAAAGTAAACACGTATTATAGTGAAATGATCAACTATGTTGATATATATCACTTTTTAATACCAAATTTTTTAACCGTTAGGCAATTTAGTCCATTTCCCGTATAACCAGTCCACTGAATGTCCGAGATTTTACTCTCAGATCAACGAAGCTGGGATTCATTATACTGGTTCAGAAGGTCCTGAAGGCTTGTAACACAAGTCATCAAAAGTAATTATGCCAAAATTGTAAAGGAACAAAATAAAATCTAGATAAGTTGATCTATCTAAAACATAATACTGTAAAACATTAATTAACATACGTTGATAATTAATTAACATAAGTTGATCTACCTAAGAAACATCTTAATGTAAACCATTCTTCTTCTTCTAGTGCATTGTCTAACGACAGGTCCATGACATATAACTTTTCAAACAATTCTATCTTCAGTCTTCCTTTTTATTTCTATATTTGAATTTGTTATCAGATCATCCAGCATCCCATGTCTCGGTCTTCTTCTAACTCCTTTCCCTTGCATTATTCCATTTAAAACACTAATCAACATTTTAAAAGAATTACCAGTAATATGAAAGGAATAGCAAGGTCAAGGATTTATTAACTTGATTATACTATTCCAATTATTCTGATCCTCGTTTGTTAGCTTTTGCAGTTAATAAATTTTCACTATTTTACTAAGGTCGTTTTAATACTTAGCTCATTGGCTTAACTACGTACCTATGATAAACAATTGTCTGCATACATGTAGCCTTTGATTTTTGCCATTACAAACAGTTTCATAGTCCGTTAAAAGCTTTTCTCTTTGATGTTTCCGTGTTGGTCTCAGTTTATGGACATTAGGTGGATATATCCACCTAATGTCCATGAACTGAGACCAATACGTAAACCTTCATTCCACTAGTACCCTACGCTAGTAGGCCTACCCTTCCTTGGACTGATTACCAGGAATTTCGTTCGCACCGTTTATTGACCACCCACGTACATGCTGCTCGTTGGTTTAGATTTTGTTCCATATAGTGCTCGATTTTGTCATGGACAACAGTACGTAGCATTCTAATCGTATTTTTGTTGTCGTCATTAATAATATATATTATTAGTATTATAATTATATTATTATTATTATTATTATTATTATTATTCTATTAGTACTATTACTACTTCTAAGTACTGCTATAAATTTATAAGCACCACGGTAGGCTGCAATTGGCTGCAATATGTCGAACGGTTTAAACATGTAGATATGGCTATAGGCCTAGATGTCATCATGGATAATTGTTTCATTAGAGTATGCATAGCATGCATACTATAAGAGAGTTATAAGAACTCTCTGCAATCGTGTTGTCGAGCGACTTCCTTGCCAAAGTCTAACGCTAGTTTTTGTTAAAACATACAGTCTACATATCAATAAAGTCTGTAAATTTTCAAGTGAACTTTCACACTTTTACAAGATATAAACCACTCCAGGCCTATGAAATTAGCTCGAGCCTATTGCAGCTAGGCTACAGCTAATAATAGGCTGTTTGGTTCAAGGACTTCAGCAAGATTGAATCTAACTGCGCGTGTAGACTGTAATATAATGTAGGACTGACTATATATAGTCTATAGGCATAAATTTATTCAGTGCAGGCTCTAACAGTTAAGTATATACAACCATTTAACAATTTTTGGCTACAAACTACAGTTGTTATCTTTATCTTTTCTGCTGCAGTCTTTACCCCTACTGATCGCTTAAACTCTTTCGTACAAGGTTCTGAGTTCCCTCTTTAGTTAATTGATACCTACCTTTACATTGCTGCTCTAGGTTTCTGGGATGAGACAATAAACTAAGCTAAAAGTGCTTCCTGTTTTAAATTACACTTTTATATTGCTGCACTTTCAGTTAATTATGTTGGCACACTAATTACTGTGCTTGGAGTTGTTGTTCTATAGTTCGAGGAAATAGCAAAATGAATTATTATCGCTTTCAGTCCTTCAGTGTAAATCAGTATACTCGCATATACATGTAGAGAGTGTCCTATTGGCCTGCTGAAGATTAATCCAATAACTAATTAATAATTAATTAAATAACAATTACTAATTAATTATTACAATAACTGAATATAAATCCAACATGTAGTCAGTCAACCGTAACATTTTGTATATGCCTACAGACGAATTTGTACTTATTGAAAGCGGCAGTCCCTCATTGTACCAATTTGTTGAATAGCCGGTACAAAGTGCCGAAAATTTTCCATTGCGCCGTTTTGCTATTGGTACGTGTATGTAAGTCAGTTTCAAAGTTCCAAAGTTTAATGTTACGGTTTATACTGTATAATGTAGTTTCTGAGAGAGAACTTGATGCTGTATTTTGTACGTCTATTTTTGTAGTTCTAAAGGCTGCACTTGTTAGCGGAAAAGAACTTATTACTTCTATCATTTAACATGCGTGCCGTTACATTACGTATAGAAAATTAGTTTCAATCTAATATATTAATTCTGACTCGCTCTGGACCAGTACTGTAGACTGTATGATTAAATCAATGATCAGTTATTGATCATTGATCATTTTATTTGATTATGTATTATTTTTATTTTTTATATTTTTTGTTTATTTTATTGATTATTGATCATCAATGATTTCATTGATTAATTTAATTATATATTTTATTATTAGTTGTCGCAAGTTTATCACAGTATGCGCCATTTAGCTTACTATTCGAAAATTAGTATTTTGGTCAATTAGGGTCATCAAAGTGAATTATTTACATTAATTTTAACGATGAGAAATATTTTAACACTTTCAGTTAATACCGAAATTTCAGACTGATTTAAGAAATCATATAAAGCGATTTTGTCAAATATTAAAGGATATTTAGTTGAAGTAAATGTAATATTACCTTAATGATTTATTTAACGTTCTTTACTATCTGGATGGAATTCAAATAGCTTATGCATCTGCAAAAATGGTCTTCATGTAGCCTAGGCCTATCTTTCGATGCTTCTTAAAATGCGAGATTCTTTTCTTCGAATACGGTTACAGACATGGACAACCGCATGTGACACTGTTTTATTAGTTTTCGTTATTTCTTCCATTCCTCTCACCATGGTTATTAGTAATCGTTGCCGTTTGTTAGCGCATCAATTGTAGCCGGCGCGGATTTAAGAATAACCTTCCAACACCTTCGGGATTTCTTTTTCGTTCAAGTCTGTCAACACTCGGTCTTCCAAGGGTCTTCCAAGGTGATCACCTACAAAGTACTAACCGGGCTCGATGCAGCCTAACTTCGTTCAATTGACTGAGCTTTAGTGTGTTAAATCCCAAACTAGACTGTGTTTTTTATAACTGATACCCCAAATTATTTTAACAATAAAGTATAAGGACTTGACCGATGTTCTTGAAATTTACAGTACTTGACCAGCAGCCAATTCTACCAAACAAATTGAAACTTGGTTTGAAAATCCTTAATATCGTGAAAGTTATAGCTTTGCGACTAGGAGAGGGTCAGGTAAGGAATTTCCATTATAGGATTACGATGTGTGTTATTACATGCAGCGTAAAATTATCTCGTTAAAAATAATAGCGAACCTGTAACATAAAATTTCTGATAATGCTATTTTGAGAAGCAATCATTTCTTTTCAAAACGACGTAAAATACGTTCTGATATGTTCTTAATTGCCAAAGTTATTGAACTTTTATTGCTGCATTGCAGTGGTACATTGTCTCACGGCAGCTGAGCTCTCGCAAAGCAGACGTAGGCCTAAGGACTCAATACATGCATTAAACGTTCAATAACTTTGTCAATTAAAAACATATCAGCATGTATTTTACGTCGTTTTGAAAAGAAATGGTTACTATTCAAAATATTACTAGCAGAAGTTTTAATTTACTTGTTCGCTATTATTTTAATGGAAATAATTTTACGCTGAATGTAACATGCCCGTAATCCTATACTGGAAATTTCTTATCTGACCTCACTCCTATTCGCAAAACTATAACTTTCACGTTATTTAAGATATTTGAACGAAATTTCTCTTTGTTTGGTAGAATTGGCTGCTGGTCAAGTACTGTAAATTTCAAGAGCATCGGTCAACTCCTTATGACCTTATTGTAAAAATAATTAGGGGTATCAGTTATAAAACACGCAGTGTAAATATAAAAAATGTTAGTGAGAAATGCTGTAAGAAATGTTATCTAACATTGGTCTATCTATTCGTCGTTATTCTATAGGGTGAGAAGTTCGCGAAAGTAATTCTTTACAGTTAGAATCTTACGAAACCACAGACCCAGAATGAAGCTAAAGCTTAGAGCCAAGTGATATAAGTTCTTTGTACTAAACATTATGTACGAAACTTTATTGTCACGTGACTTGTCTACTGATCGCGTGATCTGCCGTCATCAGCTAAGCGCCCTCTACCTACTTTTCTCCCTCATTTACTATTAATAGGGTTCTACTTAAAAAAAAATGTATATGTTTCTGTTTTAGTTTTATATTAGTCTATGGCAAACCGCTTATATCTGTCTTTCTTTATTAACCTACGTCGTTGGAGTGGTTTCCGTTTATGGCATAAATAAACAAATAAATTATTACAAAAGTAATAAATAATTAAGTAATTAACTATAAATTCCTTTAGATTTCAACGGCACTCGCTTCACAATTAGCCCATTTAATTATATAGCAATATTTAAATTGCACTGGAATGGCATATACTGTATTGAATGGCATTTACATATATGAATGGCATTTACATTTCAGTAGTCACAAAAGAAATGAGGCCTCTATTCATTCCAACGGACAGCTGCTTGAGCAGCTGCAGTCTACAATCTCTAAGAATATCTGGGACTGACACTCCACTTGCTTTTGGATTCATTGTGAAATAATTTTCCGCTACCAGAGTAGCATTTAAAGTTAGCGAGTTATCATTGATCGCTACAAGAGTAGCGCTTTAAAAATTGAGTTATCAGTGATCGTTACTAGAATGGTTTTCCCCCGAGATAATTAGAATGGCTGTTCCTAAGGTTCTGGGATACATTCCCGGTTGAGCTGATCAGAGAGTAAAATCTGAGACATTCACCGTTGAGGGTACTCCAATACACCTGTCGTCTTGAAGAGAAGCCCTTTGGGCTTCTGACCTTGACGTTAAGCCCACATGTAAGAGACTTAAGAGAGTGATCGTGTTGTAATGTTATTGCAATCTTTTCCGCCTTCAACGAGTCACTGTCCATAATGTCACATTCGCATTGAGTAGTGCATAGGGCTGTCGAAGAATTGTTAAACGACCGCATAAGCTTGTCTTCAAAATCAGCTAGAGGGCCTACAGGCTTCAGTTCAGAGTATATATTCAAAGTACAAGCTGTTCAATTCTCAGACCTGCTGTACTTCATCTGGCGTCAATTCGGTTCGCTGATCAAATTCCAGTTAGCGTGCGTATTTTCAATCGAATTTTTCGTTGAGCGCGACAAAGCTAGAGGGCAAATAGCTCAGATGAACAAACAACACAGTGTGTAGACAGATAGTAGTATACATGTTCATTGATTAGGTAGGGTACGTGGTAGTTTACTTAACGTCAAGGACAGAAGCTCACATCTTCTGTTCAATTCGACTGGATTTATTTGGGCAACCGCTACAAGGACTAGTTGTTGAAGATTATTTCATCGTTCGTGCCACAAAGCTAGCACAGTTTAGTACCGAGCGGATAGTAGAGTTTTTATCGGATATTTTCGAAGTTGCTAGAAATTGTTAGAATAAAAATAGTCATTGTAAAATTAAAAGACAAGCCTTTAGATTCTTCTGGATATATATATATATATATATATATATATATATATATATATATATATATATATATATATATATATAATGATGATCAACAAGAATCTACATGTATGTTATGTTAATGAGAATTCGCAATATCTTATAGTTAGAATCTTCTAAAGTATATTTATAACAGTTATACCGATTTGCCGGCCAATGTTTTTAAAGTAGCAGTAGTATTAGGCCGAATAAAATATAGTATGTGCAGTAATAATCAGTGATGGGCTCTAATTTTGTGGAGTTAACATTTCCGAATTAGTAACTCTAAACCGATATAGGCCTAAATATTAATAAGAACATTAATATTTTAACATTAACATTAGCATTAACAATAATATTAATTTTAACTGTAATATTAGCAATAATATTAATAATAACTATAACAATAACAATAGCAATAACAATTAATACAAAACACATTAATAAATGTATATAATTAATGAATTTTTAAAAATTAATAGTATAGACCCCAGTAATTTTACAGTATTCCTGACCCTAGCCAAACTGGGATTCAAGAGAAGATGATGATGATGTTTAGGTTAATAGTGTCATCCGCTTAGCGAAGTTGCTCGTCAATTACCACCAGTCGTAACAACAACTTCCAACTCGTCCAGGAGCGTGAGAGTTATGCGTCCAACACTTAACAACAACAACAACAACTTAACAGCTGTAGCTACAACAGCTGATTGAAGTCGAGTATAGAACGCGTGTTGAATAGAACGCGTGTAGAGTTTGTGTTGAATAGAGCGAGGAAACGGACCTTGAACCTTTATTCTTCATTATTTATTAAACATAATAAACTATTGTTTACTGCATTGTAAGCTGAGTAAATACAACTGTTTCTGATTCTTTTGCAGTTGAATTATCAACCAAGCAGTAACTAATCGTCGAGCCACAAGAGAATAATGTCTACTGCTAATGGAGTTCACAATGGTCACTCGGGTGTGAAGAATTCGCCGCACAACAAAGCAAGTTTGAATGATCTCGGATGTCCTCACGCCGCTGCGGCCAAGGCTAAAAGATGGGCTAGACCTGATTTACCGAGCAAGTGCACCTACCAGCTGGGTCAGTCTGCCCTGGCTGATTCCCCTCATCGTCATCTTGACAGGTATTTAGCGTTTATAATACTGGTATAAATAGTTTTTGGCTTACTCTTTCAATAGCCATTTTTGATATCCTATTGGACGCCCCACATTTGAAGTAGTTACTCAATTTCTCTTTATATGCCGGAGTCAGGATATTTGTTGAAGGAAGCAAAGTTTTAAAGATTGTGATGTTGATCAATTTCTATCAGAAACGCCATTATCATGTTGTTTATAAAAATTAAATACTTTAAATTATACTGTACAAATATCAGGTTAAGTGTTAAATAGTTAAGCTTAAAGGATTTTTACACTTTTAGTTTTAGCAAAACTTTACCATATTTCTGAATGGTTTGTTTATGTTTTCTGCAGAAGTGAATTCGTGAAGCCAAAGATCCTTCCGAACATTCTTCATCAAATCAATGACACACCTCTCGTCAGAATAAACAAGATTGGAAAGAGCGAAGGTCTAGAATGCGAAATATGTAAGTGTTAATTTTCCATTTTTCATACTCTCTGGAGATCTTTGCCTGAACTTTAAACTTTCGTTTCTTTCTACTTACTAAATACTAGCCTAAAAGAACACTTATTTTGAATGAAGTGTTTACAGCACGAGAAATTCTGCGCAAATTATTTATAATTTTGATATTTCCAAGAATAGGTTGCAATTTGTCCATACTGTTTCCGTCTAAACAGATATGTGATGAATTCAGATATGTAACAATTTTTACGATTCCAATACACTCATAATTGCGGAATGTTGTTTTCTTATTCCTCCTATAAAATATTTGGTCATATTTATATGTGTATGATGTGATAAATGTAATAAATAAAAATTGAATTACAAAATTGAAAAATTTAAATTAAAAAAATTAATTAAATTAAAATTTGCTCTGAACTACTAAGTGACTGCAAATGTTATTAAACGACTTCCATGGTCGATGCGTAAAATGCATAGATTAGTTGCAGTTGCTTATCTTTTCTGTATTGTTGTATTTGAAGTGGCCAAGTGTGAGTACTTCAATGCAGGAGGCAGCATCAAGGACAGGATTGGTAAGAGGATGGTGGAAGATGCAGAGGCCTCTGGGATATTAAAACCTGGGGATGTTGTAATTGAACCAACTTCCGGAAACACGGGTTAGTAGGGCTTTGTTAGACAACAAGAGTTAGTAGGGCTTTGTTAGGCAACATTGGTTAGTAGGATTTTGTTAGGCAAGAGTGGTTAGTAGAGCTATGTAGACAACACTGGTTAGTAAGATTTATCAGACAACACTGCTTAGTAAGGCTTTATTAGGCAACTAATTTACATTCCTTCTCAACAGCTAAACACATCCTTTTGAATAACTTTCGCATATAAGGTACGATGATTGCTATTGTATAGCATTTTAACTCCTAATCGAGACAGTTAGCGATATTGGAAATATTCACTTGTAAATTTTAGTAATTCAAATGAATCACAAATTTCATAAGACACTACTGATAGCATATTTAGTTTATATTTTTAATTTTAAATTATGAATAGTTAAATAAATAAATAAATATCACTTAGAACGATGTTGTAACTTTAACACTGTAGGTATTGGACTGGCACTAACAGCTGCTGTAAAGGGATACCGATGTATCATTGTCATGCCTGAAAAAATGAGTAACGAGAAGGTTTGCAAACTCTTTTCCCTTCAAATTCATTATTCAACATTTATATTTATAAATTATTCACTCAAATATTTAATTTTGCAACATTTCTTTATTTCTAAAATAAAGACCACTAAAACGGAATTAACTAATGTTGATTAATGTTAGTTAACTAATGTTCATTATTGAGTGGGCCCAGTATAAAATAAATAATGGTTAAACGGAGACAAAATATTGAACACTAATTGTAGTAATTCTGTTTATTCTGTTGTATAATTGTTGTATTTGATTGTGTTTATTTCATGCTTCAGGTGGACGTACTCCGGGCTCTTGGGGCGGAAATTATCCGGACTCCAACAAGTGCAGCCTTTGACTCTCCGGAGTCACATATCGGAGTCGCTAAGAAACTACTGGATCAGATTCCAAACTCTCACATCCTGGATCAGGTCAGTTCTTCTGGGTATCCAATCAATCAATAAATCAATAAAAATTTAACGTCCGATTCAACGCCATAAGGCAATATCTGGGATGTCAGGGTACTTTGTGGGTATGGGTTCATAGGGGTTTAACCTAGAGTAGGCCAATGATTTGACTCTAAATTAGAATTTTTGGTGACAATCTTCGGCTTAGTACTATATGAATTTGCAGTAAATTCTTCTTATTTTACTTATTCACTGAATTTGATATTACAGTATCTTTTCAATTCAGGCTTCGAGTCGCATTGACTCGACGAATATGTGAACAGACTCCAAGAATAGACTCGATGCAGTATCTGCTTAAGTCGATTGTAACAAATCACGGGCATTTAGTTGGATAATTCTGAACTTTCTTATATTCAGTACATTACATATTTGAGCTACTGTTTTACTGTTTGTTTCTACTGTGTTTGTTTCAGGAGAAGCAAACATAAAGATAGATAAATATTTACCGTCGTAAGAGGTAGACACTCATTATAGTGAAATGATCAGCTATGTTTATATCTATCACTTTTAATAACACATGTTTAAACCGTTAGGCAATTTAGTCCATTTTCCGTATAACCAGTCCAGTGAATGTCCGAGATTTTACTCTCAGATCAGCGCAGCTGGGATTCGAACCCACGAGGGTTCAATTCACCTCAGGATCTGTCATTTAAAACTTCACGTTATTACTACTCCACTACGCTATAGAGACATTCAAATATTGTGTTGTTTCAGTATCGGAATGCGAGTAATCCTATAGCTCACTATGATGGGACTGCGGAGGAGATCTTGGAATCTTGTGACGGTATAGCATAGCATCTTTACGAAATAGTTCTAGTAACATAATAATAATAACAATAACAACAATTAGAGTGCTACAGTCATCAATGACAACATCGAGCACTATTGAGACAAGATCAAGCCGGCGAGCAAAAAAAGAAGGTCCAAAAACGATGCAAATTCCAAAATCCGGAAATTCAGTCCAAAATAAAGGGAGTTAAAGAAAAGGTGGTTTAGGCGCTCGTTGCTCATGGACACTGGATGAAAAAGAGAGATAGAAAAGGTAGGTCTTCAACTGCTTATGGAACTGCTCATAGGAAAGCAAAGGCTGATGTGATTCAAATGAAGATTTTCGAAGATTGGATGGAAGAGAATTCCAGATCTGAGGTGCAGCATGCTGGAAAGAACGATTAGATAGCTTAGAGCGTGAAGGTAAGCTAGGTATAACATCTTCTTTTAACGTGCTGATTATTATCGGTTGGAATAGACCAACCGAGGACTATACGTGTCGTAGAAGGCGACGAAGCACTAAGATCCAAATCAGCGTCAGAAAGTGCATTCGGTTAGCGAGCGCCTAGTCTCAAGAAATTGTCACCAAATTGGCTAATCCTGACCCTAGAGAGTGATGGATGGATGGATGGACTATCGGTTGGATGACCGAGTGAACAGCACGCTTGTCTGATACACGGGAAACCATCGGTTCTAATCCCAGTCAGTCTCTGAAAGTATCTCTTGTTGTGCTAAACCATAGACTCCTATAATACATACTATAGGACTACATTATAGGAGTCTATGGCTAAGCGAACATTAAGCTAAGCTTTATCAACTTTTTCATACGAATATTAAGGTACATGTACACCATATGTCCTCCAATACAATTCGATACAGTCTAATAAAAAGAATATACATGCGTATCCTGAAAGAAAGCCCTGTCGTATAGAGGAAGCCATAAAAATATGAACAATTGGTTGGACTGTGAACCACATAAATTCTCCTGATGATAGGTTGGTACAGTTAGGTCACTATTCAACGTCACTATCTAAACTTTGTTCTTTACTTTAAATTTTGTCATGTAACAAACATGTTTATTAGTTCAAACATCGATCTTAAAATTTTCAAGATATGTGTCCTACTTCTTTTGATTAATTTGTTTCCAATTTTGATACACAAAATTTCTTAGTACTCCTCAATTTAAACACTTTGACCTAAATTGGTGTACTTCGAAAACTTTCTCTTATTTATATCTACTAAATATTGTAAGGATACAACTTGTACAAATCGAGTAACATTATCCTTTTACAACTTATAGTCTAGGATCAAGCTATCCTAGAGAGTAATTTTACTCTAGGGTCTTTAAGTAAACGTGGCAAATTTACATTTGGCTAATAATACGCCTTTCTCAATCAAATTTAACCTTGTCAAGTTTTGAATAAATGTCATAGTTTTCTTTTCAAGCTTATTTATTCGTATAAGAGGTGCTATCTATTATAACTTCAGGGTAGCCAGCATTATGTGTTCTTTAATTGTACATTTTTGCCGTAAAATGTTCACTCTCAGAATGAAATATTAATGATTTAAGTTAAACACGTCCTCAGTAAGCCATTCCTCAGTAAAACACAAAACAACTTTCGTGACGGGTAGCAGTAATACGTTTACAGATGATTAACGGAAAGATAACATATATTGAAATAACGACTGACTGATTGAGTGATTGACATTTTGATTGATTGATTAATTAATTGATTAATTGTCTGGCTAATTGATTAATTGATTGCTTGATTGATTGTATCATTAATTGATTGATTGATTGATTGACTGACTGATTTATTTAATTATTAACTGATTGATTGATTGATTTAGGTAGAGTGGATATGGTAGTGTGTGGAGCTGGTACGGGAGGAACGATCACAGGCATCGCTCGTAAAATCAAAGAAAAATGTCCTAACTGCAAGGTTTGATGATTTGTACTTTAATATCCTAAGTGTAAGGTGTGCACCTGATGATTTCTACTTTAATATCCTAAGTGTAAGGTGTGCACCTGATGACTTCTACTTTAATGTCCTACCTGCAAGGTATGCATCTGATGATTGCTACTGTATAATGTCCTTCAATGTTTTCTACCGTCGCTATTGTCATACTCATATACTATTAACGCTTTAACGTAACATTATAACGTTATTGAAAGATTATATGGCTATCGACACATTGTAAGTTTATTGTATAATTTTAAGCTTAATATTATTTATAATATTGCTTATTATAGATTAAATCCTTCGCATTTCTTCACGTTGCTTAAGCGTCATTCACTTTCTGGGTTATTTCAATTAAGAAAATTTTCCTCAGTTAGCTTTCTCTAGCAAGCAAACTTATTTAAATATCTAAATAATTATTCAACTCGTTAGAGTGTCAGAGTTTGAATTAAAGCCTTTCAAACAGCATTGGATAATTAATCGTAATAGATTCGTCTGGGTTAATGTAACCTTTCAAAGCGATTAAATCCTTTAGACTTTGCAATGAGATATTTTCTTGCCTTTGAGCAAGTGAAAGAATGATGTTTTAGAATATATAAAGGTAAAATCAACTTCAATACGAATTGTATTTTCAATTGATTTAATAGTTTGACGTATGTAAATTATTGAATTCGTTTATTTACATTCATTCGGGTAGTACTTTGCTGTTATCATTGTTTATAAAACAATGTTTAAAACACAAGCCGAGTTAAAGATCGATGCTGAAATAATTAGTAGACAATGCCTTATTACGTTATTGCATAATTTTGAAGCGAAATTTTTCTGATTTAATTGCTGAATTGTTTTTGTGGCATTGAAATTGTTACTTCGTGCAGAGTTATTTAGGTCAATGTAATTATTACATAATGCAGGTAATTGGAGTTGATGTAATTATTACGTAATGCAGGTAATTAGAGTTGGTGCAATTATTACATAATGCAGGTAATTGGAGTTGATCCTTGTGGCTCTATTCTGGCAGAGCCAAATGATTTGAACGAAACTGACGTATCGTTTTACGAAGTAGAGGGAATTGGGTACGACTTCGTTCCAACTGTTCTAGATAGAAGGGTAAGTAAACGACCATCGTTATAAAAATATGACTCTTCAACAAATATTTTGTCAGATCAGTTCGATGTATCGATTTGTAGTACTGTGAGCTGTGGGAACGCTCATTACATCATCCATGTACGAGGAAACAGACGTTAAACATTAATTTTTTAAGCATGTAATATGGTTTATACACTTAGGACTTCCTGACTTCATCCGTATAAGAAACAGAATCGGATGGTAAAAATTTATTTTTCTTTGTTAAATAGTAAAATAGTTACATTTTTTCTGTACTTAATTGTCTTTGAGATACTAGCGTTAAGTTTATGCTTAGCTTAAATCTAAATGGTCAAATAAACACATTTAGCCTAGCAATTTATTCAAACTCTATATTCTTGATTTTATTAAAAGTTTAAGTATCGATAAAAATTTTTATTTTTTAAACGAGTGTCCCGTTTAACGAGGCGTTTAACATAGCAATTTAAAGTGATTTATTTATAAAGTAACTCTGTAACTGCACTTCGTTTCATATCTTAAGCGCTATAGTATACCATTACCATGATATACCTTTATTTTCTTGGGGGATGTGCTTTTTGACGAGGTGGGCCCCCTATGCCTTCCTCAGCTTTGACTGACATTTACCGGGCAGGGGCATCATTCCCTGAGAAAACAATCCTGTTTACCCGAGTATAGTTTATATACTCATTCCTATTTTGAATTTTATGTGTCTACACGCATGTTTATGTGATATCAGTACGTGGACAGATGGTACAAATCCGTGGATAAACCGTCGTTTAGAATGGCTAGAAGATTGATAAGAGAAGAGGGTCTGTTGTGTGGTAAGTTAAAATTAGTAATATTAATAAAGGAAATATTAATATAAATAAATAAATAAATAAAGGAAATATTGATATGGAAATTTTTTCAACTATTGATCGAGAATTTAGTAAATACACAAACGCACACTTTAGTGAATGATAACATACAGCATAATTGGTCAGAAAGCAATGGTTGCTTGTTTAAGACTGGTAATATCTGACACTCTTAATAATACCACGGGTTTAAGCAGTTAGGCAGTTAAGTAGTCCATTGTCCATGTTAGCTTTTGCTGTCTTAAGAATTTTAGAGATTTTCTTATGATATGATCTCTCTCAAATATAGTCATCACCTTAGTAATAACCAGTTAAAATTTCATGATTTTACCTGAAGCTGTAAAGACTGAGCTATTTGACAGTCTATTGATGTATAATTTCAGATTTTTAACGCAAGGCTGAAATTAACGTATAATTACAAAGCTTTTAACTTACGTTTCTATGTTGGTAATGAGTAATGATGTGGTTGGGATGAACTTTTTGAGTCGGATCCCGGTTTGGAGATGAACTTTTGGGCTACTGTTCTTTGAGATATTGAGCTTATTCTGCTAAATTTCTGATAAGCACTTATTCTCTAAAGTTGTTTTAGATTTATCCCTCCATATTTTTATTACTGATTTTATCCCTTGGTACTTACCTTTCATTGAAATGTTTATATTTTTGCTATGTTCTATTCATAATTAATTACTTGGCGTATCTCTAACTTAATGTAAAACTTCCGAACTTCTTTGTAAGTGCTGTTATTTCTTATTTTCTTTTTTTAAATTTAATGTTTCGGTGAATTGTACAAGTAGAATTCTTCAAGTTACAATAATCGGAAGATCTGTTGGGTTTCAGTTTAATTTTAATTGATTTTCTTCTGCTTAGGTGGCAGCAGTGGTACCGCAATGTACTGCGCAATCCAAGCAGCGAAAGATTTTGGAATGAAAGCTGGACAAAGAGTTGTGGTCATTCTACCGGATTCCGTTAGAAACTACATGTAAGTCATCTGCTGTGCATTTGGTGGACTATCAGTAACAGAAAATTACCGGTAGCTGCTGAATATTTATCAAAAAATTCCTGCTGTTTCTATTAAATGCTCACTGTTCCGCTTGATACAATAAATGTAGCTGTTTTATTGACTTTTAATTATCATTTCTTGTGAATAATAATATGCAATATATAGAGATTAGAGATGGCAGTTGAATCGTGTACGTGTAACCGTTATTTAAAATGTAGATATTCTAACTTTTAAAACCTAATAATTACGATAATTTTATAATAACGTAATAATATAATAATTCCAATACTTTCATGTATATAACAATAAAATGAGGTTCATGACTGATCCTGTAGATTGTGTTTAGAAAGTTCTTTTAGTTTCATCCTCAATCACTTTAGTTTCTGTTGTTCTGTTGAATGGACCTGTATATGTGTCAGAAACAAAGTAGTTTGATTTGAAAATAATTTGAAATAATTCCTCTCTAATAGGACCAAGTTTTTGAGCGACGACTGGATGGTCACGAGATCTTTGATGGCAGCTGACAGCTGTGAGAACACCAGTGATCGAGAGCCACGCTCCTGGTGGTGGAACCTCAAGCTCGATGTTCTGAGTCTGGTTCCACCCTATACGGTCAACTCAAACGACACCATCCAGGACGCTCTGAATATCTTATCAGAGCACGGCATCGATCAGGTGCCAATACTGAATGATGAGGGGTAAGATTTTAAGATTTTACACCTGCATCACTCGACATCGCCACTGTCTGGAGCCAGTGGCGATGTCGGTAAGATACTCGACCGCGGATTAGTATATACGGGGATCAAATCCTGGGCTCGTCCGTCATTGACATAGCTTTCGAGTGAGGAAATTGACGTTAGCATTAGCTTTACCAGCTTTTTTTCTATGAAATTCATCGTTAATTGTTATACTCTTGACGCCACCTTTAGTTGATTGATTGATCATTTCTTTGTTAATTTTATCTGTATACTCCAGATTAGCAGACCTTTGAAACGATACTTTTCCTTTTCTCGATTTCTTGGAAAGCATTTTCTCTTATTATGAGCAGTTAATTGAACTTTTGTGAATTTTGTGCTGTTGTCTTCTAAGCAATACTGTTGGAAGTTTACGTTTTGCGCTTCGTTACTCTGTAAATAATATAACGATAGAGCCTATTGAAGAAGCTATTTATAATAACTTCAAAGCTAGTTTCATCAAAACTTTTTAAAATAGATTCAGAGCTACTTGAAATAACTTTAATTTAAAGCTATTTTAAATAACTTTAAAGTCATTTCAAATAACTACAAAGCAATTTCAAATGCTTCTGTAATTAGCTAAGACTGTCTTTTCTGGCTTTACCATGCGCTTCACTGTTATATTTTAGACAAATCCAAGGCATGGGAACAGTGAGTCAGATGATGCGAGCTTTGAGCAAGGGAAAGTTCACTTTAAATATGCCTGTGCATGAAATTGGTTATAAGCAGTTCAAAAAGGTGAGACACTATGAGAAATGTTTTATGAAACTCCGATCACTTGCCATTTTCCTTTTGTTTTTTACTGAATGTTGCGCTGTATGTTAAGAATTTATTGTGTTTTGCTATTGCGTTAACTTTATATTTGTAATGTGCATTAGATTGTTTATATTTTTCATTGATAAATGCATTAACAATTAGGAAGAAGAGTTGGATAGGACACATTGTAAGGAAGAAGGTCTATTAAAAGAGATCATAGAAGTTAAATGGAAGGAAAAGGGCAGGGGCAGGCCAAGATTAGGTATGTTAGATGATTTAAAGACCCACTCATATGTGGACATGAAGAGAAAAGCGGAAGACAAAGAAGAGTGGAGGCGTTATATACCATGAACCTGCCAGTAGGCAGTGCACTAAAAGAAAAAGAGAGAGAGAGAGAGAGAAATCTCATTGGATTATATTACTTTATTAATATTGTGATATTATTATGTATGCTAAGTTTATTCTATTAGGTTTGTGTTGTATATTATATTGTTTATATTTCTACTATTATGAATATAAATATAAATATAAATATAAATATATATATATATATATATATATATATACATATATATATATATATATATATATATATATATATATATATATGTATGCTAGATAACTCCAAGTTCGACTTTGGGACAGTTGTCAACTCTATTGGACAAGGATTACTATGTTGTTATCGTAAATGAGCAGATGACAGGTTGGTACCTCTTCAGATCTTTATTTTCTATAAAGCTCGTAATTAAATGTTCAGAAAACTTTTAATTTACCAAACCTCCGTTATAAAAATTTACTGGCAATTTGAACGTATTTGAATTTACCTATCGGTACTATGCTTCGTGACAGAAATATTAAAAATTACAAGCTTGACTCTTTAGGTATCACGTTGTGATTTTAGTCAATGTTTTACTTTTCAAATATACCAGGACATACTCGCCAGGCTTTCCAAATTCCTAAATATATACAGTTACATTTTTCTGTCGACTTGCAAAGCTAGTTTAATACAATAGGCTATCTATTATTGTTGTTTAGATAACTTAAAATTACTAAACGTATTTGTTATTCTTTATAATTGCTACTGACTGTATTATCTCACAGAGCTTAGGCTCTTTTTTGGTAACCCTCTTCCTGATTATTTGTTTAGTTTCTAATTAAGTCTGCTGTATTTGTTGTTTATTATGCCATGGAAAACAAATAAAAAAGGTTGAATTATTGAAAAGCTCTTTATGTTCTGTACTTATTTATATAATATATTATTATGTGTAAGAAATTGTTGGCAGTTGCATTTTATGTAATAATAATTTTTACGTAACTTTCTGCCTAAAAGCTCAGTTTTTGAGACTGCCAGGTATGATATTTTAATTTTTTTAAATTTTAATTGATCGGGCACGAGATTCGCTGAAGGCCCAGGCCATAAATTCCTAAATTAACTATTACCTAGCAACATTTATAACATATTCAGGACCGGAATACGGATTAACTTACAAACTGCTAATTTATCTGTAGTATTAAAAGTGATAGTCATCATCGTAGAATTATTATTTTTCTCAAATATTTTATCGATTTAATAGTGATCATAGAGGAAACCTTTAACCTATCAGAACGAAACAGAAGAAATGTAAAAGATAATTTGTTAACTTGCAGGCGATGACAACATATATTAAACTGATAGATTTAATCTTGGATGATTATTTCACAATAATATTTTCACTTTTTGTTGTTTGAACTAAATAGATAAGAAGTCAGAAGTGGCTGGAATCGTCACCCGCATTGATCTTCTGAACTACATCGCCTCAGTAGATGCAACGGAAGCCGAAAAAAATAACCACTGAACGCAGATGTACTGTTCCTTCTGGTAGGACAAATAAGAACAAAAAATTAAGTCGTCGAGTCACTGTCACAGGCGAAACTGTAACACAGTTTTAAAGATATTCCTCATTCATGAATTTTTCAGTTATTGAACTGTTGCCTACTTTTATTAATGTTTTGTATAGTAGCATAATTGCCATATTATATTAATGAAATTATTTTAGTCGAATTCTACATAGAGGTTTCACCGATAAACTATAGTTAAAGCCTATATAGTAAAACATGACTTAATTTTTTAAGTACCGACAGCGTTAGATATTTGTGAGTACCCTTTTTGAGTGCGGTAGAAGTACAAAATGCAATAGAACTGCCAATTTTAATAGTAAAATATAAGCGACAATTTGACCTTAAACACAGAAATCATTGTTAATTCGAACTCTGTCCTTATAAGCAGCATCTGTGACCTGCAGTAGTCTGCTGTAATCTATCAACTGCGATTTACAATTTTTACACTTTCTAAATTTTCGGGATTTTACAGCAACAAGTATGCTTAGGACAAACCAGTCTTACTCTAACAACTCTTTGCTAATATTGACTTTTAGTTAGAGTTGATATGTCTATTAAAGCTATAGACCCTTTAATTGCGCTGCTTGAATGCATTTTGTCTAACTACAATTGCTTAAGCCAACTTTAATACCTCTACAAAATAATCATTCCATCACATGAACAGACTCTCAATAAAAATGACCTCCTAAAGAAAATTTTCCATAACTTTCGTATCTGATGTTTGTTTTTCATGTAAATTTAAAAAATACGGGCCCATATTTCTTGTCCAATTCTACATATATCTAGCAAATTTCATGACGATACATACTGCGCAAGTCGTCTTATACCATTAATGCTCCATAACCCTACATTTTGATGCTTTTACAGTGCATAAACCTATTTCTTTTAATTATAGTGCTTATTTGTTCATTAAATTTTACCGATCTATAAATTTCCTTTAGTCGCAGACTAATGCTGGAATCTCCACATTCATTGTGAAGCTCCTCAATGTTTATTAGGCTTCAAAATTGGAGACCGCACAATAACCCACAACTCTTGACAACATTAGGGTAGTCTTGAGGCAATAAATTACATTATTAGGTACCTGGATTCACGACCACTGATTACTTGTACTTTTTAGCATCTTGCCTGTAATTCAGGAGTAAACCTCATGTTTTGCTCATTTTAAACCTATAGATCAACATTTCCCCTTGTTGTGCTCGGGTGTGGCTGGACCACTGCAGAATAGGACAACCGCAAACGATCTGCTGCGCTTACGTAAGAGGATGGCAGGAGCTGAGGATGGCAAGAGGGGACCCTCACCTCACCACGATATATTTTCCCACAGGATTAAATGGTAGTTAATCCTTAAAACTGAGGAAAGCAACGAGAAGCCACCTCAGAAGCCGTACTTTTCCCAAACTATAGGTTACATAAGGTACGAATAAGGCAGAGACTTCCTTAGCATTTTAAACTACCAAACAGTCATATTTTTAGGTCGATATGGAAGTTTAAAACATGTCTAATTGAGAAATTTAATAGGCCTAATGAAAGCAGAGTCAATGTCTAAAAAGGGTATATACATGTATAACTCGACATGTAGACTTACTATGTGCATTTCAATGAGATTTGGAGCATATCCGTAGACCTGGACCAGAAAAGGTCGTAATTACCTGACACAGTCATCAGGTACGGAAGAATGGAAAATTTTCTATAGGAGGGTCATATTTATGGCGCATTCAGAATAAAACTTGCCTGTAGAAAATTGTTTAAAGTGAATTGATAGCCTATACTTCAGTAGCGTGGTGTTATTGGCCATTAAGTTTTTATGATCAGCGTCTAATAAGACAGACAATTCATTCGCAGTCCTCACACTTTCTCTCTTTCTCTCTTTCTCGTTATCTCTCTCTCTCTCTCTATCTATCTCTCTCGCTCTCTCTCTCTCACGTTCTCTCTCTCTCTCTCGTTATCGCGCTCTCCCTATCTCTCCCTGTATGCATATCGCTTGCATTGAAAGCTTCTAAGGTCTAACCCACTCCTGCAACATCTATTGAAACACTACACCTTTCGTAAAAGATAAAGCTTGAGAGCAATATTTACATTATTAAGAAAATACTTTAGAAATACTGCATTAACTCGTCTAGACTTCCTACATGTAGCCAGGTCTATCACTGATATTCCATATCCTCTCACTCTTGACTTCTGATTCTCATGTTTCGCATCTCTTTATCGTTTCTCTCGCTGTGTTTTACCTACCCTCTTTCTCTGCGTTCTCATTCACTTTTTGTATCCCATCCTTATCTCCCTCTCTCTCCCTCCTTGCGTAAAATTAAGTATATGAATAAAATTAAATTACAATTATTTATTATCGGTTTATAGCACCGACGGTAAACTATACAAATAATTTCAAGAATTAATGTTCTGCGCTGTAGGTGCGATCGTTTTTCACATGTGACGTATTTCGGCACGATCCTGTCTAAAAATTGTGATTTTATTAAAATATATCTTGGGATTATGTACGTACTCTGCATACATGTCAGTAAAAGTAGTATTGTAATTTGTATTGCGTAAGAAATTAAATTTAGATCTGTTCATACCTTTGATAACTATTGTAACTTGGCTTATTGCTTGTATCTATATATTAAAATATCTCAACTATTACAATATTTTCCAACTCTAGCTTGTAACTAAGGTTGGAGCTGTGTAAACGCAACAAATTTCAATGAATATAGATCAGATAAACATTTTAAGGCTGATATTTAAATGAAATTAAATGTTCCTGTGCTTTCTTAATAGTGGATGCTAGTCCCTGACATCATCCCTGGATGAGGAAACGGACGTTAAACTTTTTAATTATTATTATTATTATTATTATTATTGTTATTAGTTTACAGGCCTACCGTGAGTGACATAAAGAAATTTTTAGTAAACAATTCACTGCTTTTTTCGATGCAAAAATAAACTAAAACATTGCTAAAGAAACGAATACACAATGCGCATACTGTGCATCTCTAATAAAAATTCCATTTAACAATCAGCAACGTTATAGTGAAAGTTTTGCCTGAAGGCAATCTGAGGCGAAGCAATTCAATCATTCTTAAAGTTGAGAGTTGCGGGGGTAACAATTAGTTAGATTGATTGATGCGATGCGACTAAAAAAGATATGCTCGACTAAAAACTCGACAGTTGAGTCTTATTATCACATAACCGAACCAATCCGACGGCATGGAGCATCGATTCTCTCTCTCTCTCTCTCTCTCTCTCTCTCTCTTAGTGCACTGCCTACTGGCAAGTCCATGGTATATAACGCCTCCACTCTGCTCTGTCTTCCGCTTTCGAGTTAGGAAACTGACGTTAACATTAGCTTTTTTCCTATTCATGTCCACATATGAGTGGATCTTTAAATCATCTAACATTCCTAATCTCGGCCTGCTTTTCCTCTATTTCCTTCCATTCGGCCTTCTCTGACCTCTTTTAGTATACTTTCCCCCCCCCCCCCCCCCCCCTAGAATATGTCCTATTCAATTCATCTTCCTATTTCTTAATACATTTATCTAATTTATCTAAAATGTATCTATTTCTTATCATTTGTCTATCTGTACCAACTCTCTCCAGAACTTCCTCATTGTAACCTTTTGAGGCCAGCTAATCATTTCCATTCTTCTCCATAACCAAATTGCCAATGCCTCTAGTTCCTGATATCTTCCTTCTTTAAGGTCCATGTTTCACATCCATATAATAGAGTGGTCCAAACCAAGGCTTTCACCATCATTATCAATACGAACTATATTTATTTAATAAGGCTACTTCTGATTGGTTCGAGTGATAGAAATTTAAACTGAAGTATCGAGCATTTAGCCCGAAGTGATTTAAGATGAAGCACGAATGCGTCGTTGTTGTGACACATTGTTGTGATATAATTAGACTGGGTTTTCTCGTCAGGTGACAGCCTTGATGTGTTCTTGACAGTGAGAGAGATCAATCGCTGTTACGTCTTTGAGCGTTAAAGAAATAATAGATGAATTGTGACTGAGTTAAATTCAAACGATGTAAAAGTCATACATTCTTAGACGTGCATTCACTGAAGTAACTAACCAGCTTATAAGATTATTAGTTAGTTAGCTATTAGTACTTGAGCTTCTTATGTTAATGCATATAAAATTATGCATTAACATGCATAGGTTATCACCTATGCAAATATGCATAGGTTACTTCCATAGAAATGCTAAGCTTCTAATAAATTGTATTGTTTGGAAAAAGTAGAAAAAATAATATAATTACAATTCTACAATTTTGTGTAATATTTGTTGCCATTGTATTTGGCGATTTTGCGTTGTGTTCAAACTTCCAAAGCTATGGAATCGAGAGCTATGATCGAGTAGCTTGTACCACGTGACTTTAGATAATTTTTTAACATACTTTGGTGCGATGACCTCGCCAGCTGTGAAGCAATGGCAGCTAATCCCAGCAGAGTTTCCATTAGTGCACTGGAAGCTGCTAATCTTCGCCGGATTACCTATCGTATTATGAAAGTAGTAATATTTAGGTGGATATTGGTTTTCTTTCGACTTTTGAAATATGGTAAAAAAGGCTAATGCTAACGTAAATTTCCTCACTCGAAAGCGATGTCAGTGACGGGCGTGCCCAAGATTTGAACCTCGCACATACTGATCCGCGGTCGAATAACTTACCGACATCGCCAATGGCTCCAGTCAAGTCATACATGTACATGAATTGTATGTCATGTACTAGGTCAGGATGCTAATGCAGACAGATGAGTTCAGGCTACAATTTGTAGCTAATTTTCCCTACCCAGGAATCATCAGCGACAGACTTTCCGCAAGAAAATATTACAAAATTGCTAGTGTCAAAGACCTGATTGTTGATCACTACTAGTGGGCCCATTAGGGTTAATTCAATTCATATCTACATAGCTCGTCTTCTGGATCAAATCCTAATGAACGTCTCAGTGTGAGTCCTACACACCCAACCATATGGAAGGATTGAAAGTAGTCGACTCTTAGGTACTCAGATGACGTCTTAGGGTAGCAGCAGCTGTTATGAAGACGATGAGCCGTTTATCCCCTTCGTTGAATTTTTACTTTGTTACAATTAGGAAGAATTTATATTAGGCCTACTTTATACTACTAGTTTATGACTATGTAATTGATGACAGCACTTTATTCCTTCTCTCTACTCCTCTCTCTCTCTCTCTCTCTCTCTCTCTCTCTCTCTCTCTACTTGTCTCTACTCCTCTCTCTCTTCCCCTCTCTCTCTTTCTCTCTCACTTTTGTTTCCTCTCTCTTTCTCTCTCTCTCTCTCTCTCATCCTCTGTTTACTACTTGTTGGCATTTCGAAATATAATTCATCCCTCTTATTAAAGGCCCCCGAATCAAAGTCGTTATTTAGTCTCTATAGCAGACACTGGGTAATTAATTTATTACTTGATTGATGGTAGGGTTTTTAGTAGAGAGACGTGATAGTGTATAGTAGAGAATTGTTTAATGTGATTCAGTTCAAACTGCTTGAATTAAAACCGCAAATGAAGCTTAATAATTATACAAATTATTATACTCGATTGCAGAAACCACGTGTCCTACATTTGCCAAGAAAACTCAAAGCTTGGTCTACTTTTCTCTCGCTGTGCGAATCTTTAAAAAGTCAGAAAATAAATATTGCTTAACTCTTCTAGTGTTGCGTGAGTAAGCAGCATATTGACTCAACCATTAATTTGCACCTGGCAGAGTATAGAATAGGCCTAATAGCATTTCTTTTTTTCAGTTTTCTGCTCTTTTAACCAACAAAAATGAGCATTTATTCAGACAGGAATCTCCGGCAGCTGCTGTTGTAGTTGCTGCATTTTTTTATCAAACAGCGACCAATACCTGCAGACATCAGGCTTATGTAATTCGTAGGCGTCTAGCTTGACGTAATAGTTACACAACCGAGATATTCGTTGTCAGCCATATTTGAAGCTAGGAAGAACATAACATAACATAACGGCACACTGAGTCAGGAAGCACAGATGTTTGTTTAAGGCCCATTTCCTCCTTCATCTCCATGGTTATTAGTAATCTTTGCCTAGATAAAGTAAGTGTTAAGTTTATAAACTTAACTTCAGCAAAACGTTGAGAACTGAAAACACTGAAAACTGCTTATGACTGTAGGGATGAATAAAGTAAATCGATTTTGTGGAGATTTCTAGCAGTGATTGGTGCGACTTTGACACTAGCAGTTTGCTTTAGGCTTCAGACAAACGCGCTAACCGGTTCGCAAATTATTCTCTATGTTTCTTTATCGATTGTAGCCCAGTGCAATGCTTTTCTGCAGACGAGGCCTGAACGCCATTTCCTGTCAGGGTTTCAAACAATTGCAAAGCAAAAAAGTCATAATTTGTTGTGGAAGTTAACCGGTTATTCACTTTTTAAGTATTTTTGCATGCATGAAGCTGCGCTGTATTATTTGAAATTAATTGTCTATTGGTGATGCAGAAAGTAGGCTATATAATACTAATATACTATATATAATATATAATATATATAATATATGTATAATATAATATATATAATATATAATATAATATTATATATATTATATATATATAATAATAAATATAAATACAGAACCAGTTTACTGTCTTGTAGAACACAATGCAAAACATATATACAAGAACGCACGCTTACTATAGCACATACATACCATAACACACGCTCACTAGAACACACGCACACTACAACACACACATACTGAAACACATACATACTATAACACACATACAATAGAACACACATATACAAGAACGCACACGTACAAGAACGCACACCTAATATAATAGACTCACACATTCTAGAACGCATATGTTTGTACAATTAATCAGTATCTCTGTTAATTCGATCCTACTGAACTCCTTGGTTCACACAAATCGACTCCCTCTAAACCGATAACACTCAACCGGTGAGACTTAGAATTATATTATTAGAATTAGGTGGGTCTTAGCTATTATAAGCTTATCGCAATCTATTAACCGTTCCACTGATAACCCAGTAAAAGGTCTGTCGTAAAGGAATCTATTAAAAATTTCATTACTTCATATCTGCAGCATTGGCATGGACGATAGTTGTCCTGGTTTATCAATAAATTTAAGCGGATGTAGCCTAACATAATCCTTTTATGACAACCCTTAAGTCACTGAAACTGAGGTTATTAGATCTTTTCGGTAACAGCTATAAATAGAACATCGGGGACACCAAATGTAAACAGTGGACAAGAAAACGTAAACACTGCGTATAATACCATTGAAATGTACTAGTTCCTCAAAAATTTCTAATACAAGCTTTCTTTAGAAATGTTATTTACTTTACAACCTACTATACGGATATTAATTAAAGAATAACTTAACACTTATAGTTTAACTCTTTCACCCATTATAACGGTATGCATGCATTGTAACGAAGTTAGAATATAGACCCGTTACATTTACATGTAAATTTATGTACCAGATGTCAACATAAACAAACCAGTGTTACCATAAAACAAAATATGTTTTCAATTACCGAACTGATCTATTCATGGAGATACTTCCTTAACAAACTGCTATGACACCATACATTAGTATTTAGTATCGTTTATTTGTTCATCACAGCACAGATTATACAAACAATAGCAACGTGCATGTAGTCAGACAAACAAACAACAATACGAAAGAGGATAACATAAAAGAGCCATAGCTCTGTTCTGTAATACCATAATTAGCAGCTATAGCAGAGTCTACTGAGTCTGAAATACAACAATTTCTATTACATTACTAATTACAGTAAAACCGTTGGTATTCATACAATTGAACATTTTCAAATTAGCAAATGGCCAGACACTGGCAAGTGAAACTCAAAATTAATTTTAAAAAACATCTCTAAATTATTACAAATTAAATTATTAAACTAAGTTCATATCTCTAAATAGCAAAAAACTAACTATTTAAACTAAACTTTAGAGTGCAAAGAAAAATAATAAAACAAGAAAAGGAATTATGTGATATGAATTATACATTCATATCACACTGACAAGAAACTATGCACTAGAGTATATTTAGAAATATTTAGCAAAGAAAATATTAAGATTTTAAAAATATTAGATAAAATATATAAAAATATAAAAATATCAATATTTTAAAAATAAACTAAAACGTACTTTAGGAGCTTAGGCGAATATCGAAATGTGAGAACCCAAAAGCACTGAATGAATTATCGTTTTCTTACCAACGTCTGGGGAAGAAGTGCTTGAAAACTTTCAAGGTCACTTCCCACTTATATTTTGGAAGTTTAGAGGTAAAAAATTACAGAGATTGAATTCTACACTATCAACAGCGATAACAACTCATAAAACTACTGGGCCTTTATCCTAATATTAAATATTAATCGTTCTGTTAAACACTTATACGACGTTTGAATTCTACGAAATCCCTCATCAGCTATACTCTTGTGTTTATACCTCGGTTGAAGTTTTTCATAAGTTTTAGTCTAGCTTAGTTTCGAATAAGACTATCTGTAAATGTTGCCGAAGAGTCTATGTTACAAAATAACAATCTTCATCTAGTGTACTGCCTAATTGCAGGTCCATGGCATATAACTCTTCCAACCAATTCTATCCTCAACCTTCCTTTTCATCTCTATATATGAATTTGTCATTAAATCATACAATATCTCATGTCTCGGTCTTCCGTTAACTCTTTTCCCTTGCATTATTCCTTCTATTATACATCATTTAGCAAGCAATAACCTTTCAATATGTCCTGTTCAGCTTTTCTTTCTATTTATTAGTACATTTATTAACTGTCTTTCTGTAACGATTTTTCATGAACTTCTTCATTTGTAATTTTTGTCAGTCCAATAATTTTATTTTAAATTTTTTTTTCAGTTTAAATAATTAAGTATTAGTGTCCAACCTGTAACAATATTAATAATGCAACAATCGAGTTTAATGTCGGTCTTGTCTCTCGTAGGCGGCAGAAGTTGATTAAAGATGGCATACTGAATCAGTAGCGCTACTTTAATAATTATAGCTATTGCGTACTTACATGCACTTTGTTAATGCTAAATACTTTGCTTTGGAAGGCAGATTAATGGCCTGCACTAGGTTCTGTTATCATGTACTTAATTATTATAAGCTACATGTATATATTAAATAAATTTTAAAAATTTGAAATGATCATATTTATCTATGACTATTATCTATGACAATTTATATATTTACCTTTATTTATCTATTTTATTTATGAGTATTGCTAGATGATTTAAAGTTCAACTCGTATGTAGAGGCAGTGCACTGAGAGAGATCATCATGTGAAAATTTACATCAATAAGTAAATCATCATTGACCTTTAGTAATCTATTAATTGATTACTTGACTCACTGACTGACGGATTTGTTGATTGATTGATTGTTAAATTTAATGCAATATTGCGACCTCAGTAGGCAAATGCTAGAGTTCGCTGAAGAACTAGACTATGTCTAGATGATTATAAAAATGTTTCTAGTTTCTAGAAAAAAATTGTGACTTGAGAAAAATCATATATAGGCTAGCGTTTATTTTGCAATAAAGAACGTAAGCTTTTAGACAATGCTGAATATGGGATTTTTCAACAATGTTGAATATAAAATCAACTAAAATGTCAAAGTGTAATGATACCGCTTGTGAGTACGTTTCAGGAGTTCATGTTGATACATGAAACCAAATCGATTTAGATAAACAGTTCACAGGGTTTGATGAGAACAGATATGCCATATTCCACTTTGAGCTCTGGTAAGATGAAACCAGTTCAATGCTGTTTTGCTCAGTGTGTGCCACTGATTGGCAGCCCCATGGCATGAATGTTTTGTAATTTCATATAGGGCTCCTAAATATATTAGAAATTACTAGTTCTAACTTCAACTGACTCTCATCTCTCCATAAAATGTAATTAATTTTCTTTTTAAGCACCTTAAACTAAGTATTCGCCTGTTTCATAATCCAGCACTAACATTCAAACGTTTAATATTAAGAAGGATTTAATTCAATGGCTGACGCAGGGCAGTGGTTGTCTCATATTAAGACTTGTTAGCTATCTGAATCTGCTAAGTTAATTTATAATTAATAGATCCATAGGTATATTCAATTATACTAATCAATTATGAAACAAATAGGCAAAATGAAGCTAAACGGTTTAGAAAAAGCAAGAAACATAACAGAACAAAAATACTCAGTAAAATTAAATGGTAAAGAAGTAGCTAGCATTTCATTTTGAACTATTTAAAATCCTTATTATGGTGGCCACGGAGTCTGGAGACGGTGGAAATTTGCTATAGCTCATGTCTGACTCTCAATCCCTGATGACCCTAATACGTCCTCCATATAGCTCAGAATTTGTATTGACTACAGAACGCAGCCCCGGGCTGATTGGTTGAACGACAGGAGCCCAAGCCTTGCAGTCTCTGTTCTGATATAACTCTAACCGCGCTGCCTATTTGCCGTTTCGTTATTTGTCCGATCTAATTAATAACTTAATAATACAATATAATAATAATAATAAAATAATAAAAATAATACTCATAATAATATTCATAATAATATTCATAATAATATTCATAATAATATTCATAATAATAAAGTTTTAACGTCCTTTTCTCATACCAAGATGGTGCCAGGGACGTCCCCCATCAAAGTTACCATCGTAATGGTAATTATGTTTTATGTTTGACGTCAAGATTGAATACGTCGCCTATTATCTTAAGATTTCTTGACAAATTCGAGCTGCCGTCACAAGATATCAACTGAAAGTGAATTTTATTTTTCGCCGAGAACTTAACCTTAGCAAGCCAAAAATGTATCAAAGACAATGATTTTAAAGTAATTTTTAAAGTTACTGAATTGCGCCAATATGCGGTGCGTTCAGTTTTGAAATAATATCGAGCACTGAAAGATTCGAAAGGCCTTTTGACAATTGCTCAAAGTATTTATTTTCACTTCACTTGCAGTAGGCCTATCTGTCAAAACAATTATATTTTCTCTAAAGATTCTGTGCAAGTGCACGTGGTATAGTTAAGAATAAAAGCAAGAGTTAAGCCTCTAACCCGTTGCGCTAGTGTCGATTTAATTGGACCAGACGAACGGCTGCGATTACGTAACAACCAAAATTGATGATTTTAGGAGACTAAAGTTTAGGGAAGGAGGGTGAATTGACCCAAAAAAGGATCTCATCTAAAACATTTTCTATAATATTTTGTTGTGCTTGATTTGGAAAAGGAGATATTTCTTTGTCAGTTTATAGAAAGTTAAAAGTTCATATCGAGAGAGAGTCAATGTCCCCCATCTCAGAGAAGTTCTAACTGATTAAGTAACATCAAAATCTGTCAGTGAGGAGGTTGTGGATAAGAAAAGTTTCACAAAATTCAGCTAGAACGTCTAGACATAAGGATATTTGTCGTTAATTAGACAAAGTTTGGTATGTGAAGTCAATCCGATTGACTATCGCTTTTCGACATTCAGTCTGAAGTGAAAATATTTTAAGTAAAACTTTATATTTTCACTGTTATGACTAGATGTAATACTATTTGATTTTAAATTTCAGCATGCCCGCGCTAAGGTTAAATGAAACTTGAAGTATGCTGAGTGTTTGAGCAATTTTTTATCACTCAATATCATTTCAGTTAAAGCATCCGACGGCTGTTAGTATCTAACTTTTCAGAGGCAGTACATACAAATAGTCATACTATGCATGTAATAATCACGTGGAAATAAGCAATTTTCGGAAATGAATTTGCAAAAGTAAAGCTTTGGCGTGATTAAACATTTTCATTCAGAAAGAACGTCAAATGATGAGAACAAAATAGTGGGAAAATGTGGTTTGTTTTAAACTAAGCTTAGAGCTGCTAAATATAGAAGCTTTTCAAACTTACTTTCAAGATTTAACAGAAATTTTTGTTATTCCTTTTAAAGATAGCAATTTGACCTCTACTTCTTCGAAGTCATTAACAAACCGATCTTTTAAAGATACATTTTCGGTTAAGCACTACTGAATTCATATAAGAGAGTTATCTGAAATATATCTTTAAACTCCGAGATATTTAAATGCTGTTGGTATTATGTATTGTAAGTAATCATTGAATATTTTAACATTACATACCTTATAATAATTGGCTATGATGAAGAGATTTTCTATTGCAACAGCTTCAGCTACTGCCACATGATCGCTTTAAGACGCTTCTTGCATCGGCGTTATCTTCCAAGGTAAGTCCTTCCGGATTGCAGGAGATAAATTCTTCATATGTTTTATCTATTCTGTTGTTGAATCTGTTCATATCTGTTCTGTTCTATCAGAATCTGCTCAGATCAGTATAATATAAGTTAGACGTTTGAATTCAGGATAGTAGCATAAGAATCCCAGAGTTGAGTCGGTGGCTTGTCGGCATATTGTTTGACAGTGGATCGGTAGGTACAGAGTTCAAATAAAAGTAATCTCCTCGTCAATGACATGATATCTAGCATGAAACTGCCGTAACACTCTGCTTAAGCCTCTTTGGGAAAATTAATCTACTTTAGTAGAAATCGTCTTCTTCATTTTGCATTTAAAAATTCAAATATAATGGGAATGTAAAATTTTTTAAAATTTTGAATAAATGTTTTTGCATAGCTGTATGTTTATAATTTCCATTAAAAGACTTTTTTCATAGAAATGAGTATTGTTATTATTTGAAACTTCTCTGATATCACTGTAGCTTTCTCCTTAAGAAGCTGTTTAAACATTCAATTTATTATGCATGAATTTTTCCTATGATGTTGAAAACAATACATCGTAAAATTCAAATATCGTCGCATCGTGTTCTCTGATGCACTATAAATGGTTAATTATCTTAAGGAATTATTTGTAATATTCTCACTCTAGAATTGGCTCTTTACACTTCTGCCAAACGCAAGTTATCTTATTGATTTGGTATCATTTAAAATTCTCGTTGATAATATGAGATTGTTTAATTAGTTTTCTTCCATATTTAGTCCACTAAGCCAGTTTGATTATATAATTTGTCGTTCAATGTCAGACAGATATTACCAAAATAGATATCATTGAGCCTATAAAAAAGAACTTGGTTAGCAATTCTGGCATTCTCTCCTTTGCAACTTTGCAATGTTAGGCTTGGTTTGGTATCAGATCTTTTGGAGTGTCTCCCCTTCTAGAAATTTGATTTCATAGCAAGAATTTTTTCAGAGTCTTCAATGAAATTTCTGACAAGAGTATATTGGCATGAAAATCTTCAATTTCAAAACCTTGCGATCTTCTCTTTCTTCCTTTTTATTTTTAGATAGCGTATTTCATCCTCAAGTTTTTCGGCACACAAAAAGAAAAATGTCGAAATGCATGTGTCTTGCAAGTTTTTTTTATGAAATAAAGGTACGAAACTTAACTTTTTGTTTTTGGTTGCTCTGAGTTTCTTGACTGAATAAAAAATTGCAGACAGTCGAGTTGAGTGATTGTTTATGTGAGCAGCGGTCCCGCCGTGCAAAAACTACACCAGCATAGACACACATACAGCCGCTCACTCGCGGACAAGCAGACACCGATACAACTAGACTGAGACGTAGACGTAGCGAGACTGATCGACAAGACATCATGGTGGCTTGCTTCAGATCAGTTAAAGTTTTGCAATCTAATAACAAAAGAATTTCTAGTGTATAACTGTACTAATGTAGATATCTATTGATAATTCGAAATATTGAGTATGTACCGTGTTGTGTTTTAATTCATGTGCTGCATGACAAGCACAGGCATCTAGAACGACGCTGATGAAATCAAAGATTTATTTAATTAGAAGACTTATTTTCCCAAAATTAAAGGCAGCTTAACGTTTCTGTTTGTATATATATATATATATATATATATATATATATATATCCCTTTATATATACATTATGTATGTACATATATATATAATATATATATATATATATATATATATATATATATATATATATATATATATATATATATATATATATAGCCTTTTTCTGGGGTAAACAGGACAGTTTTCTCAGGGAATGACGCCCCTGCCCAGTAAATGTTAGTCGAAGCTGAGGAAGGCATAGGGGGCCCTCCTCGTTATAAGCAGAATCCACCAAGAAAATGGTATATAACAACATGAATGAGTATTGCTAGATGATTTAAAGATCAACTCTTATGTAGACGTGAAGAGGAAAAAGGAAGACAGAGAAGAGTGGAGGAGTTATATACCATGGACCTGCCAGTAGACAGTGCACTGAGAGAGAGAGAGAGAGATAGCCTTTGAGATGACTCTAACCATGAAGCATCTTGCCTAGCCTAAAAGCGGTGTGTGTGTTGAAATACGAACCTGCCATTTCTCGAGGACGAGTGAGAGATATTTGAACTCTGTATATTTTTATACAAAATCTATTTCTAGAAATAGATTTTGCTTATAATCCTTATCAAATACGAAGTTTTCTGATTGTAATTTTTGTTACAGAAGAGACGAAACTAAGTTTTAAGGCAGAATGACGTAGCCTAATTTTATTTCTCTAGCCAAAATGTGACATCGACATTTGGACTATCCTCCTACTGGATTACCGCAGGAGAATACACTCAACTTAGGTTCTTTTGCATGCTTCTTTATAGCTATATCTCGTTATATCTAATTATATTATACATTATTATATTAATATTACTTTCGATTAAGTAATTTAAAAGCATATCAACTGTGTTGTTGTTTCCATTAATTTTATATTCAATATTACTACCGTTTGTAAAAACCTTCTGCCTTACTTAAAATTGTTGAATTCAGAAATTAATTAGGCTATTTTAAAAGCAATAATCGTTTTGTAGTTGTTCTTTTTTAGTAGAAATAAGAGATCTGCTAATAATCATGTACTGAATCATTCACTCAATTAACTTATCAAACAGTCATTCAATCAAACAATCAATCACTTAACAGAAAGCGAAAAAGTAAACAGATCAATTTAAACTGAGATAAATTACAGTCTTTAAGGCCAAAGAAAAACTACTGTCACATAGGCCTTAGATTACACAGTATAGCCTAACCTAACCCTAATGTCCGTTTGTATACTGTATGCATTTTGCATAATCCGATTGTATGAACAAATATAGGTCTACATGTATACTCTGCAAGCCGTAAAAACGGTCGACTAGTTAATTACGATCGTATGATCGAATGAAAATGTTCTCCGAAGCCTCTGTTCGCTGAAGGCTTTAGTTATATTAAATGAAAGCCGTCTTCTAAACGATTTGATCGATTTGTTCATAGATAAATTCTCTGTAGAGACAATGAATTAGAATTTTTACCTTGAACCGATAATTGGTCGCATACCAGGGAAAAGAGCAAGAGAGAGAGAGAGAGAGAGAAAGAGAGAGAAAGATAGAGATTTGATAAAGGAGACACTTATATATATATATATATATATATATATATATATATATATATATATATATGTATATATACATATCTATACATATATATATATATATATATAGTATATTAGATATATAGATATAGAGAGAGAGAGCGAGATAGAGAGGAGACGAAAGACTATATATCTACATGTATAAAATTCTAGTTTATTATATCTATATATATATATAGTATTATATCATCTATATATATAATATACTGTATATATATATATATATATATATATATATATATATATATATATATATATATATAGCAATGTTAATATATTTTATCCATCCACGTCTACTTACACTAAAGATAAATAATTCTTGACACGATACTCTCTCTCTCTCTCTCTCTCTCTCTCAGTGCACTGTCTACTGGCAGGTCCATGGTATATAATATATCTCCTCAACTCTTCTCTGTCTTCCTTTTCCTCTTTATGTCCACATATGAGTGGATCTTTAAATATCTAACATTCCTAATCTCGGTCTGCCTCTTCTTCTCTTTCCTTCCATTCTTCCGTTTGTGACCTCTTTGATAGCATGAATAAACTGTCACCCTTTAGTGTATCATACTCAATTTGTCTTCCTATTTCTTATTGCACTTATTAACTGTCTATTTGTACCAACTCTTTCCATGACTTCTTCATTTGTAATTCTTGGGGCGATCTATTTTTCCATTCTTCTCCATATCCACATTTTGAACATTTCTAGGTTCTTATCACTTCTTGATATCTTCCTTAAAGTCCACGTTTCAAATCCCAATAACATCATGGTTCATGCTGAAGTTTAGTCTAACTTTAATGTTTTCTTTAGGCTTTTTGTTAAGAGTTCTTGCCTATTGTAGACGGACTGTTTTGCTTATGCAATTCTACTACATATTTCGGTCTCGCATTTCCCATCATCTGTTATGGTGATATTTGAAACTCCTTTACTTGTTCTAAGCTCGTACCATATATTGCCATATTGTTTTGCCTCTTTTCTCGGACACTCTCGTAACTTTTTTCTTTTTTATGTTAATCTTAATACCATATTTCAAGCTATTCATTATTTTCTGCAATCAATTTTCATTGTTTGCTGAGTTGCTACCATTCCTTGATCTTCTGTAAATCCCAAATCTTATAGCAATGAGATTTGCAGATGACATGATACATACTCAATTAATTTATCCTCTGTTTTGTATATTTTTTTATTTTTATTTCTTGCTTTATTTCAGGCGTAAAAACCCATACATGAATCTTGCACATAGAACAATGCAACAAAAACCAGAAAAGCAAATAGGCTGCGCATAAATTGAGCTATAAAACAATTACTTATAGAATTAGGCATACAAAGCTATAATAGGCTCAAAACATCAAAACACTTAACTAGCATATTAGCATTATCCAGCAAGCACATTCTAAACTTTAATCTGTAATTTGAAAGGAGAGCATCAAAACTAGGCATTTCCTGGTTTCTAGCAGCGCGATGGTTAGGCTGCTGTAACGTTTGTATTCAAAAATATTTTAATACATTTATTATAGCAAGATCGAAACTTCTCTATTGAACCTATTGTAAACGACGACCATAGTGCTACATCATAGAAGTACATACAATAGGATTTGAACCTTCTTAACATTAAGAGAGCAATAACCAAATCTACGCTTTAATGTATTCGTACGCATAACATACCACGTATTTCACGCTGTATATCGTTATTATCACGACCATCATTGGTTATAATATGACCTAAATATGTAAACTGCGTTACATAATTAATAAAATAATTGTCCAACTTAAATCTTGGAAATTCCTCTAATACACTTCAATTTCGATCCTTAGGAGCAAATATCATGGCGACAGTTTTATTAATATTAAAAGACATGTTAATAAATTTAGCGTTAAACTGAAGCACATCTATTAAATACTGTAATGCTCTCCACGAAGGAGCAATGAGAACGATATCATCAGCATATGCAAGAATGTTAATTAATCTATTATTAATTGCACAACCAATCCCGGTATCTACTGCAGCTCTAACCATATCGCGTATATATCTAGAGAACAAATGCGGCGAAAGTACACTTCCCTGACGCGTACCATTTCCAATGTGAAAACAAGTAGAAACAGAATTACGCCATCGAACAAAGAACTGCTATTTAGAATACCAGAATGCAAGAATAAATATAATACTTTTAATCATCGTTAAATTAATCAAATAAACCACATAACATATTTTGCTCTATACTTTCTATTGAAATAATTACTCTCTCAAACCCGGATTGTTTATGCACAATGCAGATGCATTATGTTTTGAATATGACTCAAATCTTCACCTGTACTCAATTTATTGATAGGCCACGACTGCAAAGCCATTTGATAGGTAAAGTCTTGTCGAATTGATAAATGCTTCTGAAGTGAACTGTCCATTTTAATTTTAATTTTTTTACCTCCTTGATTTATTACTTTCATTTTATTAATCACCGAGTTCACAGCTTCTTCAAGCTTTCTTCTAAGATAGGATCTGCACTGCAATGTGTCTTGCTGTAATTTTTTTAGAAAAGGCATTGAAAAGGTGTTCTGAAATCAGTTAAATAAAAGCATCAAAGCTTTCTAGAGCATGATTTAGATTTTTAAACATCTGCTAGGCATTCTTTTGTAAGGTTTAAAGTGCTTGACTTCCGTTTAAATAAATCATCTGGCATAAGTTTGATTTATTAAATTAAATTAATTATTTAATATAATTATAGGCCGATAGGTATTATTTAAACGTTAAACAAGATATAGTCGTAAATGCAGTTAAATTAAGAAAGGAAGTGTATCTTTTAAGCTTATTCAGTTCTAAAAGCTATCGAATTAACTTCTTAAAATATAATTACTTGTAATGTATGGTATTTAATCGCTTTTTTATTCTTTATTACTCTTGCGCCATTTCCATCAAAATTTTGCTTCATGTGACTTAGAACTTATTATATAATAATAGCAACAATGCTAACTAATATTATTATAATAATTAATTGTTGCTTTAATAATCAGTAATAAGTTAAGTAGGAGGCAGCGAGTACGAAACTCCGCTCATGTCTAAACTTATACGTCGAACTGATGCTAAACTTAACTCGACCTTTGTAAAAGTGAAGAAGGTTGTTCTTGGAAGAAGTATTTGTAGAAGTCGTTGTCAACGACTATATACATGTATAATTCTTCCAGAATAGTGTCCGGGTCACTGATAAATAGACCAACCGCAAACTGCTCATGACGTAAGAGGCAACTACGCATGAACTGAGGAAGGTAAACAGAACTACCGCAAACGCTATATTTTTCCAAGCAACAGGCTGCATTTAAAGGTGTGGATAAGGCATATAGCCTTTAGTGTGCTCTTTATGCACTTTTCTTTCTAGAACATGAAAGAAGACTGTGAATAAAGAATATATACCTAGGACCTGTCACTTGAAGATTTCTATGGAAAAAAATAAAGATAAATTTTATACTAGTATTATATATACACATAAATATTCGTTACAACTAAAAATCTTTAATAAGTAGATGAGCAGGTTTGCGTCATTCGTCAGGAATATACTATTTTCACCTCTTTTGATGTAGGCCTATTCTTACCTCAGGTCAAGCGAATTAATTATTTCAGTTCGAATTTATTCTCCGCAAAGTGCTTTATAAAGTAACCGGTCATCAGTAACAAGTAAACCCGTTTAATTCGTCTCTAACAAGGAGCCTTGGCCATAGGCTAAGCCTTTCAGCGGTTTCAATTGACCATAAATTCTATTTTTAGAATTATGGAAATATTAGAAATTTTCCAGTCATAAACCGTTATATTTTATTAGCGCTTAAATTGAATCGTTTACCCTATGGAAAAGTTTCAATAAAGATTCAATAAAGACGGCTGAATTATTTAAGTTGTTAAAAGATGAAGTCCATATAAATAGGCCTAGATATGAAATTTAAGTAACTAAATATTCCCTTATGAACTATTATAACTCACTATGGTTACGAACTTATGGCATAATTTTAAATGTGTTTAAATTTATACCATTGAGATACGAATCTGCTGGCTTTACAGAAAATATGAAGAAAGAGTTGATTTATATTTCTCAAATATCTTCAATGGTATGTTTTGCAATATCTCAGATATCTTCAATGGTATGTTTTGCAATATCTCAGATATCTTCAATGGTATGTTTTGCATTATAAGTGTACTAACCTAAGAAACAATAACAACTGCTATGCAAAGCTTATAATAATGTGCTATTAACATCCATGTAAGCATCAAGTACAGCATCATTATATATACATGTATATATATATATATATATATATATATATATATATATATATATATATGTATATATATATAATATACATGTAGATCAGCAGAAGTAGTTATATATAACTATTTGTAAAGACTTAGTCTGAATCATTATGCAATATTGGACAACTTATTTGCTATTAATTATGTGAAATTTAGCGTGAAATTTTGTTAGAAATTTTGTGAAATATAATATTCGTCTATTTTTACAGATTTTATGAAAACAGTTGACATAATTAACGATTTCTAAAACTGTTGAAAAGGAAGTTATTATGCCTATCCTATTAAAGTTATGTGTCTTAAAAGTCTACACAAGTAGGCATATGACCTTCGACACCATTGACTGTTTGTCTGTTAAGGAAGTAAGAGTTCAGTGTAATTTGAGGCATCTGTTTTGGAAAATTTGCTTACTCTGATTTCTGGAATATACATGTAGGCCTAATATTCTAATTCGAGCTTGAAAAATGTCAATTACCTTGCTTTCGATGTCGGTATTCCCCCTAGTTTAGCTTACATTGATATATTAATGATGTAAGAATTGGCCAAAACAGTAACGTACATTATTATTTCTAGTTTGAAACTAAAATTCTGCTATAGGATTTACGATTAAAAAAAGCTAACGTTAACATCAATTTCCTCACTCTAAAGCGGTGTCAGTGACGGGCGAGCCCAGAATTGAACCCCGCACATAGGGGTCCTACTGATCCGCGGTCGAATGTCTTACCATTATTTAGGATAGACATATGCACTGGTATATGTAGATATACTGTTAATAATCATTTGTTAGAAGCCAACATATATAGGCCTATTATGCTATACTTACATGCAGAACCCTAGCAGAAGTTAGGCCTACTATGAAACTCTTAATACTTTATGCAAATTTAAATGACCTAGTATATATAAGTTTGCAATTAGTTCACTATATCGAAGAGTCAAAGTAGATTAATACTTAGGCCCAAATATATTTCTAGTGTTCTTTTTTATTGACTAACAAACCATTATTATGCGAAGATTATTTGTAAACCTAATAATATTAAAATTATTATTTGCATTCAATGTTATTATTGCTTTAAAAAGTTTGTGCCTATTTTGTATAAGATCATGAGCTAAAATAGATTATGAGCTTCTGCAGTACCATGATTTATTTTTATGAATTACAAGAATTAGCACTAGACCGAATGAAAAGGTATTTAAACTACAGCGATTAGCATTTACACTTGGCTACTCTAATTTAGTGTGGACCACGCTCCTGTACAGTTGTGACGCATGGACGTTAACAAAAGAGGATATTAGAAAGCTGGAAGCACTAAAAATGAGGCTGTGGAGCAAACGAAGATCAAATGGACTGACAAAATTACGAAGTACTGAATAGCGTTGGCATCAATAGACAATTAATACATATCAAAAGGAATTAAAAAGGAACTGGATGGGTCATGCATCGAGAGGGAATTATTTAATAAAAACTGAATTTAAAGGAAGAATGGAAGGAATAAAGATCAGAGGAAAACCGAGACTTGGGATGCAGGATGATTTAGTATCTATTGCATATATAGATATGAAGAGAAAGGCAGAGTATTGAAATATATGGAGCAGTTATGTCATGGCCCTTTCAATAGGCAATACACAAAAAACTCTAATTATACGCATAAACTCATATTATTTAGTGTTACAGAATTGATATAATTCATTTTCTTTCACTTCTATTTTTCTTTATGTCGATAATTATAAGTTCTTATTCACTGATAAAAAGTTTCAATGTCACGTATATTTTACAGATGCTAAAACACAATGTTTCTGTGCTCTGGCTGGTACATTGAAGCATTGACCTACCGAAAATTTCACGTACCGTTTGAAGAGTACATAAGAGGTGACTAAGAAAATACTGAGTGAGATAAAGGAAAATCACTTTAAAAATTTAAAATTTTCCAGATCTCTATGCTACATTAAAGTGAGGAAACTTTCAAGATATTGTCGCATAACCTTTTATTGAGATTAACTTTTTGATCGATTGATAGATCGTTATATAGCTTGACACCAAGCTGATAAGAATATGTACCTTGGATCTGCCACTTGTCAGAACACAGAGAGAGAGAGAGAAAAGAGAGATGACAATGTCTCGTCAATATACATGCATATTTCTTATCTTCAGTATTATTAAAATTTATTGTACGGACATTTAAATTACACGGTGCAAATAAGTATATTTTAAAAATATTTTATAAATCGGATATGATTATCCACATTTTTTGAATTTGAACATTTTTAAATCTCAGCAATGGACAACTTCTACTAATTTGTTTTTGAATAAACCGTCAATTGACGATTTCTAATTTTTGCTTATGTTTATTCATTATCATCACTTACTGTATTGTTAAATGTCTTATAAATGCCCTAAAGTTTTCAGTTGTGCTAGGCTAACGTGCACGGTAAAAAATTATAATTCATTGCAAAAAATGTCCAGGTGTGACTCTAGGCACTATAAATTCTGTATCAGTTTGTTCAGTTATCATTATATTCTTATTATGCAATACTTGCGAGTCTTGCTTTTGTTTAGACTTGCTTGCAAGCCTCGCATAGACGGCAGGGGTTTATAATGTAATTCAATCTCTGAATATACGTATCGGTATTGTTGCAATTATACATGGGTAATTGATTTTGTCTGGTATAATGCATTTCTAGCGTAGCTGGCGGGATATTGATTAATTCACGAACCTTGGCTCATATGTGGCATACCGCTGATAACTCAAAACCTCTCTGAAAGAAATTATAAATGCGACCAGTTGATATTTTTGTAGAGATTTTTTTTCTCAACACCATTTAGGTTGAGCCGGTGTCTTGTTGTCAAGTTGTTCGACAGCGTATCAGTTGTTGCAGGGTTCAAATCCAGTGATCTCCCCGTCATGCTATCGAGCAGGAAACTGACGTTAAACTTGATCTTAACCTTTTTATTTTGAAAATAAGTTAAGAAATAGATTTTAACTTTTCATTAATTTGCCCTAGAAACAGAGGTATAAATACTGAAATTCATTCAAACTTGACGTAGTCATACGCGTCGTCGTAACGTCGTCATACGTGTCGTCGTGACGTTGTCATACGTGTCGTCGTGACGTGTCGTCGTGATGTCGTCATACGTGTCGTCGTAACGTCATCATACGTGTCGTCGTGACGTTGTCATACGTGTCGTCGTGACGTTGTCATACGTGTCGTCGTAACGTCATCATGCGTGTCGTCGTGACGTCGTCAAACGTCTCGTCGTAAGTGTGAGGTCGACGCTTCAACCTACGACTCAGTTTTCGGTAGGCTCTAAAGCATGCCTCGCAGGCTGACTACCTGGAGATATCGTAGACTAGAAAGACGTAGACTATATATCTGTATAGCTAAACCAATTAATTAACTCGTTAATACAAATTAAAATTCTTTAAACTTAACTTTTTACTGAATATAATATACTAATCACTTATTCTCACTCACTCACTCAAATAATTTGAATGCATATTATAGTATATTTAAAAATTGTAATATATTAATATTATAATTATTGTACACTGCATGTAGTAATTGGGCCTATATAAAGATTTTAATATAATAGTAATATATATATATATAGATTATATTTATATATATATATATATATATATATATATATATCTCATATATATATATACAATATATATACAGACTGGGGAAAAAAAAAAAATCCCCTAGCGAGATCTCAACAACTTTAAGGTAACTCAAAATTTCTCTACGAAATTTTCGGAGCGTCTAGGAGAGGAATTTCTGCGTATAACCTGAAAATTTGATGAAAATCTATTGAGCAGGAAAAATATTACAGCGTTTCTACGAAAAAATTGCAAAATCAGTTATAACAAGGCTTTGTTTGCCAAAAGTCTTAATAACTTGGACAAAACTCAAAATAGTTTTACAAAATTTTCAGAGCCTCCAGAGAAGGAACTTCTACACATATCCTGCAAATTTGGTGAAAATATATTCAGAAGTAACAAAAATACAGCGTTTCTTCGAAAAAAATGTTTAAATTAATTTTAACAAGGCTTTTTAAACAAAAGTACCGCACATTTTCTTCAAAATTTGGGAATAATTTTAACATAAGAACGAATTTTAAGCATCATTTATTTGAGTAGCTAACTAGACAGTGCAGGCTTAAACTCCACCGCTTAGTAAACGGCCCTTTTCTGGCTCGTTATTTTCTTTAAAAGGAACGACTGACATTTCGAAAAGCCCTGTTAAAATTGATTTTAGCACTTTTCTCGTAGAAATGCTGTAATTTCGTAACTAATGAAAATAGTTTCATCAAAATTTTAGGATATACGCAGAAATTCCTCCCCTAGAAGCTCCGAAAATTTCGTAGAGATATTTTGAGTTTTCTTAAAGTTATTGAGATTTCGCTAGGAGATTTTTTTGCCCCAGTCTGTATATATATATATATATATATATATATATATATTAATATATATATATATATATATATATATAGATATATATATATAATATTTATATATATATATATACAGGGTGAGTAAAAAAGTGATAACACCTGCAAAAAGTTTAAATATCTCAGGCTATTGTTAATATTTTCAAATCAAATTTTTACCAATTACTAAAGGACTATTTTTTGATGGGATGGCCAATTTTCACCCATTCTAATCTATAGATTTTCCAGTTATACAAGCTTCAGCAGAGCAACCCCTGATTTTTTTACCTAAATATGGCGTTTGTTACAACGGTAAGAGCAAATTGCACTTCATTGGCGAGAGGGAAAAGATGAACGCTCAGCATTACGTCAATACTTTATTTCCCTAGCTGTGTGATGATTGCAATGCTCTCCTAGCAAGCGGTTTCATCTTTCAGCAAGATGATGCTCCGGCTTATGAATCTCGCCATGCACAGGATTGGATCATGGAAATCCGCATTTCATCAAGAAGAGTGAATGGCCTCCAAACTCCCCCGATCCAAAATCTTCTGAATTATCATGTCTGGGAACCATGCTGCGTCTCTATCAGAAACACCAGTCGAAGCCTAAAAACAAGACAGAACTGCAGGAATTGCTACCTACCATCAATTTGGGAGAGACTGCCCCAAGCTGGAATCAACAATGCTGACCTAGCGTTCCGAAAACGGCTGCAGTCCTGAAAAGCAGCTGGAGGAAAGCATATCGAATAGGCAGTAATGCTAGCAGATACAACTTTTCCTTTCGGAACCGCCACATAAATATAATTTTTATGTACAGTACATTCAAAAAATGGGGGTTGCTCTGCTGAAACTTTCATAACTGGCCAATCTATGTATTAAAATGGATAAAAATCGGCCACCTCATCAACAATTAGTCCTTTAGTAAGTGGTATAAGTTTGATTTGAAAATATTAACCATAGCCTGAGATATTCAAACTTTTTGCAGGCGTTATCACTTTTTTACTCACCCTGTATATAATTACTGTGATATACTATATGCATATTGTACTAAGTAAGATACTAATGTAAGATAATAAGGCTTGTATATTGCATTTATATTTAAATTTTTAGCAACCCACTCTTCCTTTAAATCATCAACTCAAAACGTGCTTCTGAGCTTGAGATTCTTAAACCTGTGGAAAATTTATTTCCTGTTATTTGACGAGGATGATTTTAAATGGGTATTACGAAACGTAATCCTGATTCTAATAAATTGTAAGTGACAATGTATAGATACTTTATATTTTAAACAAATATTTTCAATTATTATTTGTATTCTATATTTCATTAAATGATTTATTTTAACGTTTTTAAATGGTTACTGTAATACTGCAAATTAATTAATGTCTTTAAAGACTTTCTTTGTATTTTTACTCTTTTGCAGGAAATATTTTCTAAAGAAAAATTGCAAGCTTACGCAGTCAAAACGAGGAAGAAGATTAAATCTCTAAACGATCGAAGTCCCATCAGTCTACCAATTCTTACTGAGATAGACCGGGGTGCTATGGTATTGAAATGAAGAGCCTAATCCCGTTAACTCAACACATTGCTTTCTAAAAACAGAATACGAAGACCAGTGGCTTGTTCAAGTCGATATTTGCGAAAGTACATATGCGCAATAAATTTTCTTAGGCTTAGTAAAACGTTAAGCGATGAATTACACGATTCATTCGGGGGATCGCTGTGATCTACTTCTATGAGGTTATATCCATTGGTTCTTATTTATTTTCGATGGATTAAGATTTCAAATGCTTTGGAATAATATCTAATTGATAACCGGCTAATGACTAAAAAATATACGGTATATCAAAATCTTGAGCTTCATATTGTGCCACGTCTTGTGTCACATATTGTGCCAGTATTATGCAGCGTCCAGTGGCGCATCGTATGCCACCGTGACCTGTGCCACAGTGCCACTGTCAGTGCCACAGTCAGTGCCTCTCCCGGTGCGATACCTTGTACTGTGTCCTATCATTCATCCCAGAAGATAAAGTAACTTCTGGATGAGGTAGTGGATTGTATGGTGGAGTTATATCAAGACGAGTTAACCGTGCAATTTACTGGCTTTGTCCGGCGGTTTACTTGTTCGAGTAAACTCTTTCTGCCTTTAGCCGCCTTCCGTTACTACCAACGAATATTTGTATTTTTCTTCAATTTGTCATCGTTGTCTTTGCACACTTGCATTGCATAGCACTATTGGATGAGTAGACAGGATAGTGTTCTCAGGAAATGACGCCCGTGGCCAGTAAATGTTAATCGAAGCTGAGGAAGGCTTAGGGGGTCCACTTCGTCTTAAGCAGAATCTTCCAAGAATAATGGTTTAATCACAGTTTAATCTTATATTAATATGCTGCTTCTTACTAGTACTTTCACTGTTTTAAATCGTATCTCACCCTATGCGGTTTTATGTTAAACTAGGAAGGCTTGTATGGTTCTCTAATTCATTCCAAAGTTTGAAGGAGTCTGAATTAGGCCTATACGTTGACGTAGCAATGTGCAGGGTTTATGAGAAAAGCCTATGTTAGAGGTGTAGAGATGTTTTGAGATCAGTTGTAATGCATAGGCCTAATATCAGATAATGCAAGCCGCATTTAGTAAACTGCCCTTCCCTCCCAAGACTGTAGGTCGAAGACTTTAATACAGGTACTAACCTGAGACATTGAAGCCTTCTATTCAATGTTTGTATGTATAACTATAGATATTTAACAATACTGTAACATTTTACAAAGGGCGATATTTTAAATATAATAAATTAAGTGAATGAAGTGTAGCGATTATGCATTGTAGAACTCAGTTTCTTAATGCCATCGTCGTCAGAAGCAAAACAAAAAGTCATCATCATCAGAGTAACATGACTGACTGGATTTTTTACTTTAGAAGACTCAGTGGAAATTAGAATAGATATTGGAAAAGGCCATACCGATTACGCTGTAGTGTATCAGTTCAGTTACTATTTAATTTTAATGAATTTATTAGGAAAGCATTAGTTGCGCCTAATTAACACGTTGATAAAAATTAACTTTATTTATTTCACGAAGATTTCATTCATAAATAAATTTATACTACTTTATTATCTACTTTCTTGTCTAATTTCTATGGTTTGAGTGTATCTCAACGTAGTATCGACGTAGTATCAACGTAGTATCAACGTGGTATCAACGTGGTATCAACGTAGTATCAACGTGGTATCAACGTAGTGTCAACGTGATATCAACGTGGTATCAACGTAGTATCAACGTAGATTTGAGTGAATGAATAAAGAAACTTACAGCTGTTAGTGATGGGTGATTTCGCTCTCCCTGAGACCTTAATATGTCACCATGAGAAGAGTTTGTTGAACATGTTAGAGTCTCGGGTACAGCGCGATCACTCGAGTTCTTCAAGTATTTAAAATCACGAAGTTCTCAGCGTTACAAAACTCAATACCACAGAACTCATCGTTATAGAATCAGCGTAATAGACCTCAACATCATCAGAACTCAGCCTCATCAGGACTCAGCCTCATCAGAACTCAACATCATCAGAACTCAGCATCACTAGAACTCAGCATCATCAGAACTCAGCATCATCAGAACTCAGCATCATCAGAACTCAGCATCACTAGAACTCAGCTTCTTTATGCCATCGACGTCCGAAGCAAAACAAAAAGCCATCTTCATCAGAGGCCATCTTCATAACTGACTGAATTTTTTACTTTAGAAGACGCAGTGAAAAGTCTGGAGCTAAAGCGTAACAAGTAGAAGTAGATGTAGACTACATCTACATAATTATTATATTGTATATCTATAGCCGTCTCTAAGACATGATTTTGTTCAGTGAAAATAATCTTCTGCAATCCATACTGATATCGAACTTTCGATTTCTCTCTCTCTCTCTTTCTCTCTCTCTCTCTCTCTCTCGCTCTCTCTCTGATTCTGTTTTACTCTTTTCATTTAGTCTCTCACTCTCTTTTTCTCTATCTTTCTTTCTCTCTCTCTCTCTCTCTCTCTCTCTCTCTCTTTCTATCCTCTCTTTCTCCCTTCCGAATTTCAAGGCCAGGATAAACGTTCAAATTTTGATTTCAAGGCCACCAGATTTCATGACCTTATTGAACAATATGACGAACCTATACAATGTTTAGGCGCTAACAAGTACGAAGATGTGTACGAAGTTCATGCTCTACACATTAGCTGAAAAATATGTCTGCCTTAGTGTGTGCTTTACACGAACTTTGTGACGATAACATGTAGTGTTAAAAACACGTATTATAGTAAAATGATCAACTATGTTGATATCTATCACATTTTAATACACATGTTTAAACCGTTAGGCAATTTAATCCATTTCCCGTATAACCAGTCCAGTGAATGTCCGAGATTTTACTCTCAGATCAGCGCGGGGGGATTCGAACCCACGAGGGTTCGCAAAGTCACCTCGAGTCTGTCATTACTACAGTTTTAATGCACGCGACGGATGAGATAAAATTATCAGCTAAGATAAGATTTATATCATGATTACAACTCATTTAAGTAATTTAATTGCACTTAAAGATTTAAAGTAAGGTTACCAATTGAAAAGTAATAAAAACAGCTAAGGTTAACGTCAGTTTCCTCACTCGAAAGCGATGTCAGTGACGGGCGGATCTAGGATTTGTACAGGTACATGTACATGTATATCAGCTCAGCTCGACCTAATTATTCAACTGATTCAAAAAATATGATTCAAAAATTATGAATCAATTCAATGCCATGGACTTCAAAAGGAACAGCAACTAGTCAATCGTTCAAATGTTTACCCTCTCTCACTGTCAAATCAAGTGGCTTGAAGGAGACGACTTAGGCGATGCGAGTCATGGGATGCTGGTTCTATCCCTTGGCAAGAAGTTCGATCTTGTTCGAAAACTCTCGATGACTTTAGAATCACTCATGAATCACTTCTTGTGACTGCGCGAGATATAACTGTATTCAGTGGATAAACTATAAACCCAGGTTATAGTAATTCGATGTTCTTAATATTTTTAATAGAATTGAAGGAAAGGAAAACGGACTTTGAACAATTACGACAATACATTTACAGTGAAATGCAAGGATTTCTCATATTCTGTACGGGACACTGAAGAATAGAGCAATTATTGGATGTGGACGGCAACGGGAAACCTATTCTGAAACTATATTTTTAGAGAAGAGATGAGTAATTTGTTGTGCAGGGATTAAAACTTCCCGCCCTCCCCCGGGCACCTCTTTCCCCGGGCACCACTCCCCACGGGCACCTCTTCCCACGGGTACCTCTTCCCCCGGGCACCTCTTCCCCCGGGCACCACTTCCCACGGGCAGGGGGTGTAGCAAAACCACACTCATCCCAGGGCTGTAGCAAAAGCCCACTCATCCCAGGGTTGCAGCAAAAACCCACTCATCCCAGGGGTGCAGCAAAACCCCACTCGGCCCAGATGTGCAGCAAAACCCCAATCATCCAAGGGGTGCAGCAAAACCTCACTCATCCCAGGGATGCAGCAAAACCCCACTCATCCCAAGGGTGTAGCAAAACCCCAATCATCCAAGGTGTGCAGCAAAATCCCACTCATCCCAGGTATGCAGCAAAACCCCAATCATCCAAGGGGTGCAGCAAAACCTCACTCATCCCAGGGATGCAGCAAAACCCCACTCAGCTCAGGTGTGCAGCAAAGCCCCAATCATCCAAGGGGTGCAGCAAAACCTCACTCATCCCAGGGGTGCAGCAAAACCTCACTCATCCTAGTGGTGTAGCAAAACCCCACTCATCCCAGGGGTGTAGCAAAACCTTACTTATCCCAGGGGTGTAGCAAAACCCCACTTATCCCAGGGGTGTAGCATACCTAAATATTGCCCTCATTACCGAGCCGAAACTCGCACCGCCGACCAGGTATGAAAAGCCTCGAAGTCAACAGTTAAGCAGAAGAGGGATTGACCGAGGTCAGTTTCACAATTCTGTTCCTTCCACTCTGCGCACCTCATCATCTACTCCTAATTAATCTTTCCTACCTTGCGAACAGTTTCTTAGTCGGTTAAAATCTTTTCGATCTTTCCTATTCACCTAATATCCATGAACAGAGAACATCACGCAAACATCCATTCCGCTCGTAACCTTCCTTATCCGGATTACCCGGATTTTAGCACTCACCGTTTGTTGGCCACCTATCTGGCGCTGATTGGCTTTGATTTGGTTCCACAGTGTTCTATGTTGTCATGGACAGCAGTATCACTCTAATCGTATTGTTGTAGTCGTTAACTACAATGCACGTTGTTATTGTAGTCTAATATCCTGGTATTCATTATTGTGCATATCATTCTTTATCTAACAACAACAATAACACAATTAGAGTGCTACAGTCATCGATGACAATATCGAGCACTATTGAGAAAAAATCAAACCGGCGAGCAAAAAGTAGGTCCAAAAAGGTGCAAATTACAAAATCCAGAAAGTCAGTTCAAAACAAGGTACTAAGATCCAAACCAACTATAAAAAGGGCATTAGGTTCTTGAGGGCCTAGGCTCCAGAAATGTAACTTTGTTATTGGCTTACTAATAGTTTAACAAAATTTTGTGCGAAGTTGAAAAGGCTCGATTCCTTAACTTTTTGGATACGGAACTTCAAATCAATTGATGGATGAATTGATTTAGTTAGTAACTTTTTTTTAATGTCTCAATAGCGCAATGGATAACGTCATGAACTTTTAAATGACATATCCATTGGTGAATTGAACCCTCGCGGGTTCGAATCCCAGCCGCGCTGATCTGAGAGTCAAAATCTCGGACATTCACTGGGCTGGTTACTCGGAAAATGGAATAATTTGCTTAACGGATTTAACATGTGATAGATATCAACATAGTTGATCATTTGACTACAATGCGTGTTTACTTTTAACCTCTGCCTGCTATAATAGGCTTCACAAATATATTTGTTTACAAATATAGAATTGTTATACAAACGTAGGTGCCAGAAGCATTAATTGCACTCACAGCCCCTAAGGAATGGTGTTAACAGATAGAAATCCAAATATAAATACAATAATACATTACAAATCGAGTTGAAATTCTTTAGACGACAAACATTGTAATATCTTACAAAATATTAAAATAAGCCAAGCGTCCTTTCTACAATTATATTTATCTTATGAATTGCGAAGTTTAACTTGAAAAAATATTTGCGATCATTACGATGCCGACTACTGCCATCTGCTGAATATTATCATTTGATGTAGACACTAAAGTTATTCTCTCAAAAAACGCAAAAATCACTAACGGCTTTTTTAATTTTTTGCAGAGGAATGAGAGAATAGAGTCATCACGAACACCACGAAAACATCCATTTCGCTCATACCCTTCCTAGGCTGATTACCAGGATTTTAGCACGCAACGTTTATGGGCCACCTACATGCTGCTCATTGGCTTTGATTTGGTTCCGCAGCTGAATGTCTCGATAGCGCAATGGTTAAGGGTGTAGATAACGTCATATACGGAAAATGGACTAAATAGCCTAACGGATATAACATGTGGTATTAAAAGTGATAGATATCAACATAGTTGATCATTTCACTATAATGTGTTTTATTATTATGGTTCCGTGGTGTTTTATATTGTCATGGACAATAGCTGCACTCTAATCGTATTGTTGTTGTTGCTAACGGTAATCCTCGTTGTTAGTGTGATCTATAATCCTAGTATTCATTATTGCGAATATCATTCTTTATCTAACAACAACAACAATTAGAGTGCGACATTCATCGATGACAACGTCGAGCACTTTTGAGACAAAGTCAAGTCGTAGAGTAAAAAGGTCGAAAAACGGTGAAAATTCCAATATCCAGAAAATCAGTTAAAAAGAAGGTACTAATATCCCAACCAACATTAAAAGGGGCATTTGGTTCGTCAGCGCCTAAGCTCAAGAAAAAGGCCTATTCATAGATAAACAAAATTTTGTGCACAAGTCGAAAATGTTATAAGAATTCGTTAACTTTTTGGATACGGAACTTCAATTCAATTGATGGATAAATTTATTTAGATAGTAACTTGTGCCTGCTATAGTAGGCTCCAAAAGGAAAAAAGTTTGTTTACGAAATTTCGCAAGTTATAGGTGCCAGGAGCATTAATTGCATTCACAGTCTCTTAGGAATGGTGTTTCTAAATAGAAATCCAAATATTAGTAAAATAGTACATTACAAATCGAGTTGAATATCTCCAGACGACAAACATTATAGTATCATGCAAAACATTAAATTAAGCCAAACGTCCTTTCTACAAATATATTTATATTATGAATTTTGAAGTTAGTTTGAAAACATGTTTAAGATCATTAGGAAGCGGACTCTTGCCATCTGCTGAATATTATCATTTGACGAAACAGTAAAGTTGTTCTTACCTCAATAAACGCTAAAATCAGTAACGGCATTTATTAATTTTATGCAGAGAAATGCGAGAATAGTCTCACGTACTAGAGCCCGCTTTTGACTGATGGATCTGGCTAAAAGTTCTGTGGCAATAATTAATTTAATACTATTGCGGCTTATTCTTCTGCATTATTTTTAAATAATACGTACGACAAATGGCCGCAACGTCACTAGAGGCATTCTATTGCATGTGTAACATAGTTATCATAGACATGTAATCTTTGATAGTCCATTGCAGGAAATGCTGTATTAGTCGGGAGACTTCCAAAAATTTTTAAGGGGGGCGACAAAAATTTTTTGGACAATGTTGTTATATGTTAACCTAACTTCTTAGCTAATTATTTTCTTCAAAAGTAAAGTCCTGACCATTTTCATCAGTGCTAACTGATCACTTTCTACTTGATCGAAGGTGCTAATTTATTGCTTTTTTTGTGGGAGGGTACACGTGGCGACGAATCAGATAAGACAAGCAATACCCTAGGTCGGGCATATCAAGAAAGGATCATGTTTTACGACTATGATGCCGTACGGGGTGAAGATATCCTAGGTCCCAGAAATCACCAAAGCCTTGATAGTTGTCAGAGCCGATTGGAGGAACTAACAATCGATTCAAGTGGGAGAAACCGGGATAACCGAGACAGCCGAGACAACCGGGATAACCGAGACAACCGAGATAACCGAGATTACCGAGACAACCGGGATAACCGAGACAGCCGAGACAGCCGAGACAACCGAGATAACCGAGATAGCCAAGACTACGGAGTGGACCGAACCCATCGGGATAAACGTAATAATCGAGGCGCGCGAGTCCATCTGGAGGTTAGACCGGCGGATCGATCGATCTCGCCTTTCCCGGGGGAGTCAACGCCCCCGCCCCCAAAACGCGGCGGCCTCAGTTGCCGGAGACGGTCGCAACAATAGTTTAACCGATGATGGGAAATATGAGACTAAATATGCTGTGTGATTGCACAAGAGTAGTGTAGACACAGTGCGAATCAGGACCGCTACTCGGACCTTGATCAAAAACATCGGGATCCAAAGTAGTGGTCCTGATTCGCTCTGTGTTGTCTCGGTTTCACCTTGTGATAAAATAAAGTTAATGATGATAAAAACTTAACTTGTTAAAGTTAAAGTTGATAAAAAAGATGACCTGATAAATTTAAAATTGATAAAAACTTCACTTGTTAAAGTTAAGGTTGATAAAAGATGACTGGGTAAAGTTAAAGTTGATGAAAAAGATAACTTGCTAAATTTAAAGCTGATAAAATCACACCTTAATAAAGTTAATGTTGATAAAGATATGACTTGGTAAAGTTAATTTTGATAGAAACACACCTTCAAAATAATAAATTTGACAAAAACATAACTTGTTAAAGTTAAAGTTGATAAAAAGATGAATTGATAAAGTTAAAGTTGATAAAAACTTAACTAGCAAAATTTGAAACTGATAAAAACACACACCTTCATGATAATAAATTTTATAAAAACACAACTTGTTAATGTTAAAGTTGATAAAATTATGACTTGATCACGTAACACATGATAAAAACTTAACTTGCTAAATTTAAAATTAATAAAAACATACCTTCATGATAATAAATTTGATAAAAGCATAACTTGTTAAATTAAAGTTGATAGAAAGATGACTTTGTAAAGCTACACTTGATAAAAGCTTAACTTGTTAAAATTTAAGTTTATAAAATCACACCTTAATAAAGTTAAAGTTGATAAAAAACATAACTTGGTAAAGTTACACTTGATAAAAACACACCTTCATTATAATAAATTTGGTATAAAATATAATAAATTTGGTATAAAACACACCTTGATAAAATTAATGTTGATAAAAAGATGTCTTGGTAAAATTTAAAGATGGTAAAAAGAGATGACTTGGTAAATTTAAAGTTTATAAAAACTTATTTGTTAAAGTTAAAGTTGATAAAAAGACGACTTGGTAAAATTGAAGCTGATAATGACATGACTTGGTAAAGTTAATGTTGATAGAAACACATCCTCAAAATAATAATTTTGATAAAAACTTAACTTGTTAAAGTTAAAGTTGATAAAAATATTGCTTGATAAAGTCACACTTGATAAAAACTTAACTTGTTAAATCTAAAATTGATAAAAACACACCTTCATGATAATAAATTTTATAAAAACATAACCTGTTAATGTTAAAGTTGATAGAAACATAACTTGGTAAAGTTGCAGTTGATAAAAACACACCTTGATAAAATTATAGTTGATAAAAGCTCACCTTAGTAAAGTTAAAATTGATAAAAACATGACTTGGTAAAGTTACAGTTGATAAAAACACACCTTCATTATTACAAGTTTGATATAAAACGCACCCTGTTAAATTTAAAATTGATAGAAACTTAACTTGTTAAAGTTAAAGTTTATAAAAAAGATGACCTGATAAATTTAAAATTGATAAAAACTTCACTTGTTAATGTTATGGTTGATAAAAAGATGACTTGATAAAGTTAAAGTTGATAAAAAAGATAATTTGGTAAATTTAAAGTTGATAAATCACACCTTGATAAATTTACGGTTGGTAAAAACACGGCTTAGTAAAGTTAAAAGTTGATAAAAGCACGACTTGTTAAAGTTAATGTAGATAGAAACACACCTTCACAAAAATAAATTGGTATAAAACACACCTTGATAAATTTAATGTTGATAAAAAAAGATATAAAATAACTTAACTAGTCTAAGTTAAAGTTGATAAAAAGATGACTTGGCAAATTTAAAGTTTATAAAAACTTAATTTGTTAAAATTAAATTTGATAACAGATGACTTGATAAATGTCAAATTGATAAATACTTAACTTGCTAAAGTTAAAGTTGATAAAAAAGATGTCTTGCTAAAATTTAAAGATGATAAAAATAAGATTTGATAAATTTAAAGTTTATAAAAACTTAATTTGCTAAAGTTAAAGTTGATAAAAGGTAACTTGCTAAAATTTAAAGTTGATAAAAAAGATAACTTGATAAATTTAAAGTTGATAAAATCACACCTTGATAAAGTTATGGCTGATAAAAACACACCTTCATGATAATAAATTTTATAAAAACACAACTTGTTAATGTTGAAGTTGATAGAAACATGACTTGACAAAGTTAATGTTGATAGAAACACACCTTCATAATAAACATTTGATAATAACTTGACTTGTTATAGCTAAAGTTGATAAAATGATGACTTGATAAATTTAAAATTGATAAAAATTAACTTGATAAAGTTAAAGTTGATAAAAAAGATGACGTGTTAAATTTAAAATTGACAAAAACTTAACTTGTTAAAATTAAATTGGATAAAAAGGATGACATGATAAATTTAAAATTGATAGAAACTTAACTTGTTATAGTTAAAGTTGATAAAAAAGAGGATTTCATAAATTTAAAGTTGATAAAAATATGAATTGGTAAATTTAAAATTGATAAAAGCTTAACTTGTTATAGTTAAAGTTGATCAAAAAGATGACTTGGTAAAGTTAATGTTGATAGAAACACACCTTCATAATAATAAAATTGATATAAAACACACCTTAATAAAGTTAATGTTGATAAAAAGAGACGCATTGGCAAACTTAAAGATGATAAAAAGATAGCTTGGTAAATTTAGAGTTGATACATGCACACCTTCATATTAACAAATTTGATAAAAACATAACTTGTTAAAGTTAAAGTTGATAAAAAAGATGACTTGATAAATTCAGAATTAATAAAAACCTTAACTTGTTAAAATTAAATTTGATAAAAAGTTGACTTGGTAAATTTAAAGTTGATAAGAAAGATGACTTGATAAATTTAAAAGTTGATAAAAATTAGACTTGATAACTTTAAAGTTGATTAAAAAACACACCTTCAAAATAGTAAATTTGATAAAACATGACTTGTTAAAGTTAAAATTGGTAGAAACATTACTTTGTAAAGTTATAGTTGAAAAAGATGCCTTGTCGGAAATGTGCTTACTATTTATAAACACTTAATGTTAGCACTAAAAACCACTTAACTGGAAAAGTGTTTACAATTTACAAATATCACAACAGCAGATGTGCAGAATGAAACATACAGACACATAAAAACAGAGATACATGCAGACAATCTGTCAAATTATGTAAACAATAACAACAAAAGTGATGACGTAAAAGTGCTGATGTAAACAAAACAAAGTGTAGACTGAAAAGTGCTTATGTAAACAAAAAAGTGCTGATGTAAACAAAAAGTGTTGATGTAAACAAAAAAGTGCTGATGTAAACAAAAAAGTGAAAACCTAAAAGTGCTGACCTAAAAGTACTGACGTATGCAAAAAAGTGCTAATGTAAACAAAAAAGGTGCTGACCTAAAAGTGCCAGTCAGCAGTACTTTAACATATTCTAAAAATATTTTACAATAATTTGATTAGTTCTAAAAATATAAGTCATAACCCCTGTCAGCATTATTTTTAATATATTATTTAAATATTTTACAATAATTCTGTATACTTCTAAAAATATATGTCATAACCCCAGTCAGCATTATTTTTAATATATTATTTAAATATTTTACAATAATTCTGTATACTACTATAAATATGTCATAACCCCTGTCACAATTATTTTTAATATATTATTAAAATATTTTACAATAATTTTGTATACTTCTAAAAATATATGTCATAACCCCTCTCAGCATTATTTTTAATATCATTATTAAAATATTTTACAATATTTCTAAATATATCTATAAATGTATGCAGTGGAACCTCTGTCAGCATTATTTTCTTTAAATATATTATTAAAATATTTTACAATAATTCTAAATATATCTATAAATATCTGCAGTGGAACCTATGTCAGCATTATTTTTATATATTATTTTAACATTACACAAAAGCTTAGTAAATATTCTGTAAAAGATCACTTACCTGTTTTATTCGTTGAACAAAATCCATAAATTGAGTACATTTTTCTCTAACTTCCTTTGTTAAATAAGGCATTTCTAAGCTAGAAATCTACAGAAGCCGATACACACTTCGGAAAGAGATGCTGCTGCTCCGTCGAAAGATTTCAAATAAATAACAACTTGCAGAATTTACAGACATAAATTGCTAGCCTACATGTGATCGCCCAATGACCTGTAAACGTGCTTACAGACATTGCTCAATATTCTAGAACATTCTAGGACATTCTTCGCGTCAGGGCACCATCTGGTTTATGTCGAGACTTGTCTAGACTAGCCGCTGCAGAGCCGCCCGGTAGTGCGTCATCACCCCTCACCGCGTCATCCTCCACCACAGCAGCGCCGCCGCTTACAGTCAATCAGCAGCTGCTAGCAGCTGCTGATTGACCTAGCAGCTGATAGGCCTAGCAGCTGCTAGCCTATAGACTAATAGGCTAAACCGTAGCTGGGCTGCTCCAGTATTGGGGTTTCTACACTACTCACAAGTAAAAATAACCTTCGGCAATAGGAAATAACTTTTACAAATCTTCTAAAGAAAGAGACAAATATAGAGGTAGTGAAAACCTTGGTTTGGACCACGCTATTATACAGAAGTGAAACATGGACCTTAACGAAGGAAAATATCAGGAAACTAGAGAAATTTTAAGTATGGATATGAAGAAGTAGGCTATAGAGAGGATTAAATGGGCTAAAAGGTTACAAATAAGGAAGTTCTGGAGAGAGTTAGTACAGATAGACAGTTGATAAATGTATTAAGAAATAGGAAGAAGAGTTGGATACAGTGGCGGATCCAGGGGGGACCCAGGGGTCCAGGGCCGCCCCTTAGGCCCGACGATTATTTTTTAGAGTATATTTTCATTGTTTTTATGGCAATTTCAACGTGTAAATATATTTGTAAGGGCAGTGGCTAGGGGGTGGGGGGTACGAGAGGGAACTCAGTATTCATTAGCTCGGTTTGTTTCAAATATGGGCCCCATTAGGGGCTCATATTTGATATACTGGAAGTACAATATAATGGAAGGGGGGGTTCGAAAAATGTTGACCGTTTCACTTGCTCTCAATTTTCACTTTAACCACTGTATTAGAGGAAAAAAGGGTGTAAATAAAAAATGTGAACTCTGTCCCAGAGCAGTGGTGTAAATAGCCTTGGCTGGGAGGAGCTTAAACCCACCCCCCTTCCTACCGCCAAAATTAGGTCACTTTTGCAATTCGTCCAGATCCGCAGTTTCTTCAGAGGTTAAAAAATTAGCCTACATTTTTCCAAAACAAAGGTTCGATTTTAGGCATTTTAGGTTTTCCTCTGACTTTAGTACGAGTATTATTGAGAGGGGGGAGAGGGGTAAGATACGGGGATACAATTACTCTATGAGCCGAATTCAGTAATGAAAAAATATTGAGCCCCCCACGGCATTTTCTGGTTGCGTCACATATCCCGAAGAAGGCAGGACGTAAGCAAAAATGTGTAGTCTCCAAAAAAAGATTCGGGCACCCCCTTAAAAAATTCCTGGATCCGCCCCTGGTTGGATAGGACACATTCTAAGGTAGTCTACTAAAAGAGGTCATAGAGGGCAAAATGGAAGGAAATAGAGGCAGAGGCAGGCCGAGATTAGGAATGTTAAATGATTTAAAGATTTACTCATATGTGAACATGAAGAGGAAAGCAGCACACAGAGAAGCGTGGAGTCATTATATACCACGGACCTGCCAGTAGACAGTGCACTAAGAGAGAGAGAGAGAGAGAGAGAGAGAGAGAGAGAGAGATATATATATTAAAACCACAATATTCACTGGCTGGATTTTTACTGTTAATTATTAAATAACCTTAATTTAATTTAAACCACAATTGTTCACATTTACTGATTGCAACATCTCAGAGAAATGTTTAACATCATCATCAATTCTTACGCATATTTTAGATATCACCAATATTTTACTGGCTGTGCACTTGGCTTATTTGTCAAAACTGCCCGTCTGTCGCAGTCCACTCTAAGAACAAGGGCGAAGATTAGAAAAAATATAAGAAGTAAAAGAATGGCACGGATGAAACTAATCGCATGCTAAACTTATTGATGCGTTAAAGGTGGCGGCAATCGCCTCGGCTATCACTTACAATATTTTCTAAAACATTTGAAGCCTTTTCTATTTCACTGGCTGGAGTCAGTGGCGAAGTCGGTAAGATACCGCGGATCAGTAGGTTTGGGGTTCAAATCCTGGGCTCTCCCGTCACTGACATCGCTTTCGAAGTTTCTAGTGAGGAAACTGACGCTAACCTTAGCTTTACCAGCTTTTAGTTTTATTATTCCTTTTCAATTTTAGAACTCATTTTTCGAAGACCTTTCCTTGTGCACTATGAAAGAGCTGCTGGACTGCTGTCCACCATGGATTGACCGATAGACTTGATTTGGTCGCAGCTGCTCATTCATTGCAGCGCGATCAGCAAGCAGCAGCTGCTTAGCTGTAGGCCTTCAGTAATGTCTACACTGTAAACGCATAGAGAATAAAGAAAAAATGTTAACACTTTTTAAATTTTATTTGAATAGATTTATAAATGCTTATACTATAAGCTAGCTTTATGAATACACACATTTACCATATACGAAAGAGTAGAGAAAGATTTAGTGACCGATTTCTCATCCGAACACGATGTCATAGACGTCTTAAGCGGGTTGAAAAATTGTAACAACTCTGCACTATTAAAATGCACTTGCTAACGCACAGACATAAGAGGAACAACATCTAAGTTATCTATGTTGTACAGATTTGATTGTACATGTATATTAAATATAAAATTTTGCATATTGCTTTCTCTCATTTAGTCCGTAGTCCGCCTACTGCTGTTAAAAAAACCTATTGGCAACGACAATTTCTGTAGCCGTTCATGACCGGAACTTGTTCGAGGCTACTTTACAAGCTCTTGCCGCTGTTGAACTATTTGCTCTCGCCATGATTTATAATCATATTGTTTCTGCGCTCAGGATGGCAAACAAACGCTCATTGCAGGTTGAGGATGATGATGTAACGTTATCGCGGCTGCTGCTGCTTTCTACTACTTACGTCCATGCGCTAACATCAAGTCACAGCGTTACCATTTCAAGAGTTTTGGTATTTTTAGCATAAATTCATCAGTTCTTTGGCTCTGCTATTTCGAAAAGCTCGCATATATTTAGCGTACAATTAGTGCAAATGCTTTATACAAAATAATCTCTAATCATGCTTAATTAAAAAATAATTCAGTTTGTCTTGAGATAATGTAGTTTCTAATGTGAAATCTTAAGTAGTTTATGATGTGAGATAAAGTAGTTGTTACTATGAAATCTAAAGTAGTTTATAATGTTGGGTCTAAAGTAGTCTGTGACATGAAATTATGCGTAGTTTATGATATGAAGTAGACTGTTATTCATAAATAAATTGTACGTTCCTAAATGATTATGTAACAATGTATTATTTTATTCATTTAGATATTAGTGTGAAAGTTAACATTATCTCTTACAGCCACTAGCTAGGCCTATTAAAATACGTCCTTTTAAATGCTTCTAATGAAAGGCCTATTTACACATTCCTACTCATATTCAATTGTTACGACAAATAAACACTTCATCTGGTACTTCTATCAAAAAAACTCCAAAGCAGTCATAGCTATACGGGCTTCAATTTTTAATGTGCGGAAAATCACGACGTTATCTCGAGAAATATTAAATTTCGATCCTAGGGCTTTCTTCTTCTCTAAGTGCCGTGCCTGTTCCAAGCCTGGTCGGTCATGGTCATATTCCTCTATATGTCTCTGTTCATTGTTGTTCTGATCATCTCTGTTTCAGTTAACTGCACCCATTTGCTGAGACTCTTAATAAACGTCATTCGTTGTCGACCCTTGCATCTTTTTCCTTCTATTATTCCTGTCACTACGGTATTTTCAACTATTTTGTTCCGCATGATGTGTCCGAAAAATTTCATCTGTTGTCGTCGTATTCGGTTCAAAAGGTCACGACAAGTTGACATTCTTTGTAGAACATCTTCATTTTTAACGTGGTCTTTATAAGATATACCTAGCATTCTTCTATAGAACCACATCTCTGTTGCCTCAAATTTCGATTCTATTACAGAAGAGATTGTCCAAACTTCACTTACATATAACAATATTGGTTGAATATAGCATTGAAGAAGTCTTTTTTGGTATCAATTGATAATTTAAAAATCTTTGACATTCTTAGAATCCTAGGGCTTTACTCTCTTCAAATTGTCACTATGAAACTTTTACGCAACATGAACATATTTCGTTTGGCTTATTTTCTGATTTAACAAAGCCAAAGTAGAAAAATTATTATTTTAGTACGATTTTTGCAAACCAATATCCACTGTACCAAAGATTGCATTGAAAACTGCTTATTTGTTTGCCTTTTTGTTATTTTTCGTTGCAGACGATTTCGTCGCAAACTATCAAACGGAATGACTGTATCATATTATCTAATCTTTTCGTAGAGACTGTCATTGGTTTTTTGCTATGCAATGGCAACTGGTGCTTTTTCTAGAAATGTCAACCTCATCCAAAAAGCTACTGTTCAGTATTTGTCCAGAAGTATACACTATGACAGGATGACACATTACAGTTTATTTAGACCTAATTAGTGACTTACTAGTGAGATATTATTGTTATTCGATAGACGTATTTTATTACAGATTCATTTCCTTTATAGCACTTGAGTAGAAATCGTTGAGTAAGCTAGAGCAATCTTGACGACGTGTAATTGAAATCAGCCACAATGGAGACGGCGGGAATGAGATGTATCAAGTATCTGCTCTTCATTTTTAACCTAATTCTATTTGTAAGTATATTATAAATATTACTAATGATAATGATGGTGATGATGATGATATTATTATAATATTATTATTATTATTATTATTATTATTATTATTATTATTTGTCCTGCAAACGCAGCTCAGGTAGAATGTCTCGCAATCACAAATTAAACGACATACTATGGTGAGCCCTTTCGGGTGCGGATATCCCTTCCTCGAAGGAACCAAGCGGGTTGTCTAGGTCAGATGGTAAGCGCCCGGATGGCTTAACCTTAGTGCCTTGGTGCAATGTTAAATGTGCCGTTTTGGATGTCACGGTTATTGACACTATGGCAAATTCCTAACTGAATACAACTTCATTCACTGCCAGTGGAGCTGCTGAACATGCCGCCTAAATAAGTAAATGGAGAAGTACCACGATCTGTCCTTAGTTGTACGAAGTTGTTCCGGTGTCCATTGAAACCATAGACCACATGAATCCCGATGAAGTTGACTTCATTAATGGCAAAGGAAGGATAATTTCAGAGCGAACCGGCGATAAGCGAGAGACCAAAGGCTTTCCATAACTTTGCAAAGATTTAATGCAGTCTGCTTCAGCAATTCTTTTAAGCATCTAGATGGCCTCGAGTAGCCCGGCGGCGATTCAGCAAGTATAGCTCGAATCGTTTTTAACAAGCCCCGGGTTCTTTACACCCTTTGGGTTATTAAAATTAATAATAATAATAAGACTAGTCTAATATCGTTGTCAATTCCAACGGATAGAACGCTAATCCTTAAACTGTAAATCGGACTAATAAAATTCCAAAGGAACGACTCAATAAGAAAGGCCTCAGCTCAAAAGAAGCAAGTAGAGAGTAGCCTACGATGCATTCCTATCAATTACGTTATGATGGGAATACAAAATGTAACGACTTTTAGTGGTTTAGATACTTAGATCATATTAAAAAATATCTTTTAGTAGGATGCACACTGATATTGCACGCTGGTCGGATAAAAAAGCAAATTGGCATTTGTTTCGGGGGCCAGGTTGTGATCAGTAGCGCTGCAAGAGAATTGTAAACTATACTTATGAAGTTTACCTGCGTAGATAATACTTATCCAATTCTTAACTTTCATCCGTTCTGCAATAATCGATTACACATACATGTAAATAATCATTAATAAATATTTAATATTACAATAATCTCAGAAATATGAAAGCAAGCAAATTGATTTTCAATTATAATTTATGCCAGACTTTAGAGTCATGTTCTGCATGCAATATTATAATATATCCGTAGATATCTAGGCCTATATTGAAAAAAGAGTATATTACAATTACACTGGTGCTCTTTCCTCATATTTATTTCCTCTGGTGGTCAGCTAGACAGAGCACCTTGTGCCTTCTCTCATGGCCACAGGATTCAATGAATAAGATGTTTGAGTTGGATTTGAATGATTAATGAGATTTAAGAGTCTGATGCATTTATGTTCAATGATATGATGCTTGCATGATGAGTCTGTATGCAATTAAAATTAAAATTAAAATTAAAAATTAAAAAATAATAATTAAAATTAATATTAAATTACTTACAATTTAAGTTTAAAAGATGCTATTACTTATAACTCAGGCTAGTCTGAGTTGTAGAATAAGCGTTGTGATCACAGATGCTGAGAGAGCCAAATGATTTCTGAATTGGGCCAAATATAGGGTGTGTGGGTCCGAGTCCAGGAGGCCAAAGTGGCCCTAACGGCCCAGTCTTAACGGCCCATTCTTAACGGCCCAGCCCTGACTATAAGCCTGGAGCCGAATCATTGCGTGGCACTTTCATTTTAGATGAACTCGAGTGGTCGTAAAGCAATTCATCTCACACATTTTCAATTACAGCGAATTTGTATTAATGTCCTCAGGACTTTAAAATATAACGTGTACTCTGTGAGAAATTCGGTTAATCGGATGCTTAATTTTTAACTAATGATTATTTAACCTTTAGCTGAGACAAGACAACCGTTGTAACTTTACAATCTCCAGTATATACTCTAGTAATCTCGTAGGCAGTGCTCGCAGCTTTTGTTTGATACAGTTTCTCGGCCTAAAAAATGCAAGCGGCAAAATTTAGCCTATTGAGAGATTGCTGTAAAGTCTAGCATTGAATAGCTAAGGTTTCGATTAAATGTGCACTGTTTGATATTGGGTAGGCATTCCTGTGTATTGATAGGATCGTGGAGTTGCATAGCAATGGTAAGATGTGGGCTAGTGATACGCCGATAGCAATTTTTGGCGCTTTGGCGGTATAGTGATTAAGTATACCAGATGTTTTCAATCTACAGTTAGCTAGTTTGGTACCCAGAATACCTGTCAACTTATTGCTATGCATTGATTTAACTCACACATAGCATTGATAGAGCTGTATCGATTGTCAAACAGACAGCCATCGCTGTCAAAACTACGCAAAAACTGATTTAAAATAAGAATTCTACAAGATTTGTACTTACTATGTCTGTATGATTGTATTTCAAATCAGAGTAGGCCTACATACTCTTTCGTTCATGAAAGTCACCATTTTATCAACAAGTTGATTCCATCTCAGTTTCTTTAACCTTTTCACACAGCAAATGATGGGTTCTTTAAATTATTTAATATACAGTGTTAAAAACGACTCTATCAGTGATATAATCAATCAGGAAGAATATTAGTAAAGCTAAAAAGCTAAAGTTAACGTGAGTTTCCTCACTCGAAAGCGATGTCAGTGACCGGCGAGCCCGGGATTTGAACCCCGCACATACTGATCCGCGGTTGAGTATCTAACCGACTTGGTCATTAGCTCCAGCCATAGTGTTTACAATAAACAATTTGTTTATACATTAAACTATATTGTTTACAATATAGTCTCCAATTTTATAAACAATATTAAGGCTTACATAGAAATTGTGTTGAATGCTTGAAATCCATTCATAATATTATCACGATTACTCGAATATATTTGTCGCAATAAAATGCTATAAAATTTTAACTATTTAACTGCAACTTGAAGCGACGCAGTAATTGTTTACTATTACAGTGCAGTATTCTAATAAAATTTAAATCATATTACATTTTATTGATTATAAATGTAGAGGACACCTATTCGTAATAATCTCTGCGCAACGGCTTCCTATTATAAAATTCTAAAGAAAAGGGTTAAAACATGTGTTAACATTAGCTTCATCTGTCGAAAGTGATATTAGTGACTGGCTCTCCAGGATTTGAATCCCGCACAAACTAATTCCCATTCGGGTATCTTATCAGCAGAGCCATTGGCTCGATCACTTCTAGTTGAATCGTTATAATGATTGATTATAATGATCTGAACGGCTGATTTAAATTAATGGAGCTTTAAAGGACTGATTCTGACCTGCAAGGGAGGTCAGGGACGTCTCGTGCACAATAGTCTATTGAGCCATTTGAGAGATAGCTGTATGATGCAGATTTGTAAAACTTCTGAGTCATAATGGCACATTCGTTAATTTAATAAAGTAAAAGCTAAAGGTAAAGTTAATGTCAGTTTCCTCACTCGAGAGCGATGTCAGTGACGAGCGAGCCCAGGATTTGAACCCCGCGCATCCGCACATCCGCGGTCGAATATCTTACCGAAATCGCCACTGGCTCCAAAAAGTGACGATAAGATAAATATGTCCACAATACTAGCATCTGACATCCCTGACATCAACCTTGTATGAGGAAACGGACGCTAAACCTTTATTATTATTATCTCCATTGATCTAAGCCGTGTATTTGACGTACTGGTAACAGCTGGCAGGGCTCATCCTGATCCTCATTGGCGCTCTGGTGGTGGCTCGACTCAACGTCTACGATGTCTTCCTCGGAGAACAGTTCACCAAGGCGGCCATCAACATCATCGCAGTGGGGTTGTTCATTCTCATCATCGGCTTCTTCGGCTGCTGTGGAGCCGTGAAAGAAAACAGCTGCATGGTCTACACGGTGCGAATCATTAATATCAACCTGATGCTTAATCAACGAGCGCTATAATCAATAATTGAGTCATTGTTAAAAAGCTAAGGTTAATGTCAATTTCCTCAGTCGAAAGCGATGTCAGTGACGGGCGAGCCCAGGATTTGAACCCCGCGCCATCTGATCCTCGGCGGTCTAGTATCTTACCGACTTCGTCACTGACTCCAGCCAGAGTTATTGTTACTGAATTGACATTATTAAGTTTATCTTAGCATTAGTCTATAAATATCTCTTTACTTACCGATAGCCTAAATACTTAGTAAAATCATCAAATATTCACAATTTCGATGCTTTTTACCTTTTATCTTTTTTCCTCCACTTTATTTAACTGATATATTATCGGGTGTTGATAAAAGTTATATTACCCGTGATGTGTCCGGGTTGCTGAAGAGACCAACCGTGAACTGCACTTGTCGTAAAAGGCGACAAAGAACTAAGATCCCCACCAACGTCAGAAAAAGCATTCGGATATTGAGCACTTTTAGGTTTCAGAAATTGCTACAAAATTTTTGAAGTCCAGACAATAGCTAAACTGGGATTCAAGAGAAGAAGTTGATGATGATGATGATGCTAATGATAACAATTTTGTGTCTATTGTAGTTTGCTTTTCTGCTCGTGATGATTCTGATTCTCGAAATAGCTGCTACAGCAGTGGCTTACGTATTCAGACATAGGGTTTGTAAACTAATTTTATTCCATCTAAGGGTAAAATAATGTGAGTAAAATGTGCCGTAAAATTGCTTATTGTATTAACTTTAGTAGGTCCCTACACTAAGGTATTTGCTTTAATTAAATTATGAACCCTGGCATCATTCTTGTATGAGGAAAAGAACGTTAAACCATTATTGTTATATTTTACTATTGATATTGCTGTTAATCGATTTTTATTGTGATTTGTTAAAAATTTATTCATTCATTTATTTATATTTTTAACCCCCAAACAAGGGGATTCTTTTTACATTAATTAATTATTATTCTTATAATTATTATTATTACTACAAAAGATAGTTGACGTCATTGACGTGTAAAGCGATTGACGCATAAGCTCTCTAACCTGACATCACCTCTCGAATGTGAAACCACAGTACAATATGTCACAGATAGCTCAATCACTCCAGTGAAAGACCATTGTATTAATGCCCTACGTCCTATACTCTCTATTTCTCTTTCCTTCTTTCTCTTTCTTGGTGTACTGCCTATTGGCAGGTCCATGGCATATAACTCCTTCACATATTTTTATCCTCTGTGTATTCTTATTACCAACATATGAAGAAAAGCCTATTTTTTCTTCAACGTATGAAGTATTCAACATATCATACTTCATGATCCAACAACCCATGTCGAGGTCTTCCTCTAACCTTTTCCCTTTCATTCTTTCCTCAATTACCTCTTTCTACAAATCATTTCCTTTCAGTACCCATCAAGTTCTTCCTTCTATTCCTTATGATATCTATCTATGATAGCCAGTGGGCTACATACATTGAAATAACTTGTATATTTTCATGAACAATGTGCGCAAAAACAATTTTGTAAGTATACCCTTGGCCTGATTATGCTAATTTACAAACAACAAGCACAGCTAGTTCAAATACAAAAACAACTGCATTTGATTAGAGGTAACGCGTAACTTGATTAGTTATAACGCATGACTTGAAAACACGAAATTTAACAAACGAGAAACAGAGTCGAGAATCCAACAATATTATGTTAGAGAAACTCAATGTCGTCGATTACAAAAAAAATTGTGAATAGGAAATAGCAATAATATTTTAATGGGCTCAAACCCAAATCATGTCTGTTTGAGAAATCTTGATAGCCTTGTTCGATAGAACGACGTCGATGCTTCGATGACGCACTGTGAATGAAATTTATCAGAGAGGCGCAATTAAATGTTGATAGAGTAAGATCTACAATTTTACATTACATGAAAACGTGAGCATAAGATATTTTTTAAAAGTTAAAGTCAAATTCAATGTCAGTTTCCTGCTCGATAATATGTCAGTGACGGATGTACCTTTGACCTGACGATGAGCATTTAAACTTGGAAGCAAACTGTTACGAGATAATTTTAATATATGACGTTGGAAAACCTATAGATAATTGATCCGAAATAAGATTATCTTACGATGGTACAATTTCGATAATTTAATGTTTATCATTAAGTAACTGGTTTGATATCCAATAAAGGTTTAGAATCCGTTATAACCTTATGAATCTTAGTTATTTATCGAATATCTACAGATTATTCATCAGATATTTTCTAAAAGCTGATTGTCTTTTTCTACGGATAAACGATTAGGTACCAGAATATTTTCTAAACGTTGGATATTTGGTTTTTTCTGTAGATAAGTGATTTGGTGTCCGATCATCTTATGAACGACACGTACTACTACAACGATTCACATAACAGAGCGATAACTTACGCGTGGGACAAGGCGCAGACAGAGGTAATGAAATGGACAGCTTATTTCGCTTCAAGAGACTTCAGTATTTTGGGATTTACGATTGAAACGGACAATAAATACGCACTATTTGCCTTTTGATTTAGATAAGAAGTCTTTGGAAATTGCGATGCTGCGAGACATTATTTGCTGGAGGTTAAAGTGAATCTGATGCCTAATTTAAAATTTTAACAAATATAATTCTAGAGATGGGCAACATATAATCAACCTCAGAATCTTAGTAGGAAATAAAAGTGTTACATGGTAACACTATTATGTTGGTCTGGAAATATAGCGTTTTACAAATAGAAATGACGAACTTCATGTTTTGCAGATTCGATAGTTCACTTAGACACAAGCTCGCAACTTTTATCACATTTATTGTAAAACATCTTAAGCTAAAAGTTAACTACATTCAATTTATAATTTGTTAAATAACTGGACCCAAACCAAACGTGCACTTAGTAATAACTGTTAATCATCGAATCATCTGACTATTGAGTAGATCTATTGATTGTGCTGATGAAAGTGATGGTTGATCACTAGCACAGATGCTGTGAAAATGTGATTGTCAAATGAGAAGCTGACAATATCATACGTCGTATTAGCTGAATAATACCCATTATATTAGACATATACTGAAGCCCACACTGACGATAACTAAATAATAATAATTAAATGTATATTTATATTATATAACAGTAGCACTCGTCTAAGCCTATCTTAAATTTGTTTTATAGTCAATTAATTATAAAATTTCAAATTAATCCTCCATTAGCAAAGTTAGTAGATTGCGTTGCTATTGTTATATTGTGTAGATTGACATTTATTGAAGTCCCTGATATGAACTTAGTATAAATAAGGAAACGGACGTTATAACTTTATTTCTAAACCTTTATTATACTTGTATTATAGTTAAATAGTCAATGTATAAATGTATAAAAATTAGATTTATCGTCATATTTTGTATAAATAAAATCTTCAACGTAAAAATAATTATATTTACCTTTATATTCTGTATAATTATGCCTTATATCTTAAATGTTACAGTAATTTTGCTGTAAAATATTCTATTTAATAGTTTAAATGTTGCGGAGCGCATAACTACACGGACTGGCTGTTAAATCCACATCTCAACAAGACATATTCAGTGCCGGACTCTTGTTGCACCATCAAGGAACCCATCACCGGATGTGGACACGGAAAGGCTATCAGTAACACGTCAACCATATTCACAACGGTACAAAATATTTAATAATAATAATACTTAATAAAATGTAATAAATAATATTTAATATTAAGACTATTATTATTATCACTATTATTATACTGTTAATACTAATATTAGTAATTTTATATTAATAATTAGTAATAATTAATAATATTAATTAATAATATTAATTATTAATATTATTATGCTATTATTAATTAATACTACTATGATTATTATTATTACTTAATAATATTTAATAAAATAGTACTTAGAAATACATTATCTTTACTGCAAAGTTTAGTTCATCGTCAGCTTAGTGCCATAAGGAGACTTTCAGAGACGGTCCATCTGGGATTCGAACCGATGGCCTCCTGCTTAGCAGGCAAGCAAGTTATCAACTCGTCCATTAAACCGGCACATCTCTCTCATGTATTCTGTAAAATGCAGGTTCAAAATTAGCATACTTACAATTTGTTTAACTCCATTAATTAGTTGACTGCATATTTGATTTGAGTGAAAACGGTGCTTAACGATTATGCCAGTTTAATGTCACTTTAATGTCACTTTAATGTCACGGTAAAAAGGCCGAAAGCTTCTTGCCCTGTAAGATGCCTACTGTAAGATGCCTACCACGCCTCAGAAAAACTAATAGGCTAAGGATTTAGTTATAGCTATACATAAAACGGCGTATAAGATCATATTGTTCGTATTTAGGTCTATGCCTAAATCTATAGGCATAGGCCTAAATACTCATGTATGTGTGATGTCTGACACTGCCAAATGGTGGTTAGAGCAGGAAAAGGAAAACAAAAGAATAGTAAAACTTCAGTGGTTCGTCCTTTTTACAAATTTTTATCCTTCTGTCCAAAGTGAAAATATGATATAAAGCAAACAAGCCACATGTACATGACTTATACAGTAAAATGCCAATTGATCTTCATTAGTCCAACTCAGTACAGTGTTAGAAGAGCTGATTTCTATGATGTAACCATAGATATGGAAGAACAAGAAGATACACCTAGCCAATAAAATGATGTAGAATTTTCATATACTTCCGGTTCCATGGTAATTCACCGAAAGCCTATTAAAAGCAATTAATAGAGTTAATTATTAACAGAGTTTCATCAAAATTTAATGTAAAGAAAAGAGTTTATTTGTTACCATGGGACTGTATTGTAGTTCTTGTTACTATTAATTCTCTCTAATACTTCGTTGGATGTAACTTCTCTTCTTTCTATTGCAGGGCTGTGCGAAGAAATTCAACGACTGGACGTACGACAACGTGTCCATTATTGGAGGAGCGGCAGCCGGATTGGCTTTCTTTCAAGTTAGTACTTGCTGAACTATCGTTCGTAACAACACAGAGCACTATGAAATCATAATCGAGTTGATTAGCAATGAATAAACTGGTTCATAAAATAGTACAAGTCCAATATCCTGTAAATTAGCCTAAGGATTTAACCCTTATCTCGGAAAACATTCACTTAAATATAATAATGCAATTTAGGAACATAAGTGCGAAATAGTTTGCTTTTTTGCTCTTCTTTAGATATGGCAAAGACATATTATCAAAACATTCAGTATACATATGAATGTTGAAAAAGAAACAGTGGATTTTTATACGACAATGGACTAACACACTATGGCCAATAAGGAAATGATAATTAAATTTTAAATTAAATTGGCAATTAAAGCTGCTGAAATAAAATCAACATAATTTGTAGTTATTTTGCTTTCTCGGAAAATGAATATTAGTAATTAAAATGTATTTTTCTTTTTTGATTGGATTAAATATTGTCCCTTTAAATTCGCTGTTTATGTTGTCTTCATTGCTTAAAGATTGAAATAAATTTGTACCTACTTCACTTCTGCGAGCAATTTATTACTATTGTTTGATTTATTTCTGTTACGTTATATTTCATGTTACTTCAAAAGTTATTCTTTTTCTTAAATTACCAGTGTTGTGTCCGGGTTGCTGAAGAATAGACCAATCGTGGACTGCACTTGTCATAAAAGGCGACAAAGCACTAAGATCTAAACCAACGTCAGAAAGTGAATTCGGTTGGCGAGTGCCTAGGCTCCAGAAATTACTACAAATTTTCTAAAACGAATGGAAAAGTTTAAGGTCTATTCGTAGCTCGACCTAAACTCTTCTAATCGTCATCTAATTTTCTAATCTAGTATCTAAACTGTGATTCAAGGGAAGATAATGATGACGATGACTTCACAAGTTAATCTGCAAATAATATATTAAGTATTTCACTGCTTGCAGGTGATTGGAATAATCGTATCTTGCTGTCTGGCTAGAGCCATCAGAAGAGAGTACGAAGTGGTGTAAAGAAGAATAAATCTTCTGCAAGATTCGAAACACACCCCAGCGGCATCCGGGAAAAAGGGACCAGATAATCACATTTATTTCTTCAGTAAGCACGAATAAACAATTTTACCCGTATTTTAAATTAATAGAACAGATTTTGTCATATATTCATTTCGGTAAGGGGTTTCTTTATTCCAAAACGAATAAATTTACCTTAAAAACGTTCTTTAACTTCTTATATTTAACATGGACTTTTACTATTTGTATTTTGCACAATAATTTTTTTACAGAAAGTTACATTTATTCCAAGCGCTACATATCATTAATGAGACTACATAGTCTACACACGTAGTCTAGACTTTTTAACAGAGATTTAATCATAATTTATTGTTCTATAAAGCTACAGTATAGTTTTATGACTGCTTCTGTACGAAAAGTACACTGCCAGTGACGTCTGCATGGGTTTAGAAGCAATTAAAGCAAAAATGTAACATAAATTTCTACATTAAAAATATATTAATACTTACAAAGCTATAATGAGATATGGCTCTTAAATTGAATGAGAAAACTTTTAAATATACTCTTGTTTAACAAATAGAGTAAGTTTAACGTCTGCTTCTGTGTTCAGGTTGGATTTGAATCAACGAGTCCAATATACAATGCTAGTAGGCCCAATTTTAGCAACCATCATTTGATTTAAACAGCATTCCTATGAATTACTACCATACAGTATTATTTATGAATTAGAAATATGACGTAGCGATTTAATTTCAATATTATATATACTCGCCATAAATTACCAATCGTTAAATGACAGAGCTGTAATTAGCGTAACTATTAGAGAATTTCGCCAGCGAACGAACGTCGACAGCGTTACGACGCTCAGCGTTACTTCAGACAGATAGAGAGAGAAGACAGACAGATAGAAGGAACTGGCTTATTATATTTGATATATATATATTGAATGTCGATCGATATAGTCACGTTTAAAGCTAGTATCGTTGCTATTCGAGTAATAAACTGTAAAATCGCTCTGAAAAGTTAAAACTCCTACCTTATTGTCAATTTTGAACTAGTTTTAACATAACGTATCATTTAAACACATGTTTGCAATATACACCATACAAATGAGCGATTTTTGCTTATTCTTAAATGACATATAGTCTTATTAGACAGATTCTTGCGTGTTTTGCAGTTTAAAGAACGTCAAATTTTGGATAATCTCTTAGAACTGATAATTTAAGAATCATTTCAACTAAAAGTGAGTATCTTTGTATAATTATAAATTTCAGAAAAATGATAGGGCCTACTTTACGCTGTGAACATAAAGCATAAGGAGAAGCTTTATGGATCTTTTGCTATAGCAATGTATTTCTTACATTTAAAAGTTCTAGCTTCAGCAAACGTCTAACGACATCATAACCACACATACTTCTGAACCTCAAGGAAACGGTCAAAAACTCTGCAAATCTGAACACACTGAGGTCAACAGCTCCTCAAACAGCTGTGCTACCGATTAGTCCATTCATTCGCTACATCAGCTACTCGAGAAACACAATCAATTACATATAATGCAAAAAGTTAACTATAGAAAATGGTCGATAGAGATGGTAGATTTATGACGGCGCATCCGAGTCAACTGATTGGAAGTAAGCAGAGGCGGTTGTTATATGGTAAGTCGATCAGCCGTTTCCTCAGCCGCCAAGCTCTTATATCCAGCGCCGGGTCCAGAGGATTTCATTGCGTTGTCCAGCTGATTGTCGTTAGCCAGAGCTTGAAAATGCTGAAAATGACATGGAAATAAAACATTATGTAGGCCTATGTGTTAATATGCAAGACATAAAATGTACAACGATCTACCTCAATATATATTAAAACATCTTACACGAGCTTATTTTTAAAATATAATTCAGAGCACGCATTAACTTTTTCACATCAATGTATGCTGCCTGTTTTGTAGCTTAAAAGCTAAAAATAATTCTCATTTTAATCATGTACATAAAATAGGGTACTGGCAACTTGATTGGAATAAAAGTTTCTTAAACTCGTTATTCAATCTAATAAAATAGCTGTAATAAGAACTTTAAGATACCAGATATACTGGTCATACGCCAAAGAACACAGCAAGCATAACTTAACACGCTTCGTAGCTCCATAGCTATAGGGAATTTTATGGTTCAACCAGATATTTCTCAAATGGTTCGTGCGGGCAACCGAAAGAGTAGCAGGAGACTCAGAAAAACAAGTCTCACACTTTTCTATAGACCTGATTACTAAACTAGAATTCTGCACGATCTGTACCTGAGAGTTCTTGAATTCAGAGTAGAGACTGAAGAGCAGATGAAGCGACTGAATCCTCGACTTGTGCACAGGAATGTCAACCAAAGCTACAACCAACCAAAGCTACAGTCAACCAACGCTACAGTCAGCCAACGCTACAATCAACCAACGCTACAATCAACTAAAGCTACAACCAACCAAAGCTACAACCAACCAACGCTACAATCAATCAACGCTACAATCAACCAACGCTACAAATGCATCAGCAAATTTACTATCTATAAAGCAAATGTATATTTTAACGTCGTCGTCGAATGCCCATCTGACTTTGGTCTGTATCTTTGTGCTTTTACGCCTTTTACACGCGCAGTTGGACTATTCTTTAGCAACCCAGACACAACACGGGTAAAATGATTTCATTACGCCACTTGAGCAACCAAAACACACGCAGAACATAACAAAAACGCAAAAGCGCTACAAAAGAAGAAAAGAAGAAATACGAAAAAAATACACTGCATTTCGACACGTAGACCTATGAAATAGGCACATAACTATCGCAAGTATTTAAACCGTACAGGTTACATTTGACAAATGCACTCAACAGTACTTGTAGGCTATTAAGCTACCATTGTATCAAGCTACCAAATTACCACATTACCAAATTACCACGCTATCAAGCTACCGTGCTACCAAGCTACCACGCTCAAACAGTTTATACTTACAACAGCTTATGTCGACGAAATCTTTCAAGTCACATTCCATATCTGCTGTAGGCAAGCTAGCCTGTAGTAAATAATCAAGTTTTTGAAATTTAAATATTTCTTTTATATTTAATATAATTAAAGCTATATATTTTACATTAATATTTCATAATTTTCCTTTATAAACATTTGCACGGTTAAGCTCTATAGCATTAAATATAAACTGCGGTTTCGTCACGCAATTGTACACAGTTTTGATTCCTTGCCTAAAGCTGACAGCGTCTTCGAGTGTAGAACAATAGCTTTATTCTCAGTTTCAGTCATTTGCTAGCAATTACTTGAAATGTAGCAAGCTGCTTAATTAATAATTAACATAAAGAGCATTTCCATTTTAATCTGTCATCTCGTCTATGCAAATACAACTGCTATAATAACATTGCAAATACAACTGCTATAATAAAAATGAGCTTAGTAGCAATGCCGAAATGCATTGATATATACGGTATATATATCAATGCATTTCTGCTTTGACATAAGTCGTTTGTTCCATTTTGTATTTACTTGTAGTACTTGTGCTGCTAATCTTTTGAAATTTGAAATTAAGCACACTTCTCTTTCTCTCTCCTAGAGCATTTCTGCTCAAAGAACAAATAGATTAATTAATAATTACTTAACAAACAAACAATTAATAGAGGACAAGTTTTTAGACGAGGTACTCTAGAGATGGTGATGTACCTCTTTGAGAAGTTCTTCAAACTCAGGCGGCCATTCCTCCATTAGGGTGTCAATGTCTGGCATATTTCTGAAATTATACGTTAGAAATATATCATTACAAAATTAAATGTATCTAAAAGCCAACATCCAAAGATGTATGACATTTTTATTTATTACAATAAACAAAGTAACGCGTAATAAGCCAAACATACTAAATGTATCAGGCAAATGACAGACATAAGTGATAAATAACAGAACTAGTATAAAGACTACAATAAACTCAAAATACTTGATAAAATAAGAGAGATATAAATTATATTATTCATCTATGAAGAAATTGCATTATATACAAGTGACGTTGAATGATTTTACTTTGAGTAATGAACGGTAGGTGGAGGCTTGGTCCTGTGCAAGTCTGCGATGCTCTTGATCCAATTGTCGATTGCTTTAGTATTCTTGTCCGAGTTATCTATACTCTTTATAGTCTGCAACACGTACAACAACATAACGCTATAATAAATAGACTTTCCTCTTTCTCTCTCTCTCTCTCTCTCCCTCTTTCTCCCTCTCTCTCTCTTCACTCTCTCTCTCTCTCTTTCTCTCTTCTCTCTCTCTCTCTCTCTCTCTCTCTTTCTCTCTCTCTAGTCTCTAGTGTTCTGCAAAGTGTCAAGTGCAGGCACATATTCCTACTCAGAGTTTGCTTTCACTCTCCTTAAACAGCACTTCACAGATCAACAAGTTAATCCATTCACAAAAGGTTACGCCTGATAAACTATGTAACAATCTCTCTCACTCACTCTCTCTCCCTCACTCACTCACTCTCTCTATCTCTTTCTCTCTCTCTTTATCTCTCTCAACTCCCTCTCTCACTCACTCTCACTCATTCTCTCTCTCTCCTTCTCTTATATCATACTCTTCTGTTTGTCGCGCTTCTTTCTTTCAGATTCGTCAGATTAGGCAAATACGTCCATCCCTTACTAGAAATTCAGCCACTATCCTTGCGAATTCTATAGTTCATTCAAAGCTCGACTACTGTAATTCATTATTGCATGGATTGCCTACTTCTTCTCTCAATCGTTTGCAGCACGTCCAAAATTCTCTTGCACGTGTTGCTTGCAAGTCCTCTCGACTTCAATTTCGCTCTCTTTCTTTACTTCGCAGACTTCACTGGTTCCCTGTTAATCAACGCATAAAATATAAAATAGCTCTATTAACTTTCAAAACTCTGCGATTTGGCAAGCCTTCTTACTTATCTGAAATTCTTCTTCCCTATCGTCCCTCACGTTCACTTCGTTCCACCGATGCCAATCTTCTCTCTGTTCCAAATATTCTCACATCATTAGGCAGACGTTCTTTTTCTTACGCAACACCCACAATCTGGAACTCTTTACCTGCTAATCTTCGCTCTTTTTCTTCTCTTTCAACTTTCTCTAGCAAGCTTAAGACTTACCTTTTCCCACCGTAGACATAATCAATCTACCTTGACCATTTTTGATCACCGGACTGGCTTTCGTTTAGGACCTTACTTTCCTCAGCACATTTCTTTTGCAGATTGGTCTGGGTGAATTGATCTGTAGTGATGTGTGCTGTTGGGGACGTCCCTGACATCATCCCTGGATGAGGAAACGGACGTTAAACCTTTATTATTATTATTATTATACGTTTATTATTATTATTATTACTCTCTTTCACTCTCTCCTCTCACTCTCCCTCTCTCTCTCACTCACTAACTCACTCTTTCTCTCTATCTCATCTCTCTCTCACTCTCCCTCTCTCCCTATCTCCCCCTCTCTCTCTCTCTCTCTCACTATCTCCCTCTCTTTCTCACTCACTCTCTCTCTACATCTTTCTCTCTCACTATCATTCTCATCTCTCTCCCTCTCACTCTTTCTCTCTCTCACTCTCTCTCTCTCATTTTCTCTCTCTCTCTCTCTCTCTCTCTCTCTCCCTCTCTCTGTACATCACAGACAACAAGCAGAACTCACAACCACCAGACGTCCGTCACTTTCAGAGTGTCTGTAGCATACAAGTTCGTTTCATATAATTGCCCTTTGCAAATCGTTTATAAAATGCACAATAATTGAAAGTATATATAATAAAGTAATAGCTGTAATACGCACAACTTCTTTGAGGTTGGTTTGCTTGGTGAGGGCACGCAGCTTGAGATCTAGCACGGTGGGATCGGACTGTTTGGCACACGGCTCATCGAGAACTGTCAGTCCCAGTGTGTCAGACTTCTTGTCGTGTCTTGGTATCTATCGCATAATAATAATAATATAATAATAATAATAATAATAATAATAATAGTTCCGGTGGCTATTGAAACCATGGGCCCGATGAATCCCGAAGGAGTTGACTTTATTAATGGCATAGGCAGACTTATTGCAGAGCAAACCGGCGATAAGCGAGAGACATCTTTTCTTTGGCAAAGGCTTTCCATGACTTTGCAAAGATTTAATGCAGTCTTCTTCAACAATTCTTTTAAGCCGATTGATGATCTCGAGTAGCCGGGCGGCGATTCAGCACGTATTGCTTGAATCGTTTTTATCAAACCCCAGGTTCTTTACACCGGGGTAAAAAAAAAAAAAATAATAATAATAATAATAATAATAATAAAGGTTTAACGTCTGTTTCCTTATCCAAGGATGATGTCAGGGACGTCAAGAATAGAAATAGAAACGGAAATAGAAAATAGAAATGTTATCAGTCTGAATCAACATGCACAACCTGTGAGGATATCTATGGAAATTTACGCCTACCAATGCGTAATAATATCAATAAATTAAAATCAAATTAAAAGTCATTAGAAACCTTATCAATAAAATAACAATGAACTTCGTATTAAAGTTATAAATTTCTATTCGATTTAGTCAGCAATGCAGAAGAGAGTTTTAGGATATCTTAGTTCACAAAGACGAAAGCTAGTCAATAATTAATGATTCCTCTAATAGTGCAGTGAAACCTATAATTATTTTCCAGAGGAAGTAGGAATAGGTTTAGGCTTATCACCTTGGATAGCAAACGTGACACAGAACTGGGAGGTCTGAGTTCAAGCGCCAGGTTAAACAGCAAAGAATAACCTCTAGGTGTCAGGCCAAGTATTCTTAATGTCAGGTCAAGTTTTCTTACTGTCAGTATAATTATTCTATCATCTATTACAATTACAATTCATATGATAGAAATGACTTGAAGGGTAGAAAGATTCTAAACCTTCATGAAAGCATCGATGTCTCCCACAGCAGGTATATAGTCTGGTATGATCGGCTTCAGATGATGCTCAAGCTCAATATTCTGCGGGGTATATCTGGAATAGCATCAGCAAAAGCTCTCAACATTTACACTCAATTATAATAGCAAGTGATTTTAATGACTAGCCAGGAATTATGCATATCAAACATATATGATATATTTTACTTAAGATGGTAGAATATTTATTAGTACATTAAAAATTCAATAGAATGAGTTTATTAATTAGTACATAGATAAATAGTAAATTAATTCTTCTATCTTCTATTTTGAAAGATTCATCATTCACTTATCTATTATTTATCGGTCTCGGGTGTTTTGCTAAATGGCATGTCTAAGGAATATATTTCTACTCAAAGTCTGCTTTAACGCTTATTTATGTGCACTCCATCGATCACTTAATTGATAGCATTAACCAATGTGGCATTTTTATTAAACCTCAACGTAGCCTACAGACTGAAGAACGAAAGCTTCTGAGCTAATTTTTATTGTCTTCTTCTTCCCCTCCTTACGGCCGAAAATGACACTCTATTAATCGTAAATGCTTCAAAGCAGTAAGAATTATTTTCAGTAAAATAACTAGCAAAGTCATAAACCACAAGAATGAAAAATGTTGTTTAACAGTTTAAAACTTTACCTCGTGATATAGAGAAAGAGCTCCTTGATCTCTGGGCTTACTGCCAAATGCTCGTAATCAGCCGGGTTGTACGCCCTAAATAACACAGACAAATAATTATGTATGATTCAGTTATACTGTGCAGACCTTCAGCATGAAATGGCATTCAATCGATAACAGAAAATGAGACTTTGACAGTTCCTGGACAGAAGAAAGTATCCACAAAAATTCAGTGTTAAAAGCTGTCTCCATATTGGCAGTTTCTAGGGACTACAGGACATGCGGATGTAGAGAGTTACAATAGTACTAGAGTGTACACTTTATCATACTGCTGTGAGATTAGATTATCCAATAATTGAATTTTTGGAAAACTTGAGCCATTTTCAAGCACTTCTTTAGCGTTTAACTTTCAAGAATGTTAGATGACATATCTGAGGTAGTCTTCTCATCCTCAGGATCTGTTTTAGTTGGCAAATGCACAAAGGGTCAGGTAGGTTCACACTCGTCGAATAGCAAGTCATTTCATTTCTAAAATATTTTTGATTCCAGTTTATTTAGGCAATTCTCCGAGCTTACGTGATTCCTAAATCAGTTCAAATAGGCAATATAAGACTTTAGGCTTATATTGCAAGCAATAGAAATAAGCATGTACCCTTCTATTTGAGCACTATTTTCATCGTCATCATCATCATCATCATCATCGTCATCGTCATCATCATCGTCGTCATCATCATCATCGTCATCGTCGTCATCAGCCAGTGATTTGTGACCAGGAGAAGCAGAAGAGGCAGGTTTCTGTAAATGTTAAATAGCTAAGAATATTGACAGGAGAGTGCTATTATTAGATTATTATTACTTGTTCTCCGCAGAACACTAGTGATGTGCTAGTGCGATCTCCTTCCAACTAGAACCATTACAGCAAAAATGAGAGTCATTAATCCGACTGCAATGTCACCAGTCCCACAACACTTGATTAAATAGGATTGTATGTCACACTTATGATTAAACTTTTGCAACAGCCATCTAAAATACTATATCTTAATAGATAATAAATCAAATGGAGTACATAATAATGAAGGGATCGATTTTTGGTTGTGCAGCAGACATTTAACGAATTTCCAGTGATCATGCATGACACTCAGGCATTTTAAGTTCTAGAACAAAGCTTTAGCAACCGTATATTCGTGCAATTTACCATTACCCTCAATTTCTTAGTTCCTTGAACTTTCCTAATTGCTATATTAAAATTCTCTTTATATTACAATAAATGATCAATGTTTTTCTAAAATTCTTACAGGTTGCACAAGAAGCACTGGTCAGGTTTCATCTATACAAACTGTACGTCATAAAAAATTTATTATTACAGAATGACATTAAAAATGTTTTTCTCTAAACTACATTAAAATTAATTCCAAACTGTTTGACTTTAATGATCAATAGTCAGGCACAAAATTGATAACAAGTTACTAATTATAAAATGAAACTAATTTCTTACCATTGATCGTTCGTTTGAAGAAGTAATACCTCTCTGAAAAATAAGCATGAGAAATTAGGTTATATAATTATGTTAAATTCTTAACAATATAGATTTCGAGCAATAGCTGCAACTGCTAATTCATTCTCTTTTCTTTTATAAATAACTATGCATATAATTACATAAATATTGAAATAAAAATTAGATAATTCTCTCTCTTGCATAATTATGTCAGATATTATAAAAGTTGCACTGCAAAAAATTAAATAATTCACTAACTTGTGAAAGTTCAATTACTACTCTAAAATATTGAGGCTACAATATATTTCTTAACTTATCCTCTTGTAAAAATAAATATAGACCAAGACAAAGGATGTTGGATGATTTTATTACAAATTCATATATAAGAGATAAATAGGAAGTTTAAGAATAGAATTTGTAGAAAGAGTTATATTCAAAGGACTTGCCATTATGCAATGCACTAGCAGAAGAACAATAAAAATGTAAGTGGATCAGATATTCTACACAGAATGGAGGAAAAATGTTTAAATCTTGTTACAGTACTGAGAGATCAAGAACCTGAGGAACCATTGATTTGGAGTTGCTAGGTCGAGGACTTGCGTCGTCTGAGATCTCAGAAAGCTTGTGCTGTCTACCAGCACCTGGTCGACCTCCCAAGAAATCTGCACACAAATGGTGAACTATTCAAGTTAGCGATAACGATATAAATACAAATCTAACTGCTGGAATCGAATACAGAAAAGATCTAATAAAAATATTTACACAATTAAATAGCTGAATACCTGCAATCTAATGACTAACATTGAAGGATAAACTAAATTATGAATGAAAATTGAAAATAATTTCTAGAAAACTCTACAGTATCCTAGTCAAGCACAATACAAAATAACCGGTGTAACGAGATCATAAAAATCATTATTTGAGGTTAAAGACAATAAGCTAAATTTTACTCTGCGATTAAATAGAAGGTATTATTAAGAAGCGAGAAAGAGAACGATAGAACCTCCTCTATTCTGCCCAACTCTAGGCGTGGGCGTGTACTGACTAGCAACTTCCTCATCATCAGGAATATCGAGGGACTCGTCGTACGGCTGATTCTGATGCTTTCTTAACTGTAAAATAATGATATCTTAAGATCTCGACATCACTTTTGAGTACGATGTTAGAAAAATTAATAACAATCAATTTACTTAAATTAATACTAAATATAAGACGTATAAGATATGGAATATATGTTAGAACATTATCAACATATACTGCATGTATATTCACAATGGCAAATTGCAAGTTACATTAAAGAAAACATTTTAGCCAGCAGGCAATTATTGTTTAAATTTATTAACTATAATAATACATTTTCTGTTTATTCATTTCATTCATACCCTAAAGTCAAGATTTAAATCACAAACTATTTATTTAGACAGTTAAAAATCAGCAACAAAAGTTGATTTTTATTTTTTAAATTATACTTACGTATACACCCACACACACACACACACACACACACACACACACACATATATATATATATATATATATATATATATATAATTTATATACATATATTATATTATATATACATATATATATATTATATATATATAAGTATATATATAATATATATATATATATATACATACATACATACATACATACATCCATACATACATATATGTGTGTAAATATGCAAGCATGCATAGATGTCAGTGGGTGTTTGCATGCACGAATGAGTTTAAGTACGATGAATTATCTTAAAAAACGACAATTAAGAAGAATTAGTTTCAAGGATTCTAATAATTAACTCATTAAGTACATACTTGTTTCTGTTCATCTTCGGAATCATCAGCCATATCCGGTACTATACACCAACTGGATGTGGCAATTACAGAGACAGATTATTTTTGAGTTCAAGTTAAAGTTATAGTGAGAGACTTGTCACATAAAAATAAATATTCTACTTATAACTCAAGAACTTAAGGGCCTAGAATCTTTCTCTGTGGATAATATAAAATATTAAATTCACACATAAGATGCAAAACAATAGAATATTTATTATATTGCTAATTTTTTAGAACATATTAAATGGCACCCTTTCTATATGGCTTTCTATATAATGAACACTCCATTGACCAACGATAGAAGTGATCAATTACAATCATTGGCAGAGACACACCTGCTACATTATAATTGCATTTAGAAAGCTCTGATTGTAAGTTTTCGTTGCCTATCTTAGTGCTCTCATAAGTCCGCTCAAATGATAAATATTTGGGCCGATGACCCAGTTGATTGTTTGTCTGATAAACTGGGCCTTATATTGCTCAATGGTTATTAGTTTGCCTGATTTCTGTAAGAATTCAATAGCGTTCGAAAAATTTTGTATTGATAAAACCATTCTTGATTTGTTCATAAAACTAATATATTTTGTGCATATATTAAGATATGACAATTAGATAACACGGAAGAAACTGCATTTTAAAAATTACAAAGATGCAAAATTCTACAAGCCAATATGGAAACATAACATGACATAAAAGGCACATCATGTATAAGCCTGACATTGTCTGATACGAAATTTGTGTAATCTGTTGTACTAAAGCCGGTGAATTTTTCTGTAATATCAAGAAATCAGCAAACTGAACGAAGTAAGTAAAGCAAATATTGAAGGAAATGACTTCAAACTATATTACATCATTACTATAAATAATGGCAATAGCATCTGATTCCTAACACAGGAAAGAAAATCATTATAAATATTTATTCCTCTATAAAAGAGGAAGGGATTTGGTGTTAGAGTGTTCGCCTCGGATGAAAGTGGATTGCACACAGGTCAGTCACCATTTGATTTGATAGATATATCTACGATTGATTCCCATGGAATGCTAATCATATATCGAGCCTGCTGCTAGATGGCACTATCAATAGCAAAGATATGATTAACTATGAAAAGTATTGATAATAACCTGCCAGAAAATGCAAAACAGTCAAAATGGGTAGAAAATTACAACAGAAAACTAAATTATATGCTTGTTTTAGACTCAACTAAAACACTTAACTAACGCAAAAACGTAGTCAATTTAATTTAAAAATTACTCTTTGATCAATATTACACAAGCTTTATTATATTGCTTTGTATTGTTAAATTGATTTATCGATTCAGCTTACGAAACTTCATCTGGAAGCCCATTCTAAATATTAATAACTCTCAGACTAATATATATATATATATATATATATATATATATAATATATATATATATATATATATATATAGAATGTTTCCTGACAGGGGATATAATATCATAATAGTTTGCAATTGTTTTACTCAATATTATTTTAAAATTCCAAATACTCAAAACTCGATAAGCCTAAAATATGTAAAGAAAAATTATTTCAGAATGAATTATAACATTAATTATAACGGAATGCTTATATTTACACAAGTAGTTATTATTGTTTACCTTAGATACGGGTACTTGTAATAAGAATTATGTAATCTGATGTACTTGTTAAAAATTTAAAGAAAACTAAATTAATTTGCGATCCTATGAACCTTCAATCAAAACGATCTCGTCGCCGAAAGTTGCCTTTGCATATTATGAACGAGATGTCGCTAGGCATCTGAGCTGATTTCAGCTACATGTGGCGGAACTATATCTTCTCCAGGTCGGGAGGATATTGTCACCGGTAGATTAAAACAAATAAATGAAGTCTACGTCTACTTATTAAATATCTAATTAGCTCCCTATTAAATAAATGGGCTAAATCACTGGTCCAGTTGGATGACTACGATTTTCTTGTGAGTTAGACTGATGGCTTAAGTTGTTGGCTTGTTGGATAACGGAATGGCCACCAATCAGCAGGCAAGGCATGAATTCAGATTCAGCGCAATTCACGTCACAAATCGATATATTGTCGAGCAGCAAGAGACTGACGATAAACTTACCTCTTGCTTTTTAAATGCCTCATAGGAAAACAACAACCGTCGTTAAATAAATTTGAAAATTAAAAGATGAGCGCGTTTCAAGATAACTTTGGACAAGTACTTTAATTTTAACCGCCGATCTTATAAAGCGAAGATCAGAAAGATAACGTCGCCGTAAGTCGCTTTTTCATCTTATGAACGAGATGTCGCTCGGCATCTGAGCTGATTTCAGCTACATGTGACGGAACTTTATCTTGTCGAGATCGGGCAGATAATGTCACCGGTAGACTAAAACAAAAGTCGTCGCCAGGGGCTGATACTCAACCGTCGCAGGTGGCTCCAGCCAATAGGAGAGCGCGAAATCCGCTTAAATGGTTAGAATTCTTGGAAATGTGACGTTACAGACTCAAGATAAAGGTGAGAATAGAAAAGTTTCATATTATGCAAAAGGCAGATTGGTAGTTATCTTGCGGATAAAGTCAAATGATAGAGATTGCTATCGGCGAGAATATCTTTCCGTTTATAAGATTGGGTATATGAGGTCTAGGTATTACAAATATCTAAGATTGAAGACTAGATGTAGCAGATTCTTTCACTGTAGGCTACATTAACTACACATTATACATAGCATTATATTAATACCAGTCATTTATATTAATATTCGCTATCAAGACATTTTAGAATGTCTTAATAGCGTAGGGGTAACGTCATGAACCTTTAAATGACAGATCCTGAGGTGAATTGAACCCTCGTGTGTTCGAATCCCAGCCGCGCTGATCTGAGAGTAAAATCTCGGACAGTCACTGTACTGGTTAAACGGAAAATGGTCTCAATTGACTAACGGTTTAAACATGTGTATTAAAAAGTGATAGATATCAACATAGTTGATCATTTTACTATAATGCGTGATTACTTTTATATTTTGATGTGGACATATAAAAAAGAAAAAGAGAAACACCTTATTTCAAAATCCTGTTACCATCGGTTAGAATTTGTCTCAATAATGTTAGTTGTTGTAATGGATGGCAGTAGCACTCATATTACTGCTAAGTTAAATATTAAAATTATATTGTTATATTATTTTACAGATCTTTGTACGGTGCCTTCCAAGTGCCTCGCATAGTGGCACTTAGAAGGCTAATGTTTTGGCTGTGACCCACTTTTCACTATACAACTGTTATATTCACAGTTTCTTTCTTAAGTTGGCATCGCTGGTTCCACGTAACATTTGTTTACCATTTAAGTTCCATTACAAGTTCTGAGCATTAAACGTGCTTTTGCCAACTACACAACAGCTTTACAGTGCCAGGTAGGTGCTTGAGATTTTGAATTAATGAGGATTAATAAATTTCTTCTAAATATGTGCGTTCTGTGTAGTTTTATATAACATATACATTTTATATTTAGTTTTAGTTTTGGTCACAAGGAATATCTTTATGTTTATCTATAGGTGCTACTTGTTTATTTATCTGTTTTCGTTTTTCTTTACTGCCATGACTTTGGTGAAATACAGATTACTATTATATCTAGTAATCTGTAATCTGGCGTCTTTAGACTGATTTCCAAATATATTGACAATTTGTTTAGAATAAATTTAAAAGATCGCGTTAACACTATATTGCATGGACAAAAATAGACAAATTCAAAATTTTATCAAAATATACATTAGATGATTTTCCACCTATATCATAATTTCCAAACGACCTTTTTAAAAACATTTACATATTAATTGACAAAATTTAATTAATGCCGATCGGCATAGTCATGCAGTTATGGAAAGCTTTTTCGCAACTTTAACATCACAGTAACTACTATAGTTTAGGCCTAAATTTTCACTTGTACTATATTTATACAGTTTCTGTTATACAATATTGATTATGACATTAGTAGTAAGCAGTTTGAATGATATAATTGTCCAAGATGACATCAAGCACTATGTACCTATATGAGACAATGCATTTAGCATCAAATTCAATACGAAATGTCAATATGAAAGAGTAATCAACAAAAAATTGGTGTCAAATGTACTACTACAGTGATACTGTAGTTTAAGGTACATATGCCTAAGCTACATGAAACTTCATAAAGCAGTTACTTCTTGCGGTCAAACACAGGGCAACATCACACTTGCTACACTTAATCCGAGACGGTCCTTCACAACCAGTTGCTCTGCATAGCTTCCTAGGACCATAGATGGGTAGGTGGCCTATTTGATCACTTCTGACATCGATTGTTGGAAGGGACAATATAAGACCAGGACACTGTCTTAAAGTTTCATTATCTTCATCTGACCTAGATCTTTTAGATGGCAACTTCTGAGATCTACACAGGCCTTCGGCGATGCTAGCCTTGTATGTAGCCAGAGTCTTATACTCGTCAGATACCTTTTCTCCCTTGGAATTCTCTGGAGTAGCATGTAGAGCAGTCTTATGCTGCTCTACGCTTCTACAGTACAGTAACCAGGCATTGACTACACGCATGTCAATCATGTGAAAAAATAGTCGCAGATACCATTTGTTTGAGCGGATAAGAGTGCATGACGGCCCTACGAGGTTATTCAGAAAGTCGACTCCTCCCATATGCTTATTGTAAGTTGTAACAATTGCAGGACAGTCAACTTGGACATGAGCCTTGTCCACTTTGCTCAAGCTTTTAACCTTTGACATATGAGCTGATCCTACATAGGTTGATAGTAGAGACACGACACGATTGTCGTACCATCGTACACAGGACAGCTCCACACCATCTGACACAGACACCCTTCCATCTACCGCCCCCCTACAATGCCTAGCCAAGCCCTTTCAGACAATTTGTTCTGACAGTGGCAACCGACTGAATTCCATTCTTCTTCAAATACACGAGAAGTGGTACTGAAGAAAAATAATTATCAAAATAGCGTTTATGCCCTACATTTGTACTTATAGTACGAACTAATCTCACCGCCACATTGCCACTAACTCCACAGTCCACTTCCCTCGCTGCCGGTCCATCCTGTACCCGCCCTGCATATATCTCGAAATCATATATCATCCCCGATATACCTGATAAGATGAACAGTTTATACCACAATTTATGTGGCTTTCGGGGATTATACTGCTTCAAAGAATTTCTGCCGTTGAAAGGAACAATCTGCTCATCCACACAGAGGTCTTCCTCATGAGAGAATGTTCATGAATGCTCTTAGAGCTTCAACAACCGGACAAATTTTTGCAAGTATTTGTCACTTGTTGTGTTGGGAGCACTGTTGTCTGAGAAGTGCAAGAATCTCTTGATTTCCTCCCACTCGTTTACTGACATGGTATCTGCAAATTGGGGTACTCAATACCTTGAACTCCAATATTTTCGGACAGGACCAACTCTAATTACAGACATCCACATAAAGGTACCTATGAATTGTTCGAGCTTGGCCACCTTCAAATTTACGGGCCGTTCTGGTCTGACTTGCGTAGAATACAGATTAAACTGCTGTACAATTTTCTCCATAACGCCCAAGGGAAAACATTTCTTAAAGTACTGTAGTTCGCAATTCGGATATTATATCTACGCTACAGAAAAGACGAGTTCTAATATAACGACATTTTAATTACACATTTAAGTCACAATTACACACTCCACAAATGTCATTTAACCTTACAGTTCGTAAAGCATATTGTTATTTCAGTCAGTTATGATAGATGTATATCATATATTAAAACACGTAGACATAACAGCATAATATCTATTAGTACCTGTGACGAGAGGGTCTCGTCCACAACAACATTCACATCGACTCCTCTTACCGAGTCAACTGCTTCGAATCGACCACTCGAATCGAATCATCTAGATCGAATGATGTGCAAGATATCAACTCAATCAAGCATCAGGTTCAACCCTGAGAGAGAGAGAGAGATCAATATGCAAGACATAAAAACCTACAGGTATACAAGCATACATCAAGAAGGACTTACTGCTAATTAATATATTTAATGGAAGCACTGGAACATAGGTTGCCCAAGAACCTTGCAATCTATACAAGAAAGCTATAAATATAACCTAAAGGAATATTACTGGAGAATAATATCGTCATTAAAGAGTAAAGGGTAAGATAACAAAGGGTAATGGATAAATAGGTCACAAGCACACAATAGCATAAGAAGGGACCCGGTTATGCTGTACAATTTACCACAGTCTACTTGCTGAGCTGACATAGAACGACTCTGATTGCCAATTACAGTCCATTATGATGGCTAATGGGACATCCTGTTGAAACAACTTTTGAAAACCTGATCAACTCCCATTATGTTGGAGCATTGGAGCAATTATCACACGTAAATCCTATAATATTCTTGATATGTATGTTCATTTTTTCAAAGAGCATTTTTGCCGATATGTTGAGACCATGTGCAGTACTATGCTCAACTTCAACTGTATCCAACCAAGCATCTATGACACATCACTACGACTGCATGTAACTGTGAAATACTAACGTCTGTGTATTCATCAATGACTCAAAAATGTATTTGCTTTCAAAATGCTGCCCAAATCACTGGTTCTTATACAAATCATAGTATAAGATGCCTTCGAGTGCTTCAGTGTCATGGACCTAGCAATGGCGCTAGATCTGAAAATATTCTTTTACACAAACCAACCAAATGATCTGCTGTATAAATGGAGTGTTATATTCTACCTTAAATGATACATAAATATGTAGAAATATAATATATATATATATATATATATATATATATATATATATATATATATATATATATATATATACATACATACATACATACATACATATAGAAATATAAAGAATAAATATATAGAAATATATATTTATTTATACATACATACATACACACATACATGTGTGTGGCATTATGTATACAGTAGATGCATTTTGTAATTATTGCATAGGCAGAACTAACTACAACTAAACAGTACTAAAGCCTAGACGTTACTGTTTTTTGGGGTATGGATGACAGTGCGAATCTGACTGGAAATATTGATGCGGAATTACCCCAAACTAAGAATTCAAGCGACCCGAGCCTATCTCAGAGGTAAAGCTTAATAAGAAACGCTTCGCCATTTAGTTGTGATGTGTTGCCGGAGAAAGCTATCCTACCTTTAAGTGTCATTTGCTTTAAATACAACAGTGTCGGTTGCTTTCTGCTGATAAAATAGTAATGATGTTAGGAAAATATACTTCTGTAATAAATTTAAGTAAAGTGAATAAAAATAGAGATCTGTATATAATATATTGACATATTAATGTTAAATTATTAATTTAGTACTTTTCTATCAAGATAGATGCTTGAAGTTAGCTTGATAAGATAAAAATGACCTGCAGTTTAAATGAGCTGTTCATTGGGATAATTTAAAAACATTCATGCCGTAATATTTGAGGGCTATTAATGAATTCGATACTTAGCACTTCAACGATGTATTTGGGTGTTTCAATGTTTAAACGAAGATAAACTATACATAAAAATTCTTATATTTGCAGCTTCACATTTAAATGATTTTATGCTAATTGAAACTGTAGCAATGAAAATTGATATTCTAGAATGATGTCACTCAAGCTATCCAACGTACAAATGAGGGACTGGATTCAGAAACAGAGAGATTCTATCCAACCCTGGGGAGAGTTTCTAAATGGGAAAAAGTTCAAAGTTCCCAAATCTGCTTCACCTGTGTATCAACGTGTCGTAAAGAATTTGACTCGCTTTCAGGGCAACTATGTGTTCGTCTTTCTGGGCCTCTTAGCCTTCTGTGTGTAAGTGAACGTTACCGGCTTGTTGGAAGATAAAACAAAATCAACATTGTAAATGTCACTCACTGTATGTGGTCTTTATAGTATTATGATCACTGTCAATTATAAGCGTTAATAAAGAATTTTAATGTAGTAGCGTATTAGTAGGCTAGATTTGAAATAAAAGTTAGGAGTAAAGATATGATGCTTGTCGATATAATACTATCTTGTCAATTGGTATTACGGACTAGCCTGGTTTAACCTAGGCGTCTGCAAGTCTCAAATTTGAGAGTGGATTAGTTTAATTTGTTTTTTTTTCACTCTACAACAGACATTTATAGTAATCATATTCAGATAAATATAATGTAAAATTCTTCCAGGATTTTTCTTTTTTCTCCTCTCTCTTTCTCCTCTATTTCCCTCTCCTACTCCTCCCGTCCCCCATCTTTCACTTGACTCCCATCCACCATCTTTCAGTCAAGTGAATCGATATGGTTCACTTGACTTCAAGTGAATGAATATGTACCATGAGTTCAATCCATGGTACATATTCATACTCAGAGTCTGTCTTCGCGCCTCATAAAGAGCATTCCATGGATCAGCAAGTTAATCCCTTCACAAACGGTTATACTATAGTTAGGAAAAAAATAGCTTCAGTTGTGGTTTCTCCATGCCTTCCTCAGTTCTTGCTTAGTCGCCTCTTACGACACTTGCAGTTATCAGTTGGTCTATAATTCAGCGGCCCGGGCATATGACGGGAAGTCCTTGACTTGTAGCAAATGTTATGGTAATAATATTGACTAGAAAGTGGAAATATTTTGGGCAAAACCTTTAGGAAAATGTGCTGGCTGTTCAATAAATTACTCAATTGCCGTGATATATGCCAAATGCTGTCTTTTTATTGTAATATCTTCGATATTGTACACCTATTGCATTGCTTCTTTAGGTTATTGTTTCCGAATTTTATAAAATTAAGGAGCTCAAATATACTGGGTAGATGGATAGGTAAATTTTGATCATATTCTGTTAATATACTAGTAGAGCCTGATATTTAGATGAACATTGTGTCAGATTGAGTTAACTTAAAGTGTGAAGATGCAAGTTTTGGTATTGCTCTATGTTCTGTTTATACGTTATACAGTTGGCTAGTGTATTTCTCTTTTATACGGACTCTTTGTACACATATCCTTCTTCATGCATTTAGTATAATATAATGATGTTATAGGCCGAGTGTGTGATATTATTTAAATGATTTACATATATCGATACATCTATTTTCAGTTTGACATCTCCAGTACTACTAATAGCTCTAGCTGCTTGCCTAGGAGCCTGCTATATCATCAGTATCAAGAATGCTGAACAACCAGTGACCATTATGGGTACGTTAATTATATTACTAATAATACATTTAATATGTGCTACTTAGCCTAGTTCTTGTAAATTTGTAGTTTGTAGCAGAAATAAACTGATAGATAGTCTTGTAAATGTTATGCGATTGTAGAAGTAAACGAGTACTGTACAATAGTGATGTGCTTAATGACTCATCTGTGAGAGCAGCACATAAACGACTCGCACAGCTCAATGAGTCGACTCTTTTAAGCTGCTCACATGCCCACTGCTCTCAACGGTTTCCGACACTTGCTACAGTAATTGCACTGAACCTGTGCCTAAGGCTCACTGCTCTCAACTGGTTTCGACACTTACTACAGTGCCTGTGTGAGCGTGAGTGGTAGTATAGGAGTCGACTCCTCTACTCAGCAGTGCTACCATATATAGGGTTTTGTGCACAATTGGGCTATTTCGGGATAGTTTCATTAAGGCGTTGGGCTAAAAGTTTTGCAGCCTGATGGTAACCCTGCAAACGAGTGCTAAAGCTGACAACGTTGAAGTAATATACATTATACATACAACGAAGCGATAGACTGAAAAAACAACTGCATTAATATTAATGTCACTGTATTACTACCCCATGGTCATCAGTCTTAAATTTATATCACGCCATTAATTGTATGCGTACAAATATAGCAAACGCATGTTTACACTGAGCTCGCATTCTGAAGGTACCATCAGCTACGGTTCTAACTTTTTGTCTATAGTCGAACATCTGAAACAGCTTTATAAAGTTTATAACCTACATTTGTAACCTACATTTTATAATACATTTATAAAACTTACATTTATTTGCTATTACACAGCAGTGTTGTGGGCTGCAATGTGGGGGACACCGTACCCTACTTTTTACGAGAGAGGGAACTCGTCCCCTCATTATTTTGCTCAAATCCATTTAAAAATGGGTAATCTACAATTCCTGTGGCTGAAGTCACTAACTCACTGTACTAAAGCATTAAGATTGAACATGTATAAACATTTCAAAGTTACTTTTAGTTCTCTGAATGACTGAGAATGTTTGTGACTTTAATTGTTTACAGTAATTTCACAATAGGGCAACTTTTCACAACTATGCATCTGGCTAAACTACATTAATATTCAATTCAAAGAAATAATTTTATTGCGATTTTGTGTAATTGTGTACAAGTGTTTTTGCTAAAGTTTTATAAAAATAGCTAAAAAACATGCGAAAAGCTTATCAATATATTTTGGGACGGGATTTAGCGCACTCGGTTAAGCTGCACGTCAGTTGAACGAAGTCAAGCTCAATCGCACCGGTTAGTACGTTTGTGGGCGACCACCTTGGAAAACCGAGTGCTTTGGAAAAAAAATCCCGAGGGTGTTGGAAGGTTATTCTTGAATCCGTGCCGGCTGCAATTGATTTGCCAACAAAAGGCACCGATTACTAATAACCATGGTGAGGGATGGCGGAAGTAACGAAAACTACAAAAACAGAAACCATGAAAGGAAACTATGTAGCACATGCGGTATGTCGTGTGTGTAACTATGCGAACAAAAAAAATATTGTGCCTTAAACCACTCTCCCCACAAATTAATTTATGACTACACCCCTGGTAATACATGTTGTTGATATGTATTCGAGACCACAGCAGTCAGCTATAAACTGCCTGACGTAGCATAGGCTGAGAGTGAGAACCCGCCGTCCCAGATCGTTTGAAATGCGAGTAGGTCAGTAAAGGCCTGCTACTTGGCCTGATCGAGTACTAGCTGTCTGGAGCTGCTTACTGAGAGCAGCACTTAGAGAGCACTGAGCTGTTAGTGAGTGCAGCTCACTTCAGAGAGGAGCACTTATTGAGTCGAAAGAGCAGTGTGCAGCCAACTCTACTGTATAATATATAGTTTCAGTTTCGATGTTGAATAATTCCTTTGGTTCTTCTAGTTCAAGCATATTTCCTACTTCTGTTATGAAAACAATGCTTCCTAGCAAGGGTTGATGTTAGTCTGGCGTACTTGTTAACTTCACATGTATAACTTCTGAACAGCTCTGTTTAAGTGCATTATTCAATATAAATGTAAAGTTATAATAATTACAAATAGTTTCAGATGATATATAATAGATAACTAAATTTGTGTTGCTCTTTGCTATACATAACAATTTTGATAAGTTTGTAGTGTTGTCGGAATGCATCTGATTCATGCTATGAAATCGTTCTAAATATTAGGTCGTTGTTGCTGTAGCTGTAAATTAATTCATTGATTATTTCATGTATCACTTAATTTTTGTTTTTGACTGCAGACTTTCTGCACTCTGGCATTGGCATCGTTTGATCTTTATTCCTTAATGAATTGATTGATTTGTTTGAGGTATTGACTGCCTGACATTATGGGATGATTGATAAGTTTTCTTGCAAATACGTTTAACCCTATGGATTGACTGATTTGATTTCTTTCTCTTCAGCACTTTTTTTCAGATCGTTTGGGGTGAATCCGTTTGTAGTGTCATGTGATGGGGGACGTCCCTGACATCATCCTTGTATGAGGAACGAATGTTAAACCTTTATTACTATTACTACTATTATTATTATTGCTAGACCTCGATCCATTTTGATTGTTTGATTTGATTTGATTGTAATACATTGATCCCTATTGATTGATTGAATTGATTGACGTTGCAGGACGTGAGATCACGGTGGCTCAGCAGTATAGCGCAGTAGCGGCGGCTTCATTTCCTCTCTTCTGGATCGCTGGAGCCGGCTCTGCCGTGTTCTGGGTCATAGGTACGTGCTGCGCCGCATTGTATGTGCTCTCACTTTAATTACCATGTTCTGTGTCATAGGTACGTGCTGTACCGCATTGTATGTGCTCTTACTTTAATTATATTATATTGCATTGTAATGCACAATTTGGCTATGATTCATAACTTGTTTTTTTGCCTTTTTGTCAGAACTAGCATTTCTGTTATGTTAAAACTCACCTAGTCGGCCAGGAAACCTTTCCTTTAATCCGCATAAGCAAATGGGCCTATTATAAGAGAAGTGATCAGTTCGTATGACGTTGACATTCATAAAATTAATTCATTGAAATGAATGTTTGTACTTCAATTATTTCAATATAAATTGTTATAATTGTGTTATGTCTGGGCCGCAGAAGACCAGCCGCAGAAGTTCTGGGCCGCAGAAGTAGACCAGCCGCACACTTTACGAGAGTAGTAAGAGGATACTCAGCAAGCACTGAGGAAGGAAACAGGAAGCCACACCCAGAAGACCTATTATTCCCACTCTATAGGCTATATTTAGGTGTTTGCTAAGCTTAGCCGTTTGTGAAGTTATTAACTAGTTAATCGATGGAGTGGGAAACCAGAAACTTGGACCTGCCAGTTGGAAGAACACTAGAATGAGAGAGATTGTAATGGTAAAGTTGCTAAATGAGTCTAAAAGATTTCTATTAGATTAAAAGTGCTATCGGAGAATATTTACATAACATAAACACAATGGCACACTGGGTCAGGAAGCACAGATGCTTGTTTAAGGCCTATTTCCTCCTTCCTCTCCATGGTTATTAGTAATCGTTGCCTGTTGATGGTGCATCAATTGCAGCCGGCGCCGATTTAAGAATAACCTTCCAACGCCCTGAGATTTTTCATTCCAAGCTGTTAACACTCGGTCTTCCATGTTGGTCACCCAAACATGTACTAACCGAGGCCAACTTAGCTTAACTTCGATTATTGACGAACAACTAAACCAAGTGCTCTAAATCCCGCTGTCTACTCTTGTAGTAGATTTAATTGAGTGTTGTGTTTGCATTGTAGGAGCTTCAATATTTGTTATCTTCGCCCACTCGTCCATGTACAGTATTGAGGAGGAGGCTCAGCCGTTTGATCTGCAGATGGAAGCCGTGTAGAACATTGATACCTTTATTTGTAATTGATTTGCATTTTCTCCTAGAAAAATTATTTATAGCCTTTTGTGATGCCTCTAAATAGTATATTTTTTGATATCTGGGAGAGTCTTGAATATTGTAGTAGAAAATTTGTTCAATTGTAAGACAATGAAAAATTGTATTGATAAGTTCATCCGTTGCTTAGTATTGGTTGTTTTGATCTTCATAATATCTGAAGTCATGTGATGACATCTTTTAGTAACAGGACTGTTCTATTAAATGACGAATTTTAAACATTTGTTTGTATCAGTTTCTGTTACTATTTCTTTAGGATCGATCAGCTTGGCTATAAGTTTAAGTCTAGACGCATTTTAGGGATTTTGTTTACTGTGAGAGTTGCTATTATTCATCATCATCATCTTCCCTTAAATCCCAGTTTAACTAGGGTCTGGATGCGAATAGACTTTCTTCAATCCTCTTTGCCCCACACCATATCATCAGTCAATCCCCTATTTTTAATGTCCTTCTTAATCAGCGTATCACACGTCAGTTGTGGTCTACCTATCTCTAGCTTAACATCCAGCTCTTCCCTCGAAACTCTCTTTAGTGCATCCTCATCTAAATCATCCTCACATATTCATTTTCCATTTTTGTCCTTCGTTGTTAAAAACTTTCTAGTGAGAGTTGCTATTATTTATTGAAAATTAATGATTTACTGAAAAGTTGATATGGAATCAAATAAATTGTATGTTAGTAAATAATGTTTTTGTAAATAACGTGATTATTAAATGTAAAATTAAATTGAAAAGTTATTTCTGTTATTGCTTGTTGATATTAGTTACAATGAAGAGATAGAGAATGGCTTTTGACATCAGCAAATGTAATAATTTACAGATGCTATCAAAAAACCTTATAAATTATTGTTAGCATTTCTAATTATGGATCTGTAGTATTTTTGTTTAAGATTCAGTTATCAGCTTCAAATTGAGCAAAATGCACTGTATTACATCGCCTTAATGTCGTTAATTTATCTGATCATCATTTGTTTGCTTGCATGAGTATAAATCACCGGACCGGCACCATTTAGGATCTTTCTCTTTCTCCGCACAGTATGTTTTTCATATCATTTGGGGTGAACCGATTTGTAGATGGAGGGACGACCATGACATCATTCTTGTATTAGGAAACGGACGTTAAACCTTTATTATTATCATTATTATGATTATATGAATAAAACCTGAGAAATTGCAAGTAAAAAGAATTTAAAATAGAATTAAATACCCATCTCTTCGAATGACGCCTACTTTCTGAAGGTTTGTGGCGTAGGACTTCTTTGAAATAGAAACAGTCTTTAAAATGATTTAATGAAGAACAACAAATTTAATTCGTGTATTTTAAATATATGCTTGCATATTATGTGTTTTCGATCAAATTGTATTAGTTAATTAAATACTTTAATTTAGTTATTTGTTTCTATTCTTGTGGGTATTATGTTTACAGTCAGTTGTTGATTAATATTACACTTACATGTAAACATTAAGTCAGTATTCAATAGAACGATTATAGAGTAACATCTGTGGAAGAGAGTAAGGAACAAGAACATTCAAGGACACAATTTAATAAGTCTTGTTAGTGCAAGAACTTCAGATATCTATTAAGTTTTTAATTTAAATTTCAAATAAGGACTGGTTACACGGAAAATGGACTTAATTGCCTAACGGATTTAACATGTGATGTTCAAAGTGATGGATATCAACATGGTTGATCGTTTCACTATAATCATATAATGCATGTGTACATATGTAAATAACATTACGTGGGTTATTTTATTATATTAAATTTGATTTTAAATAAAATTTACTAAAACAGCACGTGTTAATATATTGTGTCAGTGTGGGAAGTTAGAATCGTAATTAATTGCAATCATTCCCTAAATATCTATTAGCATAATTATATCTTACATCAGATAATCGTATTTTATCATGATAATACGAAAATGTGTCTGGACAGTTCTGTACAACGCAGTTGTCAACACAGTACAAAGCAAGCAATGAGAAACATCGAGTTGCAGACTTTGGCAAGCTACTTTGCAAATTATTGATTACCAGTACAATATACAATCCATCAGTATAATTTACAATCCACCTGTAGCATATACAATCCACCAGTATAATATAGGGCCTACAAACCATCAGTGTACTCGAGAAACCAGTTGTGTACTTTATCGTAATCTGCTCATGAACGGATATTGCTTCGAATAAACATACTATTCTGACATACACAAAACGTACAATTAACTTAACATTGGAAAACGTAGGAGACATGGAATACTTGGATTGATCTCTTTTATGAGATAATGAGATTATATCCTCGTCTTCATCACTATGATTAACTTAAAGTCTCATTCTCAACGAAGGCACCGAGATAAACTATATACAATGACGTAGACGAAAAATACATAATATAATACATGTACACGTCACAGCATTATCACAATACGTAAGACTATGGATATTTGCATCAGCGTTTAAAAAATAATAAACTTAGCACAGATGTTTGAAGATAATCATTTTATATACTGTAGATTAGTGTTTACAATATAGTTTTCTCATGTTGCTAAATTGTTATTTACGCCATTGTATCCATTCGTTTTATGGATGTCATTTGAAGCAATTTTATTCGACATCGCTATGTCAAAACGACCTCTTTTCTTCAATGCAAATCGCCACGTCATATAAGCAGCAAGTGACGCTATAAATATAGACAATACTACAAGAGCAAGTAAAGAGCAACCAACAATGACTGAATTCAGTCCAGCTGCCTCACTAACGCACACTCCATTGCTATATACTTCCTTGAAGCCTTCAATACAGTCACAAATTCCTGAGTAACACGTGGTAAACGGCGAGGCACCTCTTGTGCAGTTGACGTCTGAATCACACCTATCTCCGACCCTCAGGGGTCGACATTTCTCGCCAGATTTACTCCTCACCCTGCCCACGTCACAGATACACTGTTGACTGGAGCATACGCTCTCTCTAAGACCCACACAGTCAATGTTTGTCTCACAGAAATCACCTACTACAGGAGGAATGCATGTTGTGGATGAAAGTGACCTTGTTACTGCTGACTCGGTAGGTACAATTTGCGTTGGTGGTTGTAACCGTGAAGCAACAGTTGATGTCGAATGTGACAATCGCAAAGTCGTTTGTGACGCTGAGGTCTCGCTTGAGGATGAAGATGACGATGATGCTGGTAATGAAACTGTGTCCGGAGAAACATCATCAATTGATCTCACTTTTCGAAGTCTTGTCTCTATGGAATCAGATAATAAAGTTTTCACTAAAGAGTCCTCTCGATCGCTGTAACTTCTCACTGGCCAGCTGTTCAAATCAATCTGTTGCTCAGAGGCGGGTAGTCTATCTACCTCTCGCTCATCACCGGAATGAATGTTATGGTAATTCTGTATCAGTTCTCTGCTTAAATATAAGCCCTTATCTACAGTCTGAGCACTTGACGATGTAGAGCTTTGTAATACATTTCTATAGCGCGCAGAGGGAGATGATCTTAGGCTGAGTCTACTGATCTCTCTTCTGTCGCGCACTGGTTTCTCTGAGGATTCTGATCTGGATATAGTTTTATAACCGGTTCTGCAGACACACCTAGACTCCTTGCACATACTGTATGGGATTGTAGAGCAGTCCCGATCTGCTAAACATCCGTCTCCGTAGAGTCCTGACGTAAAAATAAAACTATTATCATCAACATCATCAACATGATCATCATCGTCATCATCATCTTATCTTGAATCCCAGTCTAACTAGGGTCGGAATACAAATAGACAAATAACAAAACAAACTATAGACAACAATAGACAAATAGAAAAACAAAGTAACAAATAAAGCTATAAACTTATAAAATTAAATATTTGTTGAATATGTTTGAAATATGGAATAGTCACCTCATACTACAAAAGTATATCATTGTGTAAGGCTTTTCTACTGGCTGATGTTGAACAACAAATAAACTAAAATTATTCAATTTTCCCTGACACCATCCGTGAGTGAGAGACCTTCATCATTATTCAATAGCAGAGATTACACATCTGAAGCTTTTTGTGTGATTGTTCAACGCATGTGTTCATGTCAATAATTTTACTGACAGCTGTCAAATTGTAGCTATCAACATTCAGTCACCAATTACGACCTGTTCTAAAGATCAAAGTAGTTCAGGTCCTGAAACTCCTGAACTTTTGAAAATGACAAAATTTCCATTTAGACTGCAATGTTAGTGGTTGCGACTTCATTTGTCAATTACTGCTGTAGTGGGAATAACTAGATATAGCGGTTAATTATTTGGAAAAATTATTTGTTAATTACATCATGTCATCTTTCCGTGAACTGAATCCTGGTTTAGCTCGGGTCGGGAAAATACTTTTACAAACGTGTTAAAACACTTGTTAATTGCATTTAATAAAAATATTGTAATAAAGGAAATGCAGTAATTTTAATAGGAAACATTGAAATTTTAGACTATTAAAATATGTGCGACAACGACAAATAAGCCATCGATATTAATGAAACGGAATGAAAAATGCTGTATCATATGCATATCTATAGTTATATATCACAGAGGTTATTCATAGTCAGTTTCAAGATAGAGATTATCCAATTCAGCCTCGGTAGGAAATTAGATGATAAAAGTGATTCATGATAAACAATTAGAAAATTACCGGAAATTAATTGGTACATTATGATCGATGAGATCATGTAAGTATGATCGATGAGATCATGTAAGTATGATCGATGAGATCATGTAAGTATGATCGATGAGATCATGTAAGTATGATCGATGAGATCATGTAAGTATGATCGATGAGATCATGTAAGTATGATTTAAAACTTTAATTTACTTCGATATAATCAAAATGTGACTATTGGATTTTAATTCCGTTAGGTCATCTTCTGATCACATTAAAAGTCTGGTTCTTAGTTCAATATACATGTATTATCATCATAATAATCATCATCATCATCATAATCATCATTATCATCATCATAATCATCTTCATTCTCGTCTACCATTGACTCCCAATTTAACTATTGTCGAGAATTGGGATTAGAAAATTTTATAGCAACTTCTGGAGCCTAGGTGCTCACCAACCGAATGCCCTTTCTGACGTTGGTTTGAATCTTAGTGCTTTGTCACCTTTTACGACACGCTCATTCCAGGGTTGGTCTATTCTTCAGCAACCCGGACACAACACGGCTTCAATAGTACAATTATTTCAATATATCATTAATTCAATCAATCAATTCATATGTTATAAATTGAAATTATCGCCCGTGTTAATCCAAGCATATTAATAGCGACTAATTATAAAGCCAAATTGATGATCAGTATTAACAAGGCTGGTGCTTTGTCGTAACTATGCAAAGTACCGAATGCGAACACTGAATTGTGAGTCAACTACACCTAATTGTGCCAGAACCTTTTAACAGAAAATTATGTTACTAAAATATACATGATTGATAAGTTAATATTATATAAGATTAATTCTGATAAATGTATACTGGTCATATAGAAATTTTGTCATAAACTGTTAAACACTACTGTGTATAACTGAGAAAATGGCATAATCGGTAGTGTGACTAGTGACCCACTGCAGACCAGTAGGTACAGGGTTCAAATCTAGTGCTCGCTTCCTTGGTGACGTGCTTTCGATGCAGGAAACTGACGTTAAACTGATCTATAGCTTTTAGGCTTTATTATAATATACGAGATTATGCAGCTCAATAGTTACTCTGAATGCAGATCTTGTTATCACTTGAAGCCCAGTAACCATCCGAACACTCACATCTACCATTGGTAGAGCACAGCGAGTGGTTGACTGCTGCAGAACAGTCCGTATCTCCCTTGCACTCATCCCCTATCTCCCCTGTAAAATGAAATATCTATAAAATTAATAATTAATTATAAAATATTAATTAATATTTTAATATTAGTTGCTTCATAATTTTTAAAATTTAGAATAGTTGGCCAAATAGCCTGCATTGAACTTCATCGTTAAGCATGCCATGTAGTGGATAAATTTCAAGCATAGGATTTGCATTGTTCTTGCATAATCAATGTAGTTGCTGGAGTTCAAAATAAGATTCTAAATCTCGCTGTACCGATGGCCTAGAAATGGACGTTAAAGTTTAGGAACATCTCGGAAGTTGACAGAAAGGATGAAGCAGGACGCACGGCAGGTCCGAGACTGCCGGACATAAGATACTCTTACTGATTAAATCTGACATTATTTACGTTTCGAAAATATTATGCGGCTAATTAAGCGACGTAATAGTATCTTGATTATGTAATTTGCCTTTGAAATAGTAGAGCAGTATATCATAATTATCTGTCTGCATTCAATTAGACAGGTTTAGTCCAATCAAGTAAAAGCAAGCGAAGTTGTAAATAAATGAATTGTTTTCTAACCAATTAGGCTATGGTTAAGTCATAATATAGGTATTTCCACGAGAATTTATTGGCCCTACTGCTGTACCATGACCGGAATTCTTCCCTCATTAATCGTATCTTTACCATACGCGGCAAGACAGGCAGATAGACAGTGGCAGACAGTCTATATACAGGATCGATCTTTTGGAGATAGATTAGTATCATATAATCCTGAAAAGACGTCCTGAGTTACTAATTAGGCTACCGTTATTATAATCTATACAGACTGGAGCATAAAAAATAATCCCCTAGCGAAATTTCATAACTTTGGTGAAACTCCAAATATTTTAACAAAAATTTCAGAGCGTCTAGAGGTCGAATTTCTGCATATATCCTGCAAATGTGGTGACAACATATTCAGTATTAACAAATTACAGATATCTTACAATGATCTATTACAATGATCTTAATTACAATATCTAACGATGATATTATAGGCTACTGTACATATTCACTAAAACAAATCAAAAAACACCTAAAACACTTATAAAATCAATCCTAGTTGCACCAGTATTTATATAAATATTTAATCCTTTTGGAATTCGAAGATAAATATTTTCAGACAGTAGATTACTGCGATCACTACACCAGATTGTTGTATAGAAATGATGTAAATATTCACATACATCCGGTTTGGCCCCACGCAGACTGAGACAACCGCCATTTGTACATGTCATTTCATTTTTTAAAAAGCTGGTAAAGCTAATGTTAACGTCTGTTTCCTCGTGACGGGAGAGCCCAGGATTTGAATCCCGCACATACTGATCCGCGGTCGAATATCTTACCGAATATCTTTAATTGGCTCCAGCCAATGGCGATGTCGTGGAGTTTACAAAAATGTAGTGGCGTTTGGAAAACTCAAGCTTCTTTTAAATATTGAGAAACTAAATAATCGTCAAACACTTTAATAATTTCTCATCAACAGTCAGCCAGTATCAAGAAATATCAACAGCTTTTAGCGAACATAAGCTGAGAAGCGATTTAGCAATGAAAAAGTATTGGCAAACGTTCAAATGACGAATAAAAATGACGAATAAAAATGCTAACAATTTATTTACAATTAATAGGCTTATTTTACTTACTGCGAATGCACTTGGTGCCGAGTTGGTTGCTGTAGAAGCCTGTCAAGCATTGACATATCGATTTACGACATTCTGAATGAGGAATAAAGTCCTGACAGAAACAGCAATTCTTTGCCGATGTACAGTTAGTGCCTATCAGTTTAACTGTAATGGAAAATCAATTATTATAAATTAATAACACTGAAAATATAATAATTACAACAACAACAAGGAAATCTTGAAGTCAATAGTAAAATTATAGTGGTATCTAAAATAGGGAAATGATAATTATTTTATAGTTGCACCAATAAAACACTGTACTATAACAAACTGCAGTGGAAAATCAAATTCTTATAAATTAATAGCATTGCAAATACTGTTATAATAATAATAAAACTGGAAATCTTAAAGTAAATTGTAAAATTATATTAATATCTAGATAAGGAAATAATTATTTTATAATTGTACCAATAAAACACTAGTACGACAGTAAAATTGAATATTCGTAGAACTTGAATAGCGTAGATTGACAGAGGGATTTAGCGCACCTAGTTTAGTTGCGAGTCAAGAATTGAAGTTAAACTACTTCGACCTCGGTTAGTACTTTGTGGGTGACCACGTTGGTACACCGAGTGTTGACAGCTTTGAATAAAAATCCAAGGGTGATGGAATGTTATTCTTAAATCCGCGCCGGCTGCAATTGCTGGACCATCAAAAGGCAAAGATTACTAATACCCATAGAGAGGAAGGAGGAAATGGGCCTTAAACAAGCATCTGTGCTTCCTCACGACTCAATTTAAATATACTATTTGCAGATACATCGTTGCAAAATGCTCTGAAATTGGTTCTGAAAAAGAGTAATTGCACATTAATTGGCAATTTTTATATACTCCAATGAAGCATATAAACTAGGCTTATGAAGAAAATATCCATTCCTTCAGTATAACACCATCTGTACACCATCCGTCCATCACTATTACTACAGCTCCAATAATCTTTCCAAAGGTCAGTTATCAATTTGTAGACCGGAAATGACCAGAGAAAAGGTCAAGTGAGCCGTGAGAATCCGACCAAAGATTACAAACTTTAGAGCGTGAATTTATGTATTCGATTACACGGAAAAGGACGGTTACGCTAATGAAGTAAATTAAATCGTCGTTAACCTCTCTCTCTCTCTCAATCTATCTAAGAACAGACTGAAGAAGTTTGCATATGAAGCTTACTACTTTGTTTCGTAGCTTCACAGTCTACTCTAGCATTATAGCACATCGTAATGTCATGAAAAGTAATATAATTGATGTTATTTAAAGACTTAAAGTAAAACCACTAATAACGTGTCCAGATATACTTTTACATAATACATATACATTAATTTATACATATTTAGATATACACGTATTACCACCGTTAGGCCTACAGTTGAATTAGCATTTAAGTCGTATTTATAACGCTAAACGTCTTTCCTGCAAGAACATTTTGATTGTTTGCAGAATGTCCTACCAGTAACATCAGCATCACATATTACCAATATATTCCCTATCTATCTCTGTATGCAAGCAGCTTTATATAAACTATGTTAAACTATGTTACTTAACTAAGTTCGTTAAAAATAAGAGAAAAAATTTGTCAGAATCTATTCATCTAGTAAATGATTTTTTATTAACAGAATGCTAAAGCGAAACATACATTATCATTTTCAAGGACACACGGTAACCCTTCTAAGCTCATTTTGCAAATTCCCACTGTGATAACTATAATATAATGACAACAGCATTTTAATTCTATTCATTAAAATTCTGTCATCATCTCTCAAGTGCAAACCCTGATAGCGTAATCTCAACTTCCCAACTTAATTAGTCTGCCGGGTGCGTACAGAATGTTACAGCATATTTTCATCTGAAATCCGACACCGTGAGCAAAATTGAACGACATTCTGCAATACGACAATGCCAGAAGGTTATGCGACTGGGTTTTAATGGTGTGAATGTTACGCAATTTCGTAATTAAATGTATATTTTAATCAGTCTAGCTTTAGGGATTTATTATCAGATTTCAAGTATAACTTTAATTGCAGTCGTTCGTCGCAACCATCATAAACATTACTCGCTTAAAGATTTAATATAAGATTTCAATCGTAAGTTTCATTGCAGTTGATAAAGCGCTCATGGACAAGGCTTGTTTATAGTCGGCAGCGATACTGTCGTACATAAATTTGTAATAAGAAACTTATTTCTTGTCGCTCGAGGCAATGTTAGAGCTAAAGAAGAACAAATCTGAACAGAAGCCATATGCTCTCTAATATCGACAAATGAGTAAACAAACCGAAACAGAAAATGATTCTATTTTACTAATGTTTACGTTACTTGCCCTAATGTTACAGCTTCATATATATTATACACCGATTTCGATTAGAAATGGCGTTTATTTTAAATTTGTAAAACGTTATGAATTGAATGTAGCTAAGTAAACACGTATTAAAAATTCGTAAACACATATAAAAGTAAAATGATCAACTATATGTTGATATCTATCACTTTTTAATATTCTATGTTTAAACGTATAATCAGTCCATTGAATGTCTGAGACTTTACTCTCAGATCAGCGCGGCTGGGAATCGAACCCACGAGAGTTCAATTGACCTAAGGATCTGCCATTTATAACTTCATGACTAAGCTACGGAACGATTTTTCACGATGATGTCTAGAATGACAAACCTTCGTCAGAAGCGTCCAGACAGTCGTTGGTGCCGTCGAGCACCCAGGCCTGGATGATGCAGCGGTTGTTGAGGCACGAGTACATGGGAGATCGGCACGGGTGGGGGACTAGAAAACGAGATATAATAAACATAACATAATAACATATTAAACGAGTAATAAATAGCACAATAACATATTAAACAGTATTAACTAACATAATAACATATTAAACGAGTAATAAATAGCATAATAACATAACAAACGATTTTTAACTAACACGATAACATAATAAACGACTGATAAATAGCATAATAACATAACAACAAAATAAATGAGTATAAACTAACATAATAACATAATAAACGAGCAATAAATTGCATAATAACATAATAAACTACTATTAACTAACATAACAACATAATAAATGAGCACTAACTAACATAATAACATAATAAACGAGCAATAAATAACATAATAACATAATAAACTATTATTAACTAACATAATAACATAATAAACGATTAATAATCATCATCAGAATAACATAATATCGCTATAAACAAGTAATAAAATATAATATACTAACATAATAAAATAATTACAGAGTACACGACTAATAATTAATAAACATAATAATAACATATTGAACTAATAACATAATACACGAATTTTAATAAACATAATTAATTCATTAATTAACTGGTTAGTAGCTATAATAGGAATAAACTGCCTTCATTCAAATATTCATTCCGATAAAATACCATCATCCATCAATAAATGATGGAATGATCGGTTTCATGTGTGGCGGCTGATCAATAGGTGTAGCCCGTGTAGGGTTCAAATACAGTGCTCGTTTTGACACTGACATTGCATGAAACTGATGATAGACTTGATTTTAGCCTTCCTCTTTGCAGCTTCCATGAATAATCGATTCAACTGAATCATAAAGTCTTGCAGTCGAATCCGAAAATTTCTAAATGAACTTTCAACGAACTAGTGAATTACTAAATGAATTTGTAAATGAATACGTCATTAATGAATTAAGATACTGCTTAAATAATATGAGACCCAATCGATATCATTTCTGTCAGACTATACATTCATAGCACGACAGACGCTGATGATGCCAATTGATAGTAGTAAATTAACTGACACTAAATCTAGCTAACTTTTTCAGATATTTTCATTTATAGTCAGCGGTTAAAGTGGGAGGAAACGCAGTGGAACTGCGTGCCCATACCTCTCATTTTTCTGAGGTGCGTTCCCCTGCTTACGGGCCCATCTTAGATACTAGGAGACCTGTAAATACACTGCAGGGGGAAGCCTTCTTACTGTTCCCCTAGCTCTCAATTCCCATTTTAACCACTGGTATAGTTTATTTTTTCTCTAGCAGAAGTCTTATTTCGTCAACAATAAAATTAACAAATTAGAGCTCCCAGACCTTTCATTTATTAGCTACAGAAGTCAATGATTTGTGTAAAGTTGTTATGACAAGAGGCGGACAGCTGCAGTGATATAGCTGCTTGTTGATTGTTTTCTATTATGCTTTACAGAAATGCAGTAAATAATTAACACATTAGCCACACTGGGTAGCGGCAGTGAAAAATCTAAGCTGAATTTTCTACAAAATATTGCTCAACTCTGTTTAACTATACCAGTCAAAAATAATAATGCTACTTTTAAATTTCTGAGGAGTAACATAATTATTAGAGAATACTCTATATATCTCTCTCTCTCTCTTAGTGCACTGCCTACTAGCAGGTCCATGGTATATAACACATCCACTCTTCTCTGTCTTACGTTTTCCTCTTTATGTCCACGTATGAGTGAATCTTTAAATTAATTATCAAATATTCCTAATATGAGTCTGCTTCTGCTCCCCTTTCTTTCCATTCTACCTTCAATGACCTCTTTTAGTAAACTATCTCCTTTTAGAATGTGTCCTATTCAACTCTTCTTCCTATTTCTTATAAAATGTACCAACTGTCTGAGATAAAGCAATTCAACTTTAAAAGCGAATGCCATAATTCACAAGATTCTATCTTATCTAGTAGTATCTACGACCTCATCTACAAGGCTTTATCTACAAGCACCTACCGTAATCAAGGTAAACTGATACTGATCAGTAATCAGAATGTAGTAAAACACCTTGCAATGTAAAGAAGATTCTTTGATATTGTCAGTCGTGTCGGATGTTTCTAGAGCATTTTATCATCGAGGCTGTGAGGAATATTTGAAGAGATCAGTTGAATTTGTAAAATGAATTGTATATTGCTAGCTTAGATTAATGTTTCACAGTTTTGCCTCTATTCTCCTTGCTTAATAGTTTCTAGTATCAGAGATTTGAGAGAAGTTTATCAACTGATTGATTGCAGATTGATTAAGCAATTGATATTTTTGAAAGATTTGTCGATTGCAGACAGCCTCTCGACGTCTCACTATGCTTCAAAAATACTGATTGATTGATTGACAGGATTTGCAGACGGAATTTAACATTCATGAATAAAATTAGGAATCAGATGTAAATGCTGTAGTGGAACTGATACAATTATGCAAACATCTTAGTTGGTTATGTGAGTAGGGATTCTAATTCTAATAAAATAAAAATGCATGAAAATTCATAAATATTGTTATACCATGTAATTATTAGGGATGGGAATCGAACCGAACCCGAACCTAACCGAACCCTAAAATCTAGAATTTTGACCGAACTCGAACCCAGATTCTAACCGAACCCGAACCCAGACTCTGGCCGAACCGAACCGAACCCGAACCCAGACTCTGGCCGAACCCGAACCGAACCCGAACCAAGACTTCGTCCAAACCGAATTGAACCAAACTCTTGTAGTTCCTTTCTTCTTCACCATTAATAAGCCTGACATTAATAAAGATAGTAAGAACAATACAAATATATATTAGTTTTTGCATTTACATGTCTTATAGTAGCTAACAGCATATATTGAGGTAAGGCTGGTTCCGACACAAATTTTAAAATGGTAGAGGTACAAGGGAATGGTAGCGGGAAGCGAGACGGGTCTACAGAAGATAATGGATAGTCTGAATGATACTGCATTGAAATATGGAATGAAGATTAACATCAAAGAGACAAAAGTGGTGAGAGCATTCCCTAAAAATCTGAAAATGCTTGACTCAATCTAGGTGGATTTGTTCTTATTAAATTCAAATTAATAATTTTTTCTAATTTTAGTGTGCTACCTTAATATTTTTGCAGCCAGATTTACAAATAATTATATATGACATTCTATATGCACCATAGCAATGCAATAATTTCATAACTATTTTCGTAACTTCATAATTGATCTGAGAGTTTCAAATTTGAAACCCTAAGGTAAATTATGAAGCTTATTACTGGTCAGTTGATAGCAAACGGTGTATATTATGATCATTTTTCTATGGAAGTACACGTGTTTACCAAATCATCTTTATTTAACATTGTTATGTTACTAAATTGCACTTTGTCTCTGAAATATTGGATCAAATTTTAGCCAAGACATTTCCACTTAATTATAAACGTATCTAATATATAGGACTATAGTGACCAAAATAATTTAAAAATTGATGAAGCATTCTATTTGCTCGCTATAGTCAAGGAGAATTTCAGATACAAAAAATAAAGCTAAATATCTATATTATGAACAATAGTTGGTTAACTTACAATATTTTAAGAAATGTACAATAATAAATACCACTTCTCTCATTTTTTCATTGTCATATTTTTACCCAGGTGAAAAAATGTGGCAGCTATTATGACTTAATGAATTTTTAAACATATTTACCATAAACCATTTTAAACATGTTTTTCATAACCATGATTATTATAAGTAAAGTTAAACAATTGCAGCATTATCCAAACCAATCCATTTCGAACTCGAATCGAACTCTCGCGAGTTGGAAAGCAAGCCGAACCAGAACCGAACCCGAACCCTTGTTAGAACCGAACTCGAACCGAACCAAACTTTCATTTTCAACGAACCGAACCGAACTCTCAGATTTTCAACTGCTAACCGAACCGAACCGAACTTCCACTTTCAACGAACCGAACCGAACCCGAACTCTGGAAATTCATAAAATTTCCATCTCTAGTAATTACTACTTAATAATGCATTGTATTATTTAATTGTTATATATTATATTTGTATCAGATGGAGAGAATATGTAGAGTAATTGTATGATAAGGCTGGGAAACCAGTTCAAGAGGATTTTAAAATAGAAGAAGAGAATATCATAGAAGACAATAAAAGGGGCCCCGATTTAATGAGGGAGGAAATTTATTCTGCAATTAACAGTATGAAGAAGGGGAAGGCACCGGAATAGATGAAATCCCAGCAGAATTTTTGAAAATGTTGGAAGGAGAAACACTCAAAAAGTTAATGGAGGTATGTATGGAAGTGTACAGTACAGGTATTTGGCCAGACGACTTTACCAAGTCAGTGATGATTCCAATTCCAAAAAAAGCCAATGCTGTGGAGTGTTCGGATTACAGAACAATCAGCTTAATACCTCATGCATCGAAGATCATATTAAAGATAGTAAATAATCGCATTCAGTCGAAAGCAGAGATGATACTGAGCAAGACACAATTTGGTTTTAGGAAAGGATGCGGCACAAGAGAAGCAATAGGAGTAATGCGGGTTCTTTGCGAAAGAAGCTTAGAATATGGAAATGACGTTCTTGAATGCTTTGTAGACTTCGAGAAGGCCTTTGACTGTCAGACTTCGAGAAGGCCTTTGACAGGATTGATTGGATAACGATGATAAATATCTTAAAAAGCTAATTTTGAACTTGTACATGAATCAAAGAGCAGTAATCAAAATCTAACAAGAATACTCAGAAGAAGGTGAAAGAGGACGTGGAGTAAGACAAGGTTGTAGCATTTCGCCGCTGCTGTTTAACATTTACGCTGAGGCAATGATGGAGAAAGCCATGGAAGACTTGGAAGAAGGAATAAAAGTAGGAGGGAATTTGTTACAAGATGTACGATTTGCAGATGACCAAGGAATGGTAGCGGGCAGCGAGATTGGATTGCAGAAGATAATGGATAGGCTGAATGATACGGCCCTAAGATTTGGCATGAAGATTAATATAAAAAAGACCAAGGTTATGAGAGTGTCCAATAATAAAGGTGAAGTTAATATCACAATAAATGGTACGAAATTGAAACAGGTAAGGAGTTTCAAATATTTGGGTCATTCTATAACCGATGATGGGAAATGTGAGACAGAAATATGCAGTAGGATTGCACAAGCAAAAGCGGCCTTTGGTAGTAGAAACGAACTATTAACAAAAAGTCTAAAGAAAGACACAAAGATAAAGATAGTGAAAACTTTGGTTTGGACCACGCTATTGTACGGATGTGAAACATGGACCTTAAGGAAGGAAGATATTAAGAAACTGGAGGCATTGGAAATGTGGATTTGGACAAGAATGGAGAGGATTAGCTGGACTCAAAAGGTTACAAATTAGGAAGTCCTGGAGAGAGTTGGCACAGATAGACAGTTCATAAATGTATTAAGAAATAGGAAGAAGAGATGGATAGGACACATTCTAAGGGGGGAAGGTTTATTAAAAGAGGTCATAGAAGGTAGAATGGAAGGAAAAAGAGGCAGGGGCAGGCGGAGATTAGGTATGTTAGATGATTTAAAGACCCACTCATATGTGGAAATGAAGAGGAAGGCGGAAGACAGAGAAGAGTGGAGGCATTATGTACCATGTACCTGCCAGTACGCAGTGCACTAAGAGAGATGTATCAGATTTAAAATTGACTCGCCCTCCCAATAATATTCATGGAGGGGCGAAATTGTCCTTTCGCCCAACCCCCCAATAATGACAACAAAGTTGGAAATTTCTTGAGTTCGCCCCCCTCAATCCTGAATCCAGAACTCTACCCCTGCCTTCACCTGACATCACTAATATTATAAGTTATGTCAGGTGGAAGGATGGCCTACTGTAAGGTTCCATTTCATGTCTAGACTCTTTCTTGTTGGCTCAAACATTGGAACATAACGGCATAAAAGTAAGCGTTTATATAAATTTTAAATATCACACTGCCTACCTGCACATAATAAAATGTTTTATAATGTTGGTACATTATTCAAGTGACACCAAACATGATGGGCCTAAGCGAAAAAAAATCAGTTTTAGTTTGGTTATAAACAGACGATGTGGCTCAGAATTAGAAATTCTTAAGCGTACACCTGCAGTCGAGTCGCCTAACCGATGCTCCACTCTCATATGTTAAACGTCTTTCATTGCAAGGTCCGAAGTGTAAGAGAATACGAATAAGGAGTTACTTAACACAGCTTACGATATTGATAAAAAGTATAATCCAATGAAATGTATTGTGAAATGTAGCTTATTGATCAAATGTATATTCCATGCTATACTAGTGCTATAATGCCTTCACCATAGTTAATCACATGATAAATATTTATCACTAATGAAGAGCTATTACTGGTGATGAAATGCTATCGATAAAGGTATATTGATATAACAGTTATCATAACTATTGGTGAAGTAATATCATTTATGAAGAACTGGTATCACGGAAGTTTATCACTGAAGTGGAATTACCATCACTAATGGAAAAATGTTAGCATTAATGGCAAAGCTTTATTGCTAAAGGATAAATTATTAATATTAAAACCAAGCGATGAATTTCTACACAAATACTGAAGCTGAGGCATCCAATGAATTATAAAACTTTCATTAACTCATATATGAAGCATTTGGCAGCCATTTTTATCAGACAGTATTAGCAAATGAGAGATGGGATGGTTGAAAAATGAGATAACTAATAAAGCAGCGGGACAGAAGTCCGTTGAATGAATGGAGATGCAATTGATAAGACCGATAAGCCTTTAGATTAGCACACACATCAACAGTTAGGTTAACATGTAGATTAACACATACATCAACAGTTAGGTTAACATGTAGATTAACACACACATCAACAGTTAGGTTAACATGTAGATTAACACACACATCAACAGTTAGGTTAACATGTAGATTAACACACACATCAACAGTTAGGTTAACATGTAGATTAACACACACATCAACAGTTAGGTTAACATGTAGATTAACACACACATCAACAGTTAGGTTAACATGTAGATTAACACACACATCAACAGTTAGGTTAACATGTAGAAATAATTGTTATTACTATAATATTTAATAATTGTGCTGAAATTGTGTATGCAAGAAAACGGGACCACCCCGCCCCTCCTCACCCGGGCTCCCTAAAGATGCTGACCTTCTTCTGAGACAAAAAGACTAATCTGACTAATATCAGATATATAAACAAATCATCAACTACAAGCGAATACGTTTGTTCACTAATATTGGAAGATCTGAGATGGATAAATATGAAAAATAATGTTTCTTCAATTCTTACAGCATAACTTACGCGGTGCCCATCAGACAATTGTAAAACTAATTGCACTAACAAATTTGCAGTAACAGATTACTTTTTCTTATATTTAATTTTTCAAATTGCTTGTAGACTTCCATTTATTTTTTCTGTCTCAATGCAAAGTTCAATGAAGTAGGGACAAAGGCGATCAATGCTTACGTTTCAATTCATAATTTTCATTAACCGCTTTATATGTTTCAGTCACAGATCATTCTGATCTTCTTCTGAGACAAAAAGACTAGTCTGACTAATATCAGATACATAAACAAATCATCAACTACAAGCGAATACGTCTGTCAAATGTCTGCAAAGCGGCTAATCAGAGATGGGGTCATACAAATGACACATGAGGTAACATGAAAGTTTCTTGAAATAAGATCTTACTTAAGTATATACTTGTATGATAAGGTTGAAACGGATGGTACAGTTACAGAATGAATTGCGAACTATAGTTCAGTGGTTTTAAAGTCGAAATTAGGAACAACACACTGCAGTCATTTTAAGTCTTAATTAATTGACTATATTAATTAAAAAATAGGTTGATATTTTAATTTTATTAACGACTATTGTCTTTAGAACGTAACAGCATTTTATTGCCTATCACAAACTCAAACTGTCTCCAACTCCAAAACTCAAAACAGAAACTTCATAACTCAAAAAAGGGTAGAGCAGGAAACAGGCTGGCTGTGCAGAGTTCGTATTCCCTCCTTAAAGTCAAAAAGATTAAGAACCAGGCTTGAATTCAAAGAGGCGTCCACCTAGCTCCTACATACGAACGAGCGAATTACCACTTATTTATTTATTTATTATTTAGAGTATTTACTACTAACCAACATTTAAATAGTTTATTTGAAAAAAATAAACAAATGTAAATTTTAAATAAAATTTCATACAAACTATACCTTCATCGGAATTATCCCCACAATCGTTGACGGTGTTATTAGTTAAACTGGAAGGAATGCATTTTCCATTCGAGCAAGCATATTCTTTCCCCGCAATACATGGACTGCACTCTGAAATCAGTAGCTAATTGTAAAGTATGTTCAGCAAACTATTTTAATTAAAATTTTGTAGTAAAATAATAATAGCATTTTGTATTCAAAGATGCACCTTTAAAATACTACAAATATAACTATATATAAAAATAAGTTTTAGAAAGTTAACGTTTTCAAATAAAAATTGAATGTGTTATCCTTAAGTCGTTGTTGTTTGCAGTGAATCAATTCAGTGACTTTCATTAATATAGTTCAGGGAAGAGTATCGCAACAGAGTCAACGATACAATGGACCTGCTACTAGGCCGTAAACTGAGAGAGAGAGAGAGAGAAAGAGAAAGAAAGAGACAGACAGAGACAGAGAGACAGAGAGACAGGATTCACGCTCAATATACATTTCATTGAAATGATCGATGTTATGGCACCACTCAAGGCTGATAACACCAGCTTAAATCGTTAATAGTGCAATTCTTGCATTTACCAATTTTCTGCTCAAGTGCATGGCCAAGACTTTAATCTCAGATCAACTCGCCCGGGAATCGAACCCAGACTCCTTCAGTTCTCCTCATCATCCCACTATTGACTTGCCTCAGTATAATTAATTATCAACATATCTCAGTATATTAGTTATCGTAATTGATGACTAATTAAAGCTATACGCTCTGAACTAGTCAAATAACTTTAAACGTTATTTTTATGCACATAGAAAATGTACTTGTAAAGTAAACTTTACTTCCACTGTCATCCAAATATCTGCCACGGGCAGTACGAATGCGGATCGGCAGGTGATGGGTTTGAATCCAGTGTTTACCCGACACTGGCAAGCTTTTGAGTCTAGAAAACTGACGTGAAACTAGATCTAAGCCCTATTTGAAATCAACGATTCTTTCGGAGGCAGTTCCACATAGGACTGGAGTCATAAATAACATCGTAATTATTACGTCTGATTTACGGCCACTGTTAAGGCGGAGAGCTAGAGATTATTATTTCAGCGCTGCGCAAACAAACAACTATATGCGTTTAATTAGCGCAGCCGCCTGGCGGTGATTGAAACATTGAGCCATCGGCAGACGCAACAACGATGTTCCGTGAGTGGCAAAAACAGCGCATGGACGGCTGCTCAACAAATCCTACTTGAATATTACATTTAAAGTAAAATCTTTCAATAGTGAAATATTACGAAATCTAATATTTAAATTGGTGCTTAAACTGTTTTATTAAGCGTCCTAACAATGCACATTTTTGACATATATTGTATCTACGCCCTCAATTAAAAGCAATGACTAGAGCGTCAATTTAAAAGTATATTTAAATCATCATCATCATCATGTTCCCTTGAATACCCAGTTTAAACAGGCTCGGGATAGAAATAGACTGTCTCAAATCCTCTCTGTCTTATACCACACCACCAGTAAATCCCCTATTTGAGATTTTCCCATTCGTTTAAATTTTTGTAACAATTTCTGGATCCTAGGCGCTCACCAACCGAATGCCGTTTCTGACGTTGATATGGATCTTAGTGCTTTAGTCATCTTCTACGACACGTACAGTCACCGGTTGGTCAATTATTTAAACAACCCCGACACAACACGGGGAAAATAAATATAATTATAAAAAAAATTAAAATATGTTTAAATACCATGAATAAATCATACAACATATAGAAACAAACAGTATTACTATTTTGAATCACATCAAGCAATCGATCAATGAATGAATAAATAAATGAACGAGTCGATTAATTAATCAACCAATCAATCAATCAATTTATCAATCAATAAGTCAATCTAAAAGTTGTGCATCGTACATTCTTATTAAAGCCTCAGCCGTCTTTTACGTGCTATATAGCCGAGTGAATTACTGCTCTCTGCCAGAAGCAAAACGAAACCGACTCAACTCGTTTCTTATCTTATCCAAACAAAGCTGTAAACTAAACGTGCAGGACGCCGCAGTCTAAAGAAATCAGTACGTACAAAGAAAATCACTGTGACTTTCTTTTAAAAACAAAAATGATGCTAATTTAAAGAAATAGCCTAATACGTTTGTAATAAAATTACTCGGGTTTCTAATAAAAATTATGAAGCAGCATCAGTATATCACACACCGGAAGCCGATATACGGAGGCAAGTCGAGGATATAAACACATTAACACCTGATAACCTATTCAATGCGCCACTGTTCTCTGGTTAGCTGATACTTTAAATCAGCCGTGTGATAACAAACTGAAAGATTATACCGCACATGTTCAAGAATATCATAAATATTTTTATTATTTAAGGGCAGATATAAATTCCAAACCATAAGCACGCTAACAATTTCTGCATCAAAGATACGTTAGCTCATATCGCAGCTAGACTGGTAGCATAATGCTAGTATAATGCTATAATGAATTTAGGATGCTCCATTTCATCATGAGCTACCTCATGAATGGCCGAGTTTATCACACATTTTCTTATGAATCAGGAGGTCACGTGTTTGAGGCCTGCTCGGGTCATCTCAGAAAAATTATACAATACTTTTGTTATACGGAACATACATATGAATTTAGCTTACTATAAATATTCTATCAATATTTGTCTCTGCAATGGCACTACAATACATGTAGTGCCATTGTCTATAGTCGATATCTTTAACCAAATGAATGAACATTGATATGAACATTTTGTACAATTAGACATTAAACTCTTTAATGATCTTCAATCACGATACTCTCACATTAAATTGAGTAGTAGTAGATTTTTAAACAGAGCATTAGTTACTAGTCTCACACTTACCTCCTGTATAGCAGAGAAACAACGGGGTGGCTAGACATAAGATGATAGCAAATTTGAATTCTCTATCCACCGACATTTTCGCTTTATAGTTTCTATCATAAATAGTATCTTAAAAGAAAGTATCTGAATTCCAAACGAAAAAGTGAAAGTATTTAAAATATTACTTAGTACTAGTTACGTTATCCCATGTAGGCCCTAGGTTTATTAAAAATGTTGAATATTATTACTCTGACTGTAAATGTTCCAAATATGTAATGAAATTTACGCCATCCGAAGTAATTTTTTATATTGGCATAAAAAAGCTGGTAAAGCTAATGTTGACGTCCGTTTCCTCACTCGAAAGCGATGTCAGTGACGGACGAGCAAAAGGATTTGAACCCCGCACATAGGCCTACTGATCCGCGGTCGAATATTTTACCAACATAGCCAGTGGCAATAAGCACCAGATTAGCTAATTATTACGTTAGTTCATTACGAGATCGTATCGGGAAGTAAATTAAACACTAGCTTGGCAGCTTATCATATAATATATATAGGCTGTTATGGCTATGTGCAACAGCATGTGATTCTGAGAATAAACGATGAGTTATAAAATTATAGATGTTGACGAATACTGCACAGACATCTCTGATGTCTATCTACATTAGTAAATATAATAGTAATATAAAATTAAGTTTCGGAGACTCCTCCTTTAAAAATTTACATTAAAATTACTTAAAATCACACTGCTGTAAATTAATTTGTTGCAATTTATTACAGTTAAAAGCTATTGCAATTACAATAAAAAAAATCTTACAATTCTGAGATTATGCCTTAGGGGCCTATATTTTATAGGCTGTTATTTTTAATTTGTGCAGTATAGTGCTTTAATGAAGAATTTTATAATTTAAGTTTAATATTTTTGGTATATGAATGACCAGCCCAATCATTAACTTACGACTAGGCCATGAAAGGCTGCCGCAGAAATATCCACATTTAAACTACCAACAATACATTAAATAGAAATTCATTTATAAAAGAAAACTTCACCTTCCTGATATGGGGAGAAATCAGTTCAATTCGATCAATGTTTCCATTAGTTCACAAAAATGACAATGAAAGAAGCCAACTTTACAAAATAGTTCATTAATCTGTGTGAATATTAAAATGATTTTATATTTGTACACTCAACGGATCTCAAAAATACAAACGAAATAGACTAAATTTATTTTAAAATATCTTTTAAGTCTTGAGGTTATGGTAAATACTAAAAACTTAGTTTTCTTGAAACAGTTTTCAAGCCATTGTCGCTCATGACATGAAGCTGGCTATCTTAAATAATTTCGTATTTATTTTTTTTACTTTGGATCAATCATTAACACTTGTAACAAATAAATTTATTACGTTCTGTAATAATTTGCTTAATTAAGCTTTAGTATTATTTTAGTATTCTGAGCAATGGTACTTAATGTACTTTATGTGATTACTTGTGAAATTTTGTGAAAACAAAACAAATTTCTCTTTACTTAAAGTTAAAGAACACATTTAGACCAGTGGTGTAGTGGGGCGGGAAAGCAAGGGACGACGTCTCCTAACTTTTTCAAGGGAGGGATAGCGTCTCCTGAGTATTTAGCTCAAAAATCCATGTAAAAAATCCATGTAAAATCCATGCAAAACTCTTATCACTGTAAGCTTACTTCAGTATTTGTCATGTAGCCTAAATTTATATGTATTTAATACTCTGTGTCACTGAGCGTACTCCTGTCTTTTATTGTTTGTAGTAATTTCACAATAGTTTCTGTATCTGGCTTAACTAAATCAATTTTCAATTTCTAACAATAATTTCATTGATCTTTTTTTATAATTTTGTAAGTGTATTAAGCAAGAGTTTTATTTAAAAAATAGCAAAAATCATGCACAAATTTAGCAAGATTTTGCTTTACGTAATTGATCCATTACTCCCCCTCCCACTTATTTGGACTACACTACTGATTTAAACTACTTTTACATATAAACTTACAATTATGTACTTCTTTAATTAAGCTAAATTCTTACAACAGTAAACTAACTTTGTTAAACTGATCGTATACTAGTAATATTACACATACCACGACAAGCTTTACAGTTACTTTAGGTTGATAAACCGACTTATGCTAAAAGCCTGCAATACAACGTGACACTACTGATATCTTCCAGTTAAAACAACGTGTGTGTGTAGAGTAGATCTACAGTTAGCTGTGAGGAGCTGACTGTGTAGAACAGTATCTAGCAGCAAGTAGTACAGGCTTCCAGGCTTCCTACTAGAGAAGCTTTATTTTGACAAAATATTTAAATGCTTTCAAAAATGATTACAAGTTTCACGATTTCAATACGGTAAAATGGTATATTTCTAAAGCTCAATAAGCAAAATGTTAACATCTAGTCAACAGTAGGCCTACAGTCATTATAATAGAGTATAGGCCGCCCATAAAAGCGTAGCCGTGAAGGAGGGGGGGGGGCAGACGCCCCCATGATGTCATGTAAATATTTTATTAAACTCAAAATATAGGTGGGAAAATTGTTTAAAGTACGCTCCTTTTCCAAAGAGCCAAACAAGATTAAAGTGCCTCCCCAATATGAAGTTCGGGCTAGGCCACTGAAGTTACGTAGGCTACAAATGTTACATTAGATGTACAATCTTAATACGTTAAATCTCACAAGCAAAGTTTTCAACCTCGAGAGTCACTACTTTCGGAACGGTATCCATTGAATCATCAACATCGTCGTCATCATCATCATCATCATCGCCGTCGTCGTCGTCAAGATCGGGAAACGAATAGACCTCCACTCCTCTCTGTTCCATAACAGATCACGCAGTCATGATCACTGTAACCTCTTCTATTCGTTAACAGTACCCATTGAATAATAATTCATAATAATAATATTATTACTATTAATAATAAGAAGAATAAGAACAACAACAATTAAAGTGCTACTGTCATCCATAACAATATCAAACACTAGTACGACAAATCCAGGCTAAAAAGAAAAGAAAGAAAAATCCAAGACGGTGCAAATTCCAAAATTCAGAAAACCAGTTTTAATGAAATGCTTGATCGGCGATGCCTACACTATTCTAAGAGACACAACGGCTGTGGAGGGGCAGTGCTATCATTTGAGGTGATCAGAGACGATGTTCTTATATGTAAAAAATTAACGAGTCTGGCTAACGATCATGTCAAATTTTGAATTTGCTTCCATTCCTGTAGTGGTTAAAGTGAGACTTGAGAGCTAGGGGAGCGCTCAGAATTTGTTGGGCCCCTGTAATGTAGTTACTAATCTCTTAGTATCTAATATGGACCCCTAGCAGGAAAAGCACCTAAGAAAAAAATAATAATAATAAAGGTTTAACGTCCGTTTCCTCATCTAGGGACGATGTCAGGGACGTCCCCAACAGCACACATCACTAGAGATCAATTCACCCAGACTAATCTGCGAAAGAAATGTGCTGAGGAGAAGTAGGCCTGAGGTCCTAAACGAAAGCCAGTCCGGTGATCAAAAAATGGTCAAGGTAGATTGATTATGTCTATGGTGGGAAAAGGTAAGTTTTAAGCTTGCTAGAGGATGTTGAAAGAGAAAAACAAGAGCGAAGATTAGCAGGTAAAGAGTTCCAGATTGTGGGTGCTGCTTAAGAAAAAAAGGAAAAAAAGTGAGAGCTAGGCGAATGCAGTTCTCCTGCGTTCCCCCGACTTTAACCGTGCACGGCCATCCTGAAGAAAGGACGTGTCTGAGCTCAACTGTGCCTGTAATTATCTGACGTTGTGCGCTAATCTATTCATCCACTGATGTACAATTCGACTATCTAATTGCTGTCAAGATATTTTGACCATTGTTAAAAATTACTTAGCAAAACAGTTTCTGCATCCGTTCTCCCGTCTACTAAATTCATGTTGACGCGAAAAATTACCGATGATCGTGTCACTATATGGGCCTAGCCTATAGCTACCTACACTTGGCCTAGCTACCTACATTATGCCTAACTACCTAGAGATTTACCTCGACACTTTTATCTACAACTGTGTATTTTAATTAGTAGCTGCGAAGAGCAATTATTATGCTTGGCTGACGTCACTGAGGTTACTAAACGGAAACTGACGTTAAATTTGACTTTATGAAAAATAAATTATGATATGGTTTAATCGCTATTCATAACGTTAGCAAATTGTGTAGTCGACCAACAAATTATAAATTTTTAATAATTAATCATAACTTGCAAGTTGACGAAACATATAATGTCCGACAAAGCCCGCCAAATTATGTATGAAATTCTAAAATTAACATCAAATAAAAAGGCATTATTATAAAATTAACCTAATAGGCTACTAATGACTCATTTGCTACAGGCTCCTTGCTAATGTAGATATAAACAATCTAGAACTAAGACCATAAGATGCATGATTACGTTTCTTATGTTATACAATTACAATGTAGATAATTTGTGAGGATTAAGAGAAGAAGTAAAAAGTAAACACACACTATAGTGAAATGATCAACTATGTTGATATCTATCCCTTTATAAAACCACATGTTTAATCCCTTTGCAATTCAGACCATTTTCCGTATAACCAGTCCAGTGAATGTCCGAGATTTTACTCTCAGATCAGCGCGGCCGGGATTCGAACCCACGAGGTTTCATTCATCTCAGGCTTTGTCATTTAAAATTTCATGACGTTACCCCTAAGCTATTTAAACATTCAATGAATGTAGAATTCAATTCAATTAATTATAATTATTAATTAAGTACAATTCAATGAATTGTAGAAGAAGCTTAATACTAATTTTAAAATCTAAGTTTAACGTCAATTTCCTACATAATAGCATGTCGATCAGTGACAAGGAGAGCACTTAACTTGAATCCTGCACCAACTGAATCGCCGTCGAAAAACTTACCAACCAGCCACAGGTTCAGTTTAACTGGCATCTTACATAATTGATGATTATACTAATGTTGCACATTATCTTGAGACGGTGTAACTACAGATCTAGACCTAATGTTGCACATTATCTTGAGATGGTGTAACTACAGATCTAGACTACAATAGGTCAGGATAATTTTTTGGGAATCACTGAATAGAACTAGAAGTAGAGATGTGTCTATTTTCAACAATAATTATTACTATATTAACTATTTGAATTAAGAAATCCATAATTCTAATATATATCTCTCTCTTTCTCATAATTATTGCTAAATATTAATACATTCTTACAAATAGCTGCATACTATGTTTCTGTCACAACTGAATTTTATCTTTACGATTCAGAACATTCAATATCTGAGAAAGTTCTAATAGCGTTATTCACTAACAGCATTACCTACATTTCGCCAGTAGTTTGTTATGGAAATGCTGTATTGTTCGGTTACCCAATTTATAATATTTTTAAAATCTAATGCAGAACTTTACTAAATAGCAATTGCATTGAAACTGTTCAGATTTCACTGTTCAAAGCTTCGTGTACAAAGATTTATCCTGAGCAACCTCTGCAGCCACAATTGACACATTCGACAATCTTGCCCTATCAAACACAAACATGAAAACATTATTAGATAAAGAGGTTTAATTAATTACACTTCTTATAGCCATGCTATTATTAAAATGATAGCAGTAATAATAATACTAATAAAGAAAATATAATTAATAATAAGTTGAATTATATAAACGCTTTTTGACGTTTTGTGCACAGCTTAGTTTACAAAAGTATTGAAAAAAATCACATAATTTCAATGCTTTAAACTGTACCTGAAACAGGCTTTGGGTAGTTTCCGGCATAGTTAAAGGCTTTCTTTCTCTCTTTGCGCAATGCCTACTGGCAGGTCCATGATAAGCCCTCCACTCTTCTCTGCTTTATGTTTTTCACTCCATATGAATAGATTTTGAAATCTAACATTCCAAATCTTGGTCTACCTCTGCTTCTCTTTCCTTCCATCCAACCCGATATGACCTTTTTTACTATACTATACCCCCCCCTGAACAATGTGTCATATCTAGCTCTTCTTATTTCTTAATGCATTTATCAACTGTCTATTTGTATCAACATTATCCAGAACTTCTTCATTTTTAACTCTTTGGGTCCATGCATTAAGGCATTCTAAAAAGCATAAAGGCATGTAAAATTTGTTTTAAACAATGCTCAAAACTGTTATTAACTTGCTTAGAGTAATTTTGCTGATACCTTAAGCCATTTAAAGCATGGCAAATAATGGAATATTTTCCATGCCTTAAACTAAGCCCTAAACAGTAGTCTAGCCCTATTTTAGGTAAGGCCAGCTTGAACCACAGAAAAACTAGCCAATCCTGAGTTAAATACAACCGTCTTTGTTATTATATGTATTGTTAAACACTGGCTGGAGCCAGTGGCGAAGTCGGTAAGATACTCGACCACAGATCAGTAGGTGCGGGGTTCAAATCCTGGGCTCGCCCGTCACTGACATCGCTTTCGAGTCAGGAAACTGACGTTAACCTTAGCTTTATCAGCTTTTAACAATGAAAATATAAACGACTCACTTCTTCCAGCTTTGTCTTAGGAACACGACAGATGCAGTTGGTGGCGTAGTTGGTATCGTGGGTTTGTATACAGCGCAGGCAGCAGAGGTTCTCGTATCCCTGCTTCTTCCACTTAGCGATCAGGTTGGCGTCAGCTATACTCTCCTTGATGCAGTAGTCGTACAACTCTAAGCACAAACACATTTACGCAAAATAAACACGCAACAGAACTATCGTCCATCGACTGAATAGTATCCAAGTTGTAATTGCAAGTTTGGACAATTTGTTCAAGCACACTAGCCACAAAACAGCGCAGTAGATCAATCTACAAGTAAAAAAGATAAGCTGAGATACTAAATTCAAGTAGGTCTACATGACCAGTGTCATACCCAAAACTTAAGTACAATAGCTACACAAAATTGTGATTATATCACTGTAACTCAAAAAAGAAGAATAAAAGTACCATTATACCTCGACTAATAGCCTTTCGTCTGTAGAACAAATCATAGATATATCTTGACCTCTGATGATGTATGCGAAATATTGGCCACATGGCTTCCACCTTACGCTTGCCTTCATGTGGATCCGTTTCAGCTGCAATGCAAACATCAATTACAATCATTAGTTTTGAGAACCCTCTATGTTAACTCAAAAAAAATCACGCGATATGATTTGAATAGATCAGATATTTCTGAATTTTGAATCATTCAAACATCTCCGTCAATTTCCGAAGTGGCATAATTTAATGAATATTGCTTGGCTAAATGGCTATGCTAAAACTGACTAACAATCTTCACAGTTACAATAGGCGATATTAGCACACTTAATAAATGTTTATTATTTTTGCTTATCAAACTTCCCCCATTACTTGAGCCCTAAGATACACACCACTTTAATAATCGGTTATACTACATTAATATTTGGTAGAGTTGTATAGTCTTCACACAAAGTGAGGGTCGGCCGCGGATGACGTTCATTAAGAGTCTGAAGAAATGGATGTAGATAACGGAAATTGAAATAATCATAATAACAATGGACAGAGACATTTGAAGAAACACGACCATGACCGCCCAGACTTGGAACAAGCACGACATTTGAAGAAGACGTTTAGTCTTCATCATTGATCAATTTTGAGGGAGACAGTTTTCCCTCAAGATCACGAAAGCAGATCGAGTGAAAATAATTATGTTTGACTAATCAATTTGGTAGAAAAATAAACAGAGAAGAGATTAGGATTGAACAGTAATTGATCTAATCCTAACCAAAATCCAGATCTATAGTTATAATAAGTAATAATAATAATAAATATTATTTTAAACATTTCTTTTTAATCTTTCAATTAAATAAAGGCCTGTTTTAAACCTATTTTTAGCCCAGGGCCCAATACAGCCAAGGGCAATAAAAAACAATTAAAATGCTATTGATACATCGAGCATTATTAAGACAAATTCAAGATGACGAGCAAAATAAGGTCCATAACAATGAAAACTACTTAGGAAAAATCTAGAAAAATCAGTCTTTAGACAATAATAATGAAGCAAAACGAAATTAAAATTCGTCAAATATTATTCTTGTGTACAGGAATTAAATTTCTACACTTTTATTTAGACATCTCAGTAAATTGGAGGTTATCATAAACCACAATACTTCCAAAACAATTTTGATTAATACCAGAAAATAGTTATAGCATTATATTAATTTATCTTAATTAGTAACATAATTTTTTGAAATCGTACCTTCTTTCATCTTCTGATTCAATTCATCAAGGGTTGGCTCAATTAGTTCCCACCCCTCAGGTGGCGGCTTCTTATTACGCTTAACTTTCGGCATTTTTATGTATGAAGTAAAAGCAAACGACAACAAATGCGAATTTTCTTGCTTTGTTTATTTACGTCTAAATCGTTCTAGTGTTGCCAACTCAACTTCTTTAAAGTTGAAAGTTGAAACACATGTTTCTGTCTTGAACTAACTTAACTTAAAACAACGTTTCATAACAACAATTAGCAATTAGAGTGCTACTGGGGAATATGGCAACGCCGAGCATTATTAAGTAAATTCCAAACTGAGGAGCAAAGATAAGGTCCAAAACGGTTCAATTTCAAAAATTCACACTAGCTAGACCCGCTAGTCGCAACTTATGCGCAACTCATGGTCACTGGATGGAAAAGAGAAATGTTAAAGATAGGGCCTCAATTGTCTATGGAACTGCACGTAAGAAAGCAAAGGCTGATGTGATTCGATTCAAACGAAGACTTCCAAAGAATGGATGCATGAGAATTCCAGATCTGCAGTTCAGCATGCTAGAAAGAATAATTTTTCAAGGGGAGTCGTTTGAGGGCATAGAAGGATTGCCACGCGAGGTTCTCAGGATTTTATCATAGTGGAATCATGAGATATTACAACTGGGGGGGGAGGTAAACTGTGAGCCACACATTTATAATGTGGCCGTGGATCTAACCCAAAGATGGTCCAACCCTGCCGAATCGAAGCAAATTCAATCCTACTTACGAGTGATATTAAAAATCGGACCCATCTCTGAGTGAATAGGGACAATTGTTGACATTTATTTTTATAATTAGTACAGCAGAAAAGAGTTTTGTTTGTTTGTGTGCTTCTAAAATATTAAATCTCCCAGGCTGTGAGATTGATCGGTTGCAGTTTGTTCAGAATTCTCTTGCGCGAGCAATTTTTTGTAGTTCCAAGTATTTACATGTTACGCCTATTTTGAAGTCTTTGCACTGGCTAAAGATTAAAGAGCGTATCATTTACAAAACAGCTTCGTTAACCTATAAGTCCATCACCATCCCTGGACAAACTTGTATGTCTCACTTGATTAAAGTGATGCAGCCTGCTATTACTCGGTCTTCTGAGTTAATTACTCTTGTGAGACCTAGCTTACCTTCGCGCTCTAAGCTATCTAATCTTTCTTTCCAGCATGATGCTCCTCAGATCTGGAATTCTCTTCCATCCAATCTTCGGAAATCTTAATTTGAATCACATCAGCCTTTGCTTTCCTATGAGCAATTGCATAAGCATTTGAAGACCTATCTTTTCCATTTCTCTTTTCCATCCAGTGTCCATGAGCAGCGACCTGCGCCCCAACCACCTTTTCTTTAACTCCTTTTAATTTGTACTGAATTTCTGGATTTTGGAATTTGCACCGCTTTTGGACCTTCTTTTTTGCTCGTCGGCTTGATTTTGTCTCAATAGTGCTAGATATTGTCATTGATGACTGTAGCACTCTAATTGTTGTTATTATTATTATTAAAACATCCTGCTAAATTTTACATTTTCGAAGCCATTTTCAAATGAATGGCAGCAGCGGTTGCATCTTGTTTGTAAACAAATCTCGTTGTCGTCCTGGTTTTTTAATATTATATATTATATAGGTGTGTCTGTATTAGTTGAATTAGGCTAAAAGATGTTGTGAGAAGTTGTTGAAATATTGTACTAATAGTTGCTGTGATCTATGTTTGTACATAGTATAATGTGAATTATTCTCTAGTCAGAGCTTGAACTTGTCTTTTACAAAGTTAACACATGCCTCTCCTATTAATTTGTGTCCTTGAGACCTGAATGCCAGTGTAATACGACACCTTCATTCTCATGTTAAATTTAAATGTATAATTTATTTTAACAGAAAATATAAATGTTGGCACTTGATATTGTTGGGGTATGCTTAAACATCTTCAAATCTTTTCGGTTAAGAGAGATGTGACGGGGCTGATGAAGCTTTAGTAATTATTTAGTGACTAACGCTTAGTAACAATTTATTCCGTTCTGATTTATTTTTATCTTTCAATGAGATAATTGAGTCCTATGTAAAGCTCAACGATAAAGATTTGGAGAGAGGAAATTAGTTATTTCCATACTGTTTTAAGTCATGTAACTTTTAATCCAGACTTTTGAAAGAAGAGGAGAAATTTGATTTTATTATTATTTAATGTCCTCATATTTTCTTCGTCTTCCCTTGAATCTAGTTAACTAGGGTTGGGGTAAGAATAGATTTTCCATTCTTTTAAATTTTGTAGCAATTTCTGGAGGCAAGGCACTCACCAACCGAATGCCCTTTCTGGCGTCGGTAAGGATCTTGATTGTGTCGTTATTCCATTCATAAATATATTCTAATATAAATTATGTAAAAGGTATTTTACTAACAAATAGGTAAATTAGAAAAGTAAATTATATAGCAAACAAATATTTGAGAGCATTTTATGCTCAAGAGAAATTTAAAAGATTTGCTTTTGAAATTATTTAAAGTATAAATATAGTTGCCCAAATGGTCGAATGAGCATTTCAGTAGATATTGGATTACTGAATATTCACAATTTAAATTCCATGATTTAACTGAATTCAAATATCTAAATCTAAGCTTAAATATGTGTGAAAATTGGTTGTGATTTTTATTTCAGCTGATCAACAATGAAGTTAAGTTTTAATGATCACGCTCTAAAGCATCTTGCCTCTACTGGTACACCTGATCGTGAAGGTCGGTTGCTGTATAAAAAAGATCTGCGCAGCAATAAATATAAGGATCGGTGGTTTCGCTTGCATGGAAACTTACTGTTCTACTTTAAGACAAATGAGTTTGGTCTCGTGTCTAGTTCTGAGCCAGTAGGAGTGTTTGTGTTGGTAGATCATGAAGCTGTGTTTGAAGAAAAGTACATTGATCGGCCTTTTGTGTTCTCGATAACTTTTACGTCAAGCAACGAGGATGGTGCAAAGCTTAAGCATTATTTCAGTGGGTCGTCAAGAGAAAGTTGTCTGGCATGGGTTGATGCCATTACTGGTGTCAATTATATGGGCCTGAAGTCGAGGCAAGTATAATCATTTAAAATGATGAATATTTAAAGCTAAAGCAAGGGAAAGCCTTATGTCAGGTTAATGTCTTGAAGCTTCGTATAGGATTAATACACTGTACTTAATGCTCTATAGCAAGTAACGTAACATAGTGTCACTGGCTTAATAAGTAACTATTGGGAAGCTTTTTTGATGTTTCAGTAGTCTGAGAAATTTAATCTTTTTGAATTAGTGAAAAAGTTAGATGATTAAAATGATCTTATTTCATCTCTTATTGTCATCATCATCATCAGCAGTTTCCTGTGTTCTGACAGAAAACAGGGCGGCAACATTCCTGTATTCTTTTCTACTATCCTCACAGCAACTTCTCACGAAATGTTCAATATTCTCAAATCTTAGTTGATCGTGGTGAGCCAAGTATTCCTTGGTCTTCCTCTTTTCCTTTTTCCATGAGTTGAGTTAATTGCAGTTTTGCATATATGCCCTCAGGGCTCTGGCATTCTCAATATGTGGGCATGAACCTTTGTTGTCAAATTGACAGTAAACTAGTATAGATCAGAAACTAGAATCTTAGTAATTTGACAGATTACAGATATTGGGATATAGTATTGTAGATGTAGGGTCACAGCTGTAGATGCAGTAGATACTAGATGCAGTAGGCACGCAACTTTTGAATTGATAAATTACGTTATATTTATAAACGTCAAACACTGAAGCACTCTTAGCCTCTATAATTTTGTATTATGAATCTATGATAAAAGATGGTGTGCTCTTTACTAAGTGTAAGATATATTTATATATATATATATATATATATAAATATAAACATAATTCTAGATATATGTTTAAACACATATTAAAGTTATTATGTGAATTGATACACTGCAGGTTGACAGTTTTAAGGAAGCGCATTGAATTGGTGACTGGGTCAGATCCTGTCCTGGCTCAGTTTGAGAAAATAAAACAAGAAAGATCAGCAAATAGTAAAAGTACTGCTTCTTCCTTATTCTACACACCATTTGCCGTCCCTACTTCTCAGATGGCATCGACAAATCTTTCTGCCGAAAAACGTGATTCAACTAAGAATTTTCATTCTAGTGCTTTCATTGACAACTGTTCCTCGAGTAAACAGCTTCCAGCGATTAAAGATAATTTACTGCTGTCTAGAACTGCGCCTGTCGCTGATGCGGTGAGTAAGGAAAGTCTTCAGGCTCTCAAACCGGTGCCTACTATCAGGGTGAGTTCAGCCAGTCCAGGACTGCAGGTGTCCAGAGACAAGTGGGAAACTTTTAACTAAACGAGTCAAGTGCTACGTTAAATGCCAAGGGCTGGATTTACTGGGTATAGGCTGAAAGAAAGGCTGCTTAAAGTGCTTGATCAGTATGATCGGTCGATGTAACACGGCAGTTTTACAGCGGTTAGGACATATAACATAAGTTACCTATTACATATGGTAGCTTATTAGGCTTTTTTAATAATGAACCTATTCTGCTACTTGAGTATTTCTTGACTTAAGATTGGGCAAAACTCTTAAATGCTTACAGCTTAAACATTTGGCTTCCTAGTTGACACAGTTTTGAAGCACTTTCTTATTATTGGTTGTTTGTATTCCTAATGGGCTAATTAATTGATAGAAGCAAGTAATTGTTTGAGACGTTGTTTGCTAATTTGTACATTTCGGCGGATTTCTCTGCTCTAGGCTATTTATTTGATCATTTAAAGTATTAGTCTATTTACCACTCAGAGGAAATGCTGAGCACTGCATAATAGATTTGTGTAGAACTACTACTGTAGCTAGATATTTATTTATTTTGCTCAGATTAACTGCCCTTAATGTTTTCAAGTACAATATTAATTTTAATATTGCAAACACCGTATTTTAATATCTTTAAACACAAATTTTATTAACATAAATATTTGATCATTTAAAATTAAAGTATTTGCATTAAGAAATTGATGTATGGTTAATATTCTTCAACAAATTAAATCTTCAGCTTCTAATTTTCACTTCAATTGGTAGTAAAATTGAAGGCTCTGAACTATTGAGTTGGACATATAATATTGCCTGATTTCTTGCTCAGTAGTTGAAGTTAGCCTGCTTATTGATACTGGACTATATATGATTGGGGAGAGTGGAGAGTCTCAAATACTTGGTGAAAATGTTTGACGTCTTTGCAATCTCTCAAAATGGACTCACTAATAGTCCAACCTATGATTTGAACTCCACACCTAACGAACACAATAAGAAGCTTAATTGATCATGCTACTGGATAATCGATCCAGCCAGTGGCGATATCGGTAAGATATTCGACCGCGGATCAGTATGTGCAAGGTTCAAATCCTGGGCTAGCCGTCACTGACATCGCTTTCAAGTGAGGAAATTGATGTTAACATGAGCTTTAACATTAGCTTTTACTATCTCAGCCATCATGTAACTTAACGCCACTGATGTAGTGGCATGACATCAGACATGTAAATAAAACTTGAGTCTGTATTATCATCCCATATGGTCTGTGAGGATTTGCAAACATTTCTTCAAGTCAGAGAACCTCTGTGCCGTTATAGTGTGCAACTAAGATCTGTCTGATGGTTGTAGAGCTTGTCTATGGATTGTGATATCTAGCTTCAGTGGAACATGGTAGTAAAAATTATGTTATTGAAGATATATGCAAGTGAACTTTCCTTATCTGATTTGTGAATATTGTCTGATTCAATCAATGTGATTAAAGTTTTGAATTTAGTATTTACAAAGCACATTTGCTAATGCTTTGCTTTGCTGTGATGATAGTCATATATATGCTTCTACTGTTATAATTAGTAATAGTTAAAATTAGTTATATAGTTGTTAATGTAAATAGTATCTTATACAATAGTTAATGTTAGTTGTTTTTAGTATATTTAACATTATTTAAAATTACTTCTCGAGCTTTCCTGTGTTATGTCCCGGCCCTGGCCACTCACTACCAGCGGTTAGATGCATGTGTCGTAAGAGTCGACTAAACAGGAAACTGAGAAATAATGGGAAACTGCCTCAGATGCTAGATTTTTCCTTTTCCTAGATTAAAGCTACAATATGATTTCGTAAAGGCTTAGCTTTTGTGATTGATCCATTCTTGGTCAATGGAGTGCTCTTACTGATTATAAAGGTAGACTGTATGTAGGAATATGTATCTTGGACCTTAACCTTGGCAGAAGTGAAAGAGAGGCAGAGTGTTAGTTAATACAGTTGTGAACATTTTGCGTTAATGAAGTAGCATAAATTAATATAACAGTATTGTTGAAGCTTAGTAATTATATTTCTAATTATTTCCAGTTCCTTGTCCTCTGTATTTTGCCTCATTTGTTTTTTTGTTGATATTTTCTAATGCTTGCAACAGGCTACTATCACACTGATCAGACTTATACTGCATGTATTGTAAGAGACATTTAATCAAATGCTGTAGAAAGGAACGTCTTCTAAATCCAAAGCTCTTTCCAGCTAAAGTCCTTTAAGATTTTGATAAGGCTTGGCTGCTCTAATGATTAGTTTAAAGTTTTTAATCGCTGAAGTGCCTTTTAATGGGAATAAAATGGCATCAAAAGTTGCATAGTAGTAGTGATAGTAGTTGCGTATTAGCGAATTTTGAAAATCATACCGTTGTTGCTACATTCGATGCGAATTTGTAAATTAATAAATAATAGTCTGTATTTCTAAATCAATTTTCTTCTCATTGGGGTGTCTGCGGTTTTAGTGTGGAAATAATAACATAAAGAGTTTTAAATGAATTAATACTCAAGAAACATTTTACTGCTCGGTGTCTCGTCTAGTGTAAGCTTGATTGCTTCACTTTAGCCACTATTTGTGTGCCTCTCCGTACCTCTATCCCTATCTCCTCGACCTCTCCACTTCCCCTATTTCTTCCTACCTCTAATTGAGTATCGCTTTCGATTTATTTTTTACTTCATTCCAAGATTCGCAATAGTAATTTCTGCTGTTGGTTTTTGACCTGTATTTGACTTCTTTAGATTTAAAAATCATTCTGCTCTATATATTTTGTAAGGTCCGTTAATTTTGTTAATTTTTACTCACTGTGCCTAAAAAACTTGCACGTCTACAGCGACATTCTCTGTGAAATACGGATTTTAGTTTTATTTTAATTGTATTAAATTTGAGCTATAACACTGATAGTATTCATGACACTCTACTGTGTAGCCGTTGGAAACTCACTAGATGGCTAGGTTTTAATTTACATTACAATGAAGTAATGTTTAATCAGTTTTATGTTACTGTGTATTCTGATGAAGATTAGATGACTGTACAAGTTCTGCAGTAGTCATTATGTATCCGATTATATTGGTATGTTCTTGTTTAATATGCCTGGATATCTATGCAGAACTAATCTATGGAGGTTTATGTCAAGTTATTTAATATATTGACTCAGTTTTCTCTCTCTTTCTCTCTTCCTACATTTAGGACATTATGGATACTCTCTTTCTCTCTCTCTTTCTCTCTCTCTCTTTCTCTGTCTCTTTCTCTCTCTCTCTCTCTCTCTCTCTCTCTCTCTCTCTCTCTCTCTCTTTCTCTCTCTCTTTCTCTCTTTCTTTAATTTAAACCTATATACACAGCTACCTACACAGCTCAGGTTCAAGGTGCATTTTTCTTGCTGTCTCTACTAAAAAGCATTGCATAGATCAATTAGGTTATTCTAATTTATTCCCGTTATCGTGACTCTACGGTTATACACCTACCATAAATTCAGCCTTTTGCTGGAAAAATATGATTTTCTCGGTGTCTTCTTATAGTATATGCGGCTGTTTGCCTCCTTTGACACAATTGCTCTGTTGTGCAGTGGACTGATTGTTATATAAGCAGCAGTCTAGTTTACAATAAATCCACTTATTTCTGTATTTATTGACTTCAGTAATAAAAAATTAAATTATTTTCTACATGAATTCTGTAAATAAGTGGTTACGTTTGTTACAGTGTGTTTATTTTTTAAATTTAATTTGTTTGAAAAAGTTTTCTGTTTTCTGTAGATAGTTCTAAAAGTGAACTGCTAATAATATCAATTAATTATAATTATTTGTTACTATTTAGTAGAGAAATGTTATTGGATTACATATAGTTATGTAAATTAATATCAGTTACAATAGTATATTTTGTTAGATGAATATAAGTTATTCTTTATGAGGTAAGTTGTTGCTGAGAATGATTGAAGAATCGAGTAATGCATATGAGCATAAGTGTATTTTATGCTGTTCTTGAACGTTATATTTTTGTTATCGAATTTGCTTAAATTATCATTTCATGTCAGAACATTCGGTCATTTTCATCATGTTTTACGATTTTAAAAGATAATTGGTTTGTTGTTGAAACCATATCCTCAGACAAAAATGAAAACTTGGGGCTTATAGCCTTATAGGATCGAAGGATTCCAAAATTGGCCAAGTATGATCTCTAAACTTATGGTTCATCAAATTTATTAAATTTATTGATATTGTTAGATGAAGCTTTGAAAGAGCTCACACGTGATGTATTGCACAGTTTTCTATATCAAGAAATGAATAAGATGTTTTGATTTTTACCAATATATTTTTTATATTTATGAACAAGTTATTTGATGCATCTTCGCTCTCCAGCCAAAAATCAACAATTTTTGATAACCCTTAATTTAAGAACCCTTCTACTCTATAAGCCAAATTTTGCATTTTTGTTTCAGAAAACAACGGTGGTTTCCCGTTGCCTTCTAATGAAGGCAACGGGAAACCACCTCAGCAGCCATACTTTTCCCAAGCTAAAGGATACATAAGGTATGGATAAGGCATAGACTGTGTGAAGGGATAAACTTATTGATCTAAGGAGTGCTCTTATGGAGCGAGAAAGTAGACTTTGAGTATGAATATGTACATTGAACCTGCCACTTGGCAGTGCACTGAAGAGATCAGAAAACATTAAATTATTTGTAAAAAAATTTAATCATTTGTTATTGATTGTATAATCAAGCAATACTGAGTATTTGCTATTAGGCGCTCTTTCAAAATTTGCAGTTTAATTCGCATTAAAAGTGACAGAAAAAGCCGTAAAGCCGATGTTAACGTCAGTTTCATTTTTCGAAAGCGGTATCAATGACGGTCGAGCCCTGGATTTGAACAGTAGTTTTAGGCTACTAATTTTCGTGTTGCTAAATGTTAATATTCTGGTAGCTAGATAAAGAGTCAGTAAGTTTAAGATTGTATAGTTTAGTCTTGGAAGGGTCAATTACACGAGGTGTGCCAGTTTTGGCTGTATTATTCAAGTTATAGCAAAACTTTATTTATTTAATAAAAAGCTATGCATAATGTATTATATTTTTTGTTTTAATACAGTCTGCATGCGTGATGCTAGTCTGTTTTGAGACCCTATTATATGTATGAAGTATTTTAATAGCCAAGTATATACTTAATTTTTGCTGCATCTGTTACTTTACATGGGTAAAAAGTAGGCCTATAGTAATGCCTCAAATAGTTGTAAGATTGTACCAACCGGAAATATTTTTATATTATTATGATCATTTGACTCTGCGAATTGTAATATATACTACGAATTGTATATATGCATTAAATATATACTACGGTGCATTTTATACTGTATACATTCTTGCGAACAAGTTGACTTTATTATTATACCTCGAATTGCCAAGTCGTTGTATATAATAATAACTTCCGACAATTTCTATAGCGGTGTCATGTCCGGTGTCCGGTCTTCAAGACCGCTTTATAGGTTCCTGGTAGTTATATAGCAAGCAATAGCTACGGCTGCAGTGTCATATATTCTTTCTGTTGTCCTAGTATCGTAAAACATTGTGTAGCATGATTGGAGAAGTGAAGAAAACCAGTAAGATTTCACTAATCGTGGAGCATTGATTGCACAGTAGATAGAACTGAATATCTTAGCACTTGTTGAAGGGGCCTTACATTTCAGTCAACGAGAGTAATTTAGTGTATAGGTATTTGAAATTATGAAATTTGTTACCGTGCCTGTATCATATCCTGCTCTCTTGCAGCAGGTCTACTTATGTTTCCTTTCTCGGCGTTTTTTCATATTAAACAGACTTTTAGTCAGAGTTGTAGTATTTTCTTTATTACCTAATGTTTTGCAAATGTTTATTCGCGAGAGATTCTGAATGACTGTTTATCAGTAATAGGTGTAGGGTACAAATCCAGAGCTCGTCTGTCATTGACAAACTTTTGAGATGGGAAACTGACATGTACAACATAGAGTTGAAGTAGCTTCACAACAATGATGATATTCACACTCAGGCCACGGGACGACAAGTCTCGTGTTTAACGTCAAATTTGACCATGTATGAGTGCAAACTCTGAGGAACTGTTGTTCTATTGTTGTTGTGACTGAAATTATTTACATTGATCATCAAGTCATGATTTGGCGAGTGAAAAAATTGGAAAATAAAAACTAACTCAGCCTTTCTAGCAAAACAGGAAACTGTACGCTGTCGTTAATATCACTGGCAGTATGCTCTTAATATCACTAGATATGCTCTGAAATTTTACTGTGATATTCACAGTTATTCGGGAACAAAAAACTGACAGGAGTTGCATTAAAATCTATACCTTGGTCAAATTTGACGAGCATGTAAGTGTTGTATAGTCGTATTAACGGGCGAATTGAATTCAAATCCTGTTTCATTTTTAGAGATAATTTCATAAAGCGTATGAGACTAGTCACATTTGTTAATATGTTATTACGATCTACATGCACACGGTACACACAATGTACATGTATATTGGAGCTTATAATTATTACTCAATTAGGCCTATAGATTTGTTTATGGGAAGTGATAGGATTTTGCTGAAACTTTATGTGCAGCTAATATATTGCAAACTAGATTAGGATAAACTTACATATCAGTTTACAGGGCGTCATAGCATACTTTAAGTATAGGACTTAGACTTGCCATTTTACATCAACAATTGTAAAAATGATTGCAATTAACAGCGAATCATGTGATACTCTGCATACAAAATATCGTAGTAGTGTTTAGCATAAACTAAATTTGTACAATTGATTTTTTCTAACTCTGGCAGCTGATTAAAATATTCACATCAAGAACGTCTGACACAAGCAATGAGTTTTATAAAACTTTTTTTATTTGTCGATTTCTGCGAACGATATTTATACAACCCTGTACAGTTACAACAAACTATAAACACTAGGATTAAAGAATATATAGATGTATGTATATACGTATATACACATTCGTACAGAATGCTCCTGCGTAAATTGATTTATAGGCCTACTTCGGTCCAATTATTAAAAAGCTGGTAAAGCTAAGGTTAACTTCAGTTTCCTCACTCGAAAGCGATGTCAGTGACGGGCGAGCCCCGGATTTGCACCCCGCACATACTGATCTGCGGTCGAGTATCTTACTGACTTCGCCACTGGCTCTAGCCAGTGGCGAAGTCGGTAAGACTTCGACTTCGCCAGTGGCGAAGTCGGTAAGATTACCAAGACCATAGTTAATTTTAGAAACTGACCAATATTTAAAAAGGAATATATATGCGAACTACGTGGACTACGTACTAACGTAGTAAACTACGTAGCCATTAACCAACGATTTCACACGAAAATGTCTCAATAAAATCACTTTTCAAATTTGGATATACTTCTAAAGAAAACATTTGTAGCAGTCTCCTATATGTTTTTCTATGATATTACAGAGTATAACAGTGTCGGTAAAGTATTTATTATCAAGTATTTAGCTTATTACAATAAACCTTTACCAAAATTATTCGTTGCTTGTTGGTCGCTTCAGTATTACGAAAGAGAAACATCGAGAGAATGTTCCAGTCGCTGCAATAGGCCTTTCAAAATGACATCGACACAGTTCGATGTAAGCCTATAGAAAAGTATAGATCTCTTTGTAATTACAGAAGAGCAACATTCAAAATAAACCCTGTCTTAATTATTAATTCATAATACAATACCATCAATTAAAATAATAAAATATGGCATAATTATAGATTAAATTATCGGAGAGGCACGCCTTCTTCATGTTAGATGATATCGATTGACAGTATTAATGCACTTAGCAATAAGATGGATAAAATTAGCTATCGATATTGTAAATAAGTACTACGATACCAATCCACTATCGTTACTGCTACATCATGGGTGACCAACTCAATAGCATAGTTGATGCATAAGGTAAAGGCCAAAGAATGCGAATCAAGCCAGATCTCGAGTACAATATCTACAGTACCAAAACAGCCGTTACTTTAGAATGTCTTACTGGTATCAATCTGCTATTCAGATTATGTCTGAAAATGTTCATGCACGTAAATTTTAAACTCGCGCTGACGACTTTCGATACGTCTAGAGTTATTAAAACATAATTTTCTTACACTATAGTTAAATACACTATCGAAAACTTCGCCAATCCAATGAGGATATGATAACATCTTTCAATGTTCATTGAAAGATGCGAAGCCATATTCTGTAATCAGTAAAAATAACATCATCCTAAATGATAATACAATAATATTCAATCAAACCATATCTTCTTTTGCAAATATAAGCCAAACATAATTTTTAAAGCTTTACTTTCTTGATTGTAAAAAAGTAACAATTATTATGTAACTATCTTACCACCATTGAATCAACCTGAGAAAAAAAAAAAAAAATTGATTAAAGTAGTAGTTTGTTCATTACGAAAAACACTGATTCACATGGAAACATTGGACCACTCAGTGTGGAACACACTGAGTGGTTCACACTGAGTGGTCCACACTGAGTGGTCCACACTGAGTGGTCCACATTGAGTGGTTCACACTGAGTGGTTGACACTGAGTGGCTCACACTGAGTGGTTGACACTGAGTGGTTGACACTAAGTGGTTGACACTTAGTGGCTCACACTGAGTGGTTGACACTGAGTGGTTGATACTGAGTGGTCCACACTTAGTGGTTGACACTGAGTGGATGACACTGAGTGGTTGACACTGAGTGGTCCACATTGTGTGGTTGACACTGAGTGGTTGACACTTAGTGGCTCACACTGAGTGGTTGACACTGAGTGGTTGACACTAAGTGGTTGATACTTAGTGGTTCACACTGACTGAGTGGTTCACACTGAGTGGTTCACACTGAGTGGTCCACATTGTGTGGTTCACACTGAGTTGTATACACTTAGTGATCCACACTGAGTGGTTCACACTGAGTGGTCCACACTGAGTGGTCCACACTGAGTGGTTGACACTGTATTCACATTGTGGGACTGATCTGTTGTCCCTATTGTCTCAAGCACGAATACATACAGCAGTATGTAGTGATATAATATTAAAGAGAGATACAAATCTTATACAAAATCAACACAAACTTTACAATCAATGCTCTCAATATAATGAATGTCAACCGAATTACGGAATTCCTACGATAATTCTTGATGAAAATTATTGTACAGAACTTAACAACTACAAAAGGACTTTGGCTAATTACAGAGCATTTGTAAATTGAATAACCGGAGTTTTTCTTATAGTAATATTTAATACAGGAAAACATTGCAGATGTTACACAATCAGCTGTATTACTAATTAGCATGTTTAATCGCATTGGCAAATAATTATTCATATTCCTATTAATTATTTGGCCAATGGCCACAATTAGGCCAAGTGTCATAGTAGTCATACACGTGTCTTTCATATTCTCTGACGCTGGGTGTCAAAGTGTCATAGTATTCATACAAGTATCATACATATTCTCTCTATCTCTATCTCTTGTGTTCGGCGAAGTGATCTCCCAAGGTACATATTCATACTTAGAGTCTACTTTCAGCACTCTATTGATCAATAAGTCAATCCCCCATTCAAGACCATGAGATAATATTTAAGCTCCAAACCTTATGCAGCATATGGATTGCAAAACGTATCATATCTGAGTTGTTTTCCTGTTACCTTCTGGCTCAGTTTTTATATTCTGCATTGCATAAACAATTAAATGTATACTAAGGTTTAACGGGGGTTTCAGTTTCACAAGGGACACTGTGGGAGAGATTCCAGTTGGAGACCTCCAGGGTATCAGCTAATGCTAACAACTCATTGTTATCATATTTCAAAGGGCCGCGAACTCGATCTTTCTTATGCCACATTTATAAAGTACGCACCGACACACTGTGGAGTGCTCACACACTCGGTGTAGAATTTTTTCAAAGGGATAGTACATCGAAAACTTCGTAGAAATATATCTTTTTATACATCTTAATTATCATACACACAGCAAGTATAGAGAAATGTATAATTGGAGATCTCTGCATTGACATTATTACGTAAATCCAATGACGAACAGAGAAAAGACAATATGACTTTTTGCTGACAAATTGCAAAGCAAAATACAATTCACCGGAACTTCATAAATGAGACGCATTAAGTTTGATTTATACTTTTAAAAATGCAAAACTATAACTATTAGCGAACATAAAGCTAGCGATTGCATCTTGGTTGCAGTTACATTATCTCGCTCCAATACACAGTAGACCTACTGTGCAACTACTGCGCAGCAGCCAATAAAAATACACTCCTTTCTCAGTGTACTGTTTATTGGCTGGTCCATGGCATATAACTGCTCTACATAATTCTATCTTCTGCTTTTACTTTATATTAACATAAGATTAAGTTACTAAATCTTTCAGCATCCTAAGTCTCAGTCTTTCCCTAATCTTTCTCTCCCTTCTTTTTTCTTTCAATCACCTATCTTCAAACAGATACCCCAACAAGTACTAAATTACAATAATATCGCAATAATATACTGAATTACAAACCGTAAGGCTCGTCGTATTTCGCTAACGTTACGTGTCCCAACGTTGAATCAAAAATGAACAATCCCAACCCCTGACTCCATTGTCGAAAAATGAAGCAAAAATATATTACAATAATATATAAGACTTGAAGAGGACATTAAATTCAACTTTAATCTCTATAGAAAAATTAATATCGTTAAAAGACTAATTCAAGTTTTAAACCTCAATTATATCAATAATAGCTTAATTGCGCCTTCTTAGAAAGTTAGCTGCGTCTACGCCACAACAGTGGCTGAAAAAGTGAGCAAAATTTTGACAAGACGCTAGACGTAAATTTAATTCAAAAAGTAATATTTTTATCAAATACCTAAAAATACGACTTTATTATTTACAATAGTCAATCAGTATATATTCCTTGATGACTAAAAGCACTTTGATGACGCCAGAATATTTTGATCAAAGAAGATGTTCAGAGTATAAAAGAAGTCAGACTTTGTTTGGTTTAGCTTTCCATAAAATCAAATCTTAGACTGAAATACCTCTCAGGAGAATTTATTATAACAAACTAGTTAGAAGCTGTCTATACTGTCATATATAGGTTCTTGATTGCATTCCCTGGAACACCAATGATTAAGGCGCATTCCGGATGCGACAGCTTTCTTTCCTTCATTCCCAGAGTCGCAACGACCCTTGCGACCTTCTCGGACAGCAATCGAACCCACGACAGCTCAAATCAGCGCAAGATCTATCCGCTCTACCACTGAGCTATTTGAACATTCCATACTTTAAGAAGACAAAATACACAAACTTGCGCAAAACTAGACTACGACATTCTTATACGTTTTGGTGAATTGCAAATAACCGTCAAGTGTCCGTGTACCCGCCGTGGTGGACTAGGCAGGTTAAGCGCTTAATAATTTGCGAATAAGATTAAAGAGGGAAAATATTATGTGACTAATTAGATAATTTAAAACTTAAAATAAAAATAATTCATACATACATTCCTGTAGGCTAATGTATAACAGACATGAGTGGTCATTTTGGTTTTGTATAGCTATACACTACCCGTAATATGCAGTTGCATATTTTGTTTAAGACGCCCATGACGTCCCCTAGGAGACGCTCATGACGTCGCCTAGGAGACGCTCATGACGTCGCTAAGGAGACGCCCATGACGTCGACTAGGAGACGCTCATGACAGACGCCCAAGACGTCGCCTAGGAGACGCTCATGACGTCGCTAAGGAGACGCCATGACGTCGACTAGGAGACGCTCATGACGTCGCCTAGGAGACGCCTATGACGTCGTCTAGGAGGTCGAAACAGGACGTTAAATTCCCACAAACGTGTTGTAGATGCGCATATTGACAGGAGCACGCCAGTGAGCGACATAGAGATTTACAAAAGAGAATAATTTGTTACAGTTTATAGGCAATACTAGAACAAGGTTGATTCAAGTCATCAGTCAGGTTCTTCAGTTCTCAAATATATTTACATTATGTCATTGACTTTAAAAGAACGTACTACTGAAGATAAAAATACTATTACACGATTACAAGAAATCAATAGTGCACTACAGTACAACACCACTGTCATGCGCTGTACAAACAATAGAAATAGTGTTTCACATAGCAGAATCCATGAAAATTAAGTTGTCATGACGCCGTCGATGATGACATCAAGCTCCGGGTTGCAAACAGTATACACCCCAGCAGACAAAATGTTAAAATCCGCATCTCAGGCCTAACGCTGTTTCTTCTAGATTGCGAAGAGCGATTGATATTTACATACACGGGGCCTACAAGTGTGCGTACAGTGTAATCGTTAAATTAAATTTGATATTTAATACGCATACACTGTTTTACCATGCGCTAAGATAAATTCGGTTTATAAGCAATAAATCTATAGAAACTAAATATGACAATTATAATAATACGAGCAAGTTCTTCATAACAGCAAATGCATGTGAATTATTTTTAGATTTTCGCATATTTAATGCCATTTCTTACAACATCATATCTATAGCCTATAAAACATCAAGCCACAACTGAAGCACAAATAGTCATTGGTCGCTAAAGCGTGCTGACCACATATAGTTCGAATAAAGCATATAATCCAGAATATATATAATAAGTATCAAGAAACCAGTCATGCAACGAATTTGTAATTTGTACACAAGACTGTCCATATTTGGCAATCGCTACTAGGTTACACAAGCCGCCTACAGCACAGAAACGGACGCCGCTAAGCTAGACTGAAGAATAATTACAAAAATGAGACATTCTTGCATTAGATATAGCATTTAATTATACGCAATTCATTCTACATAAATCAATAAATCCAACTGACTGCGACAGACATTTCTACCAAGTGTTTTCATAATTATGACAGATATTTTATATATTTTTTTCTCTAATTTTATATCATAACAGTTTTTTACATACACTATTAACAGTGTAGATAGAACGAGTTACACACATCAACATGTCACGAACTGCCCTACAATTAATACAATCATTTTTATATATTATAATATATCTAAATAATAATAATAATAATAATAGTAAGCATAAGCAGAGTAATGATTATATTTAATAAAATTAACAATTAGAATCTGTTCCACTTTGCCTAAATTCTATTCCGTGCGGAAAAATAATTGTTTCGGTTAGATAAAGAGTTAGGTAGCGTCATCAGATTAATAATTAAGAGGTATGAATCCATTCAGGCTTGATCTAACAGAAATGAATTCAGCTTAATTTATTAAATTGTAACACAAAGTCATGCATATCAATTAGCGATCGGAACATGATTCGTAGTCAGCTTTCTTCACATCGATAACAAATAATAAAATCCTTAAAATGGGCGCAACTTAGAAACAATAAATGCCTTCAACTCAAGAAAGTCATTTTATCAATGTAAAGTTACAACATTTAATGCCCATAGACAGGAATATCCATGAGCTAACCAGTCCAACGGCTTGTACAAACTTCGACAAAATTACGACGAGAAGCTCAAAATGCTAACTACAAATTAAAATTTATATAAAATATGAACAATTGTGATTTAATAGCAGGCAATTAATTATTAATGTCAGACAAATCAAAGGTAGAATTAATTGTACAATAGAATTTTAATTTCACAAACAGCATTAATAATTTGTCATTAATAATTTGCAACTAGTACGATATATTCTGCTCTCTCTCTCTCTTTCTCTCTCTCTCTCTTTCTCTCATTGCGTTGTAACTGTTCAGCAGTACGTTAGTGGAATATAATTATTTTAATTATCTTTATGTTATGTTTTCCTTCTTAGTACAAAATACAAATGCCATTAAGCCACCCACGTCACCTAACTCGGCTCTCTTACCATCTTTGTAATCTAATAAAATTATTAAACTTATTAAATCTCTTAAAATTGCAACATACACTACAAAAAATATACATATTATAACACAGAGCATTCCTTATTATTACACACCGTATAGATATAATATCTAAAAGCAAAGAAAAAAATATATCCATTATATTAAATATAAAGTATATATAAAATTATTGTATAATCGAAGTATATTATTTGCATAACATTAATGATCTTAACCTTAGTAGTGATTAAGAATAGAGCTCCATGTTTGTAAATTGTTTCAAATAAACAAATCCTATGATTATCAAGCAAATTACAATAGGACGGGATGGTTGAGATGTCAACATTCTACAGTAGTCGCATTAATAATATTCAAGTAAAAAGTTGCCGTATTCCGAATTAACAATGAAATATTTAGTTTTAGATAAAACATTGTCGATTAATGTTCAGTACAATACAGATTTTATGGCTGTTTCAACATCTGGCGCAAAAACGACAGTGTGCATCTCGGAAAAATTAACGGCCAAAAAGACAACACAACATTTCCACCAATCTAACCTACGATTGACACGAAAAGTGAAAGGATTTAAAAAGTTTTCACAAAAGTAATTATTGTTGTTGTTACTGTTGTTGTTGCTCTTCTAGAAGGGCCGGTTTGATACAAACATCCATCATTCTTATCTACGGCAAAACTTTAACGTCAGGTTCAAACGTTATCATTCCCAGTATCGGCTCATACGTTCCCGCGAGATAGAATATATCTCTGCCTTCAGCAGCCTGCTTTCGTTGTTTTTTATTCGCTCGGTTCGGGTTGATGGCGGATCGTTCTTTTTGCTGTTCTTTGGAGTGACGTTGAAACTCTGTGAATGATACGACGCGACACTTGTGAGAAATGGTTTGAACGTCGTTCTCGTCTTCGTGAGGGGACTGATACAGAGCGCCCTAAATGTCACAAATACACGAAAAAATAAATTCCAATAACTAATTAATTTTATTTTCATTTTAAGATTGCTTAAACGTCAACTTATACTCAAATCTCAATTCTCAACGTCTGATAGGGAAATCGGTTGATGAGCAAAGATAGATACAAATCCAGAAATTGCTACAAAAATTTTCTAGTACCGGCCCTTTTTAAACTGAGACTCAAGGGAAGATGATGATGATAATGATGAATTAAGATTGCTGAAAGAGAAATTAATACGACAGGAACTTAAATATTAAACAGTGTACACTTCAGCCTGTGTTTGTACAATCAGATACAATCCACAGCAGCTATGGTTAGCTGATCTACAATTATACCTAATGTTGCACATTTTAAACCAAGGAAAAAGTTCTGGTTCAATACTTCCATCCGCATTCATCCGCATTCAAGTTCATAGTGTTTCAAAAACTAATCCTTAAGAGACTATCCTTGGTTGTCCACTGGCGCTAAGTTAATTTGATGCTATTTAAAATCTCTGTCAATACTCAATACCAATAAGTAAGAAAAACCTTGAGCTGAGCTAATTTTTTCCCTCCTTTCGTTTCCTCAGGATGATAGAACCATTTAACTCTGACGACCATATTACCATCCCATGTCTCCCAGAAAGAGTCTATCTGACCTACGTACTGCAGGCTGGTGCGACCAATGAACACCGCGGCTTCGCCAATCTATACAAGTTCATAAATGAAAGCCATGCAATGGAATACTAATGTATTCCATTAGTATTATTATTAGTGAAGCTAATTAGTATTCTTAATAGTGAAGCTAATATTATTAGTGAAGCTAAGGAATACCTTAGCTTCACCAACCTTTACATTATACAAGATCATAAACTAAAGGTATGCAGACAAATACCACGGCTTCGCCAATCATCACATGATCATAAACAGAATGCATATAGAAAAATGTCGAATATTTCAATAATCTAGATCTAAAAGTAACTCTCTCTAGTGCTTTGCCAAGTGGCACGTCCAACGTACAAATTCCTGCTCACAGTCTGCTTTCACTATCAAGCATAAAATAATCTATAATATTCTATTAAATCAACATCCAATATTCAATAATACTTAATATTTTTATATTAATAGTTATTACGTAACATTAGTACGAGAAGTTAATTCTACACACAGTTCTTATATTATACATACGCGCAATGTTTCATCTCCTCGTTTTATAGCCTTGTAGAACTGTTTGCGAGCTCGACCCTTGCGCCCAGGCCTCCTGGTTCCATTTCCGACCCACTGCCATTGCATCCAGACCGGTAGAAATCCTGAATTTGAAGTAGAAATGAAGTGTAATTGGTCTACTCAAAATAACTGCTTTTTAAATACAACAATGTCTCGTTTAACAATAACAACAAGAACATCATGATTTACAAATCCAACCATTTGCAACAAATTTATCAAAAAAAGTGTAACAAACTTAATTACAATTAATCAAATCTTAAAATTATTTCATACAATAAATCTAAAATAGATTACATGTACAATATTTAGGCTTCAAAATTAATAAACGCCAGTATGATGTGAACACTTTGGCAGATTCAAGGTATAGTCTCATATTCAAGAGTCTTCTTTCAAGCTTCATAAAGAGTACTCCATTCATCAATAAATTAATACCTTATGTAACTCATAGCTTAGGAAAATATGGATTCCTTGGTGGTTTTATATCGCATTCTTCAGTTCTTGGGTACAAGATATTAACGTTATTAACTGCACTACTGTGACTGAATTAGGATTTTATTATAATTAGGCTATTAAACTATACACTGCTGTATTCTTCCAAAAACATCAAAAATAAGAAAACAAAATTTCTGCTATTTCTTTCTAAAATCTACGCTACATTAACTAAAAAAACTAAAAGCTGATATTAATGTCAGTTTCCTCACTCAAAAGCGATGTCAGTGACGGGAGAGACCAGGATTTGAACCACGCACATACTGATCCGCGGTCGAGTATCTTACTGACATCGCCACTGGCTCCAGTCAAAGGACTTTATTACAATTATGCCGTATACACAACTCACCTCCTATTGCTTCACCCCCGTCCAATTCCTCCTCACTCGACGACATGGCGTTGTGCAGATATTTGCTGCCCATTGAGTTGGATCGACTCCTCTTATTCTTCGGACAACTTGACGTAAGAATCCTCTTCCTTTTCCGCGTCCTATTGGCGGAATTCTTACTGTCCATCACTCCTAGCTCCTCCTCATCGTCGCTATCAGATTGATTCTCTTCCACTTTTCTCACTTTTGAACGTTTCCTCGAGCCTCGCTTCGACATTTCATTCGCAGAATTATCGCGAAATGTAAACGTGTCGTCAGATGACTCATCAGACGAATCTGATGACGTCATATACGACGATGAGTCATTTCCGTTCTGATTCTTATCAGCATTCTTTCCATCCTTTCGTGCTTTATCAGTTCTATCAGACTGAATGAAAGCGTTATCACTCTCGTTATCATCGTTATCACTTTGATCATCAGAACTGCTGCTATCGTCATTGGAGACGGGACTGGACGACCAGGAAAGTTTTCGTATATTCGGATCTTCTTTACTTGTCGATATTTTCAACTTAAACTCAGACCCGCTACGTCCATTACTAGTACTGACATTCCCACCTAGGTTGCGAGCGGTATTCTGTTCTTTGCCCTTTTCACGACTGATTATAGAGGAATTAGAATGACAGTCCTTGACCAGTTTTCCACTTTTTTCCGCCGAATGATCGCGTGACGTTTTCCCCTGTTGCCTCTGAGTGGTCGGCTGCTGGTTGAGGGTTGCAGAAATGTTTACATAAGACGACGTCGATTCTGATTTCGCAGACGTTTGCTTCTTTGACGCTTTTGACGAACTTCCATTTCTACTTTTCTCTGTTTCTGAAGGTGACAGCAGAGAAGAACGATTGGGTTTAGATTTCTGAAGAGATCCTGTGCTCATAGTGTATCCGGGAGATCTGCTCAATCGATCGCTGTCCTGCTTCCTGTGATCAGCGGAACTGGAATCCTTTATTCCACTACCAAACTTCGGTGAGGTCTTGCTAAATGTACTGCTCTCGGATGTACCAGCTGTACTCATGACGTCGTTCTCAAATCGGTTCGTTAATTTGAACGAGTTGGTGGATTTTCTATCGTAACCGTTCAAGCTTTTGTAGAGAACCGAACTGTGGTTACAGAATCTCTCAGACTCTTCTTGCTTCACTGCATCACGCCCAATCTTTAACATGCCAGGGCTTCCCTCAACTGCATTCTTCATGGTCCCTGTACAGTCATTTCTATGCGACGCTTCTTCTTTAACAGCAGCCCCGCCACTATCGTCAGCACGTGATACTTTCGTTGACTTTGCTTCCTTTGGACGGTTTTGATTAACGATCATTAGACCAGTGTCGTCATCTGAAATTATGAAAAATATAAAAATACTGAGTATATAAAATTTTAATATAACTTATAACATAACGGCGCACTGGGTCAGGAAGCACAAATGCTTGTTTAAGACCCATTTCCTCCTTCCGCTTCTTCATGGTTATTAGTAATCGTTGCCTTTTGATGGCGCATCAATTGCAGCCGGCGCAGATTTAAGAATAACCTTCCATCACCCTGGGATTTTTTCCTTCCTAAGCTTTTACCAACACTCGGTCTTCCAAGGTGATCACCCACAAAGTAATAACCGAGGTCGATGCAGCTTAACTTCGATAATTGACGTGCAACTAAACCAAGTGCCCTAATCCCGCCGTCTTATATGAAATATAATAAAGATATCGCCGAACTTATATGAAATATAATAATATAACATTCAGAGGTGTTCAGATTAATCAAAATATATTTTTATGAATTTCTTTAGACATGTAACAAATGCATTAATCATCATCATCATCATCATCATCATCATCATCACCATCTTCCTTTAAATCCCAGTTTAACTAGGGTCGGGATCCGAATAGACCTTCTTTTGAAGTTTTCTATTTGTTTAAATTTTGTAGCAATTTCTGAAGCCTAGGCGGTCACCAACCGAATGCCCTTTCTGCCGTTGGTTTGGATCTTAATGCTTTAGTCGCCTTCTACGACACGTCACGTGCATATTTACACGGTTGGTATATTCTTCAAGTAACCCGGACACAACACGGGAAACAAATAACATCTACAAACGCATGAGGGTAACAAATGCACTAATAAGATATTTAAATGGATTTTTATTAATAACTCAAAACATCACCTAAAGTTTCTTAAAATGCACTTTTATAAAAACAGTATTAGGCCTACATTAAGATTTCGTAATTTTACAGGTAATTGGTCATAATTTGCTCATTTGGCATTGGTTATAAACAAATCTCACTCTTTAATTATATTAACTTGCAGGTCTAAGTTACATTTTACTTGTTATAGTCTTTCAGTTTTTCCTGCTTGGTCAGAGAACTGATTATCAACTAGACAGTCCATCAAATCGGCTAAGCCTTTATAAAACCTGAATGTAGCCTCCATCTTGGAAAACCGAGGCTCCTGAGGGGGTTTATTGGGCCTTCTTCAGTTCTTACTTAAACACCTCTTACGACACGTGTAGTTTACAGCTGGGCTATTCTTCAGACGCTAGGACACAACTCTGGGAATACTTTAATAAGTTAGCGAAAATATGAAGCAGGAATTTCTTACAAACCGCGAACAGGATAGTCCTGAGGCAGCATTCGGATGTGCTCAATGGGAATCCTGCCCCTGTCTCCGTCGTCAAACTGAACGAAGACCAGATTGGCATTTCTCGGGTCGCTCGAGCCCCCGCACCCTTTTTTACCATGACGCACCGTGCCCGGGTACAAACAGTTGAACTTCTGACTCCAGTAGGCGCACACTCTGGCGCCATCAGCTAACTGCTTCACACTGCTAGGTCTGATAACAAGCACCTGAAAACAGCAAAACGAGAAATACTATGAAATACTTAAGATTTATTTCTTTAAACTACATAAAATAGAACTGTTTCATTTGCATCATTTCAAGTTTCGTCTAGTATTACCATTTGTGACTATTTTTATCATTGTAGTCGTATTAACAATTATTATTACTGATTACTGATTACATACGGCATGATTGAGTAAATCTTCTTGTATTGATTATGATTACTGATTACATACGGCATGATTGAGTAAATCTTCTTGTGACATGATATGCGGTCTGTTGCCTCTATCTCCTTCCACTACGACACCGTACCTATTTATCAACAATTAACAGCATTATTATCAATACAATTTTTGATAGCAAGTGTATGCTGAAAAGCTTTAATAAGAAGAATGCAGTGAAAAATATCTTAAGAATCAAATATTTTTGTAATAGAAGTCTATATTGTTAAGATGTAAAATTTTGATGGAGAATTGATTAATGACAGTAATAGCAGACAATGTATAAAACACATTCATTTGCCAAGTCATTTAGCATACAAGAGTTTGAGAGGGACAGCAAGAGAGAGAGCGAGAGAGAGAGAGAGAGCGAGGGAGAGAGAGAGAGAAGAGGGAACAAAAAACTTTATTTATCATTATAAGCTTAACATATCTCACATCTCATTTAATATAACAGGACGCAATAAAAGCATTATACGATTTTTAAGGCGCTGAAGTCCATTGCAAACACTTAAACTTTCACCAGAAACATCGGGGGTTAATATTTTACAGAAAAAGGGTTGATTTGATCTGAAACTGATGCATCAATTAATTAGCAATTACTCAATCAAAGAGAAGTAATTTCGTGCTTACACGTCGGGAGGTAGAATCTCTCTCACTCGAGCCTCATAGAAGAGTAGATCATCCTTGAGATAGAGCACTTGCGCCCCATCTCCTAGATCACTGTCCTCAATCAGGCAAGACCTCATCACTGCATCGAGCAACAAAACATTTATCTCTTATAGAAAAAAGAAACAGCAGAAATCTGCTGCATAATTATCATACATAAATCTAAAAAAAACTTAAACAACTTAAATTCTTTAATTCCCTTTACTTTGGACTGATTTTCTGGATTTTGGAATTTGCACCGTTTGGACCATTCATTTTGCTTGCCGGCTTGATTTTGACTCAATAGTGTTGTCATTGATGACTGTTGCACTCTAATTGTTGTTATTATTACTACTATTTATAGCAAACGTACGACGACTTTTTATAATATTAATAATAAAACACTTATGCAATTGTTAATGATATTTATTATTAGTTTATTTTACGTAATAATATCTGTAATATTTCTATTTGTTTGGAAGAATGAGATGGAGATTAGATTAGAGAGAGGTAGACCACAACTGACGTGAGATGCGGTGATAAAGAGAGATATGAAAAATAGGGGATTGACTGATGATATGGTATATGACAGAGAGGAGTAGGGAATGTTTATTAGTATCCAGACTCTCGTTAAACAGGGATTTAAGGGATGACGATGACGATGATGAAGATGATGATGATTATGATGATGATGATGATGACAGGAGACGTACCGTAGGGATCGTGCTTGCTGGCAAGAGTAGATACCGGAACGTTTTCGTTTTCTCCTTCCGCCTCAGAATCCGAGGAATGGTCACGACTGGACGCCGAACGATTCTTCAGCGACTTCTGAAACAGATCAATGAACACTATACAATGCCGCGAAACATTCGCTTCTCAACACAGGCTTACGATCTAACGAAACGTGGTTTAGACACACGTTGTAACGGCTGCAATTGATGCGCCATAAAAAGGCAACGATTACTAATAACCATGGAGAGGAAGGAGGAAATGGGTCTTAAACAAGCTTCTGTGCTTCCTGACCCAGTGTGCCGTTATGTTATGTTATGTTATGTAACCTTATTCGTCATCTTTCGTTCTTAAACTTACTTAAAGCGTTATCATCTATATCTTATTTAAATTCTTGCGCACTTGCATCTTTACGCCAATTACTAGCACAGATTCTAAAGGCTAAAACACAACAGAGAGGAACGTGCTACGACATAATGGGAGGGGCTTGTTGTTGTAGTACGGCAGGAGGAGAATTGGGCGGAGCTCGTTGTTGGAGGAGTATTGGGCGGAGCTTGTTGTTGGTGGAGTATTGGAAGGGGCTTGTTTTTGTATTACAGCAGGAGGAGTAATGAGCGGGGCTTGTTGTTGTAGTACGACTGGAGGAGTATTACAGCATCAAGACGATGAGACTAGTTGTGCAAAAATAACTCAGTGCAACACTGATCTTGTCGATAGATGTTGCGCCCTTTAAGGGAGTTCAACTATACAGCGATCAAAAATATATGATCTGAACGTTGCAAAGACCAGAAAACTCTCAGAGTACAAACGTGACTTACATTGGTTCTTGATTTGACTGATCTACTACGAGAGGCATCGCAGTCCAGGGACATGGCTCTCTGGGCACCTCTGGGTGACTGGCTGTAGGCACCATCAGCGCCGTCTCTCTTGTCAGAGGAGTTAACGTCGTGCAGGAATATCCTCTCGCTGCGGCGTCTATACAACTCATCCGTGAACCTCGTCACCTGCGAGTCACAACATTATGTGAATACTCCAGTAATAAATTACAATGTATGCACACATTTGTAAAATAGTAATACATTATCATAATATTATATAATTATTATAATAATATAATAATATAATAATAATAATAATATTTATTATAATATAATATTACGATAATACATTATCATCATCTTCTTCTATTATAAAAATAAGAAATACAAATATAAGGAACTAATGTGGAAAAATATAGAAGATATTTAATTAACATGCAAAGATGATATTACTAATATTAGAGACTTATTTCCAAATATTTCTATGTATTAAGTATTTGACAAAATTGGATCGATCCGAAGAATTCTATAGCATTCCATAATTACTATTATCCGAAATATTAGCGCAACAGAGATTAACAAGACAACAAAACTCAAACCACTTCCAGTGGTTAAAGTGGAATTGAGAGCGGAGGGAACAATAACAATATTTTGAGCTCTCCCTGTAATGCATTACAGATCTCCTGGTATCTAATATTGGCCCCTAGCAGGGGAACGCATTTCAGTAAAATGAAAGTTTGAGGAACTGAGTTCCCCTGCGTACCGCCCACTTGAACCACTGGCAATATGTCATACTTTGCACAGCGCGAAAACTAAGATCATTATACCTCTTTCCTGGGCGTTCCGGATCTCTGATCGACTTTTTCACAGTCCGAACCACTGGATTTAATCTTACTCTCCGGACACACAGGGGGGGATGTACACACCGGGGGGGATATCCCATGTGGAGATCTCTCGTCGTGTACAATATTCAGTTCATTCACTTTCATTCCCGCTTCACTTGACAGAGAAGCTTGTACTGCAGCTGACGAAATCAAAACAACAAACACTAAAAGTGTATGAGTACAGCTTAAAAGTAGTCAATGTGTTTTAATTGAATACAGTCTTTGAAGGAATCAAAATAGAATGAAAGACTTTGTTCTAAAGAAACAAGAACTTATAAACTAGACGCATTAAGAAGACCACAGTACAAACCATGCACTCTCTTAACCTGTTTATACATTCTGTACGTTTTGTTTAACACAAAAATTGGAGGGCTTACCTGATTGATTGCCAGCTGTGGAGTTCTCAGATTTGGAAAACAGGTTCTTCTGCAATAACAATCATTTAAACAAAATATTTATAATTTCTTTTATCATTAATTTTTTTCTGTGACAAGTATACATATTCAAGAAGTTCCCTTCTCTTTCTTTAACAAGCTAATCTAACTTGTTAAAGAAAGAGAAAGGGACCTTCAGAGAAAATGATCTTCTTCATTTAAGAAGATGTTTTAAAGCAGAACACACGAAAATGATACTAGTTGAGCAAGATTATACAAAACAAGACGATATGAAGAGCTATGCTTTAAGAAATCGACTTAGTTCTTGTAAAATTATTGATTTGTGACATAATAAACATATCTTCAGATCCATATATTAGCGTAATTAATAAGATAAGACAATTGTTAAAATATATAAATGTATGACATTGTATGTATAAGCTTCAATACAAGCCTAACTACCTAAGATATTTTTAATAAAATTACCTTCACTTTTGATGGAGTGTTTGACAATTCAGATTTCTCTTCTGCTTTTTGCACTGATATCTGTTTACATTCTAATATTTGAATATCTCCTGAGTTCTGTTTATCTCCTGATATCTCTTTATTTCCTGGCATCTTTTTATCTCCTGACATCTCTTTATCTCCTGACGTCTCTTTATATTCACGCAGTTGAGGTTGTGGTGATCTCTCTTTAGAGACACGAGTAAGAACAGAACGTTCAGAGTTTCTACTGTTAGCTCTGTGGTTAGCACGTCTGACTCCACTCAGGCTTGAGTTAAAGGTCTCGGGATCGGATATGAAATCGTACTCCGAATCAGAATTAATCGATGACGTCACAGTACTGCGACTGGTTAACTTGCTCACTGTCGAAAGTTTGCCCGCTTGTTTGTTCTTCTTACCTGACGATGCGCCGCCGCTTCGTACGGTACTGGAATAATAATAACAATAAAGGTTTAAAGTCCGTTTCCACATCCACGGATGATGTCAGGAACGTCATAAACGAATCAGGCATAGGAAGATATACCAATGAAAAGCTAGCATCCTCATTTCGACCTTTGAGCAATAAGAAATTGCGTGTATTTGATTTATGAAACCAAATTTATGATTTATTTGTGTTACCGGAAAGGTACAACTATCCTTAAAATTCATCATTGTTAACCGGATTATCTCTCGCTCTTTCTCTCTCTCTCTCTCCCTCTCTCTCTCTATTATCTCTAACTCCTCCACATATCTCTATTCTCTGACAAAATAGTTATCAAATCATCCATAATCCTATGTCTAGGTCGTCATATAACCTTTTACCGAATTATAACAAAACCAATTCAGGGATCTAGTGGTGTGCAAAAAACAAAATAGGCCTATAATTGTCTTAAAAGAGTCTCAGGCAAAATTCGATAATAAGAACACAGAATAAATGGAGTGACAAATTTCTGGTTTAACTGGTAGAGTCGTGAATTGGGAAGTAAGCTTCAGAGAAACGTTGACTAATGTAACACTGGTCATACGCTTACAGAAACCATTAAACTTTAAAGATTCAGTAAAATAATTACATTTAGTATATAGTCACTTGACAGTTGGTCCATCCATTTGTTCTTAGTAACATTAAATTTTAATATTAAGATTTCTGCAAAAATTGTCTCACGACACGAATTTCTTTACTGTACAAAATGCTAAAAGTGTGTTTAATTTAGAACATATTAAGGCTAAAGCTAAGGCCAATGTTAACGTCAGTTTCCTCACTCGAAAGCGATGTCAGTGATGGGCGAGCCCAGGATTTGAACCCGCACATAATGATCCGAAGTCAAGTATCTTACCGACATCGCCACTGGCTCCAGCCAGTGGAAGTTTAATAGCCTACTAACATACGATCATACTACCCGAACGACGATTTGCATGTAAAATCTAAAAGAAATACGTTAAAATGCTCACTGCGCTTAAGGAATACGGCAAATTATTAAAAAGTAGGCCTAACAAAACAAATCTATGTTATACGCACTCTGTGCTCTTTCGCTGCAGGCGAGCCAGCTCCCTTTGGTTTTGTTTATACTTGACCTGAAGACCTGCCAGTTTTAGGCGTAGGTCTATTTCACTAGCGTCCATATTCTCCAGTCCTACGACAAAAAAATTAAATAAAATTCATTCGCCCATCAAGTGGACGTTAAAGGTTAAATCTAAATTTAGTAAATGTAAAAGCCAAACCTAAAGTCAAAGACACGCTTAACGTTAGTTTTCTGCTTCGAAAGCATATCTGTGACAGGCCTAGCTCTAGATTGGAACTCATTCATCTAATGCTTCGCAGTCGGTCAACTTATCGGTAAGCTAATGACTCAGTAAATTTGGCGAAAGAAGTATTAAGGAATCTGATGAATTTTGCTTTAGCAGTAGGCAACAGATCACGTTATTTAGCAATCTATCTGCGGTATATTTCACTGAATACATTAACAGATATACCGTTGTACGGAGTATTAATAATAAAGGTTTTACAACCGTTTCCTCATTCAGGGATGATGTCAGGGATGTCCCTAACAGCACACATCACTACCGATCAATTCACCCAGACCAATATGCAAAAGAAATGCGCTGAGAAATAAGGTCCTAAACGAATGCCAGTCCGGTGATCAAAAAATGGTCAGGGTAGATTGATTGTATTGGAGACATACCATTATCTTTACTGAATACATTAACAGAGTCATCAACTGCTGATCTCTCCACATCACCGCTCAATGAAGCCGGTGAGGTCAAGGTCGAGGCAAGGCCCCACTCAGGCAGGGGAGGAGCTGACGACGAGGTTGCTCGACGTGCGGGTGCGTTGTACCTCTCCATGAGGTCAGGGGAAGCTTTCTTCTTATCCATCGCTTCGATGTCCGCCAGGAACTTTGACACGGGAATATCCAAGATTGTGATACGCTTCTTTGGCGGCAGCTGGGACTGGGATGGTCTGCTTCCGGCTGAGGTAATGCGAGGCTGGGATGAGTGGGACTCCGCCACTGTACTCAGTAAGTCCAGGGCACTGAATGGATTAGCGGACGTACGAGCTTCAACTGTTTCGTTTTTCTTACTAGACACAGGAGAATCTGCTCGAGGAAAGACTTCAGAAGTACCACTGTGTTCCAGAGGAGATTTAACCGGGCAGCAAACAGAAACCGTTTCGTTAATTCCCTTTTTAGCTTCAAAGCCCAATGAATCTTTGAGATATGAAATACCTCTATCATTGGTTTCATTGTTGGATTTTTCAAGAGATTTATAGATGTTGATATTATTGTTTTGTAACGTGCTAGAGTGACTAGAGATCATCGCATGTTGACAAGAGAGGTTACCAGGATTTATTACAGATCCAGTTCTGAAGTCTAGAGGCTTGACTATACCAGTCTTACATACGCTGACGTCATTCTGGGATACTGTGGAATAATTTCTGGACACTGGAACCTCGTCTTCTGCATCCGATATGTCACTCGTATGGATCGTATTCTCAGAATGCCTCAAATCTTGCCTTTCCTTTTCGTAAAATACGTTCTGGGAAAATCTCGAAGATATGGGTAAATTCGTCTTACAATATAAGTCAAGGTTATTGCAGCTGAGAGGTCTATTATCTGCACTCAAACTTACGGAATTTGTGTCACGATCTGCGAGCGAGTCAATATCTTTCGACGTAACATCGACAAACTCATTAGGCTTAAAAAAGTCGAAGTCAGGCTTCTTGATGTCATCAGTAACGGGAAATACACAGCTAGCAGATTTCTTTATTTCATCTCTCCCCGCAAATATTTTGTCTTTCTCAGAGACAAGAAGTCGCTCGCTAACAGGAAACACTCCTGATCTGTTATATGAACCTTTCTCAGATTGGAGTTGGTCATCCTGATTAAAAGCTTTGTTGGACTTTCCTTCCTGAAGAGATGCAAAGTCATCATTTGTCGCAGAAAATTGAGACTGACTTTGATTGACACCTGGCGGAATATGGGATGACAAGAAATTTGGCCACGTTACGTAATCTGCACACATAAACACGACAACATTTTTAGCTCTTTGATTTATTTTACTTGTGGGCTGGTTCCAGTCCAAGCGCACTTATCTGTCAGTTCCCAACGTTATTCAGCAGAAGTGATTAAAAATAATTGTCTAACGATTGACAACAACTCTAAATATTTAATTTTTTATATGCGGTATTTTACACTTGTTTACTCCTCTTCATCGTAGTTTGCTTCTCAATGGCAGGTACAAGGTATAAATGCCATAAATTTCTATTTTCCTTTGTTTTTATATCTACAGTTACACGAATGCTTTATCAAATAATATAGCATTTCAAGTCTCGGTCTTTCTCTCTCTTCCCACCTATTTTCCTTCATATTTATAGTTAACACATATTTTTTTAAAATTTTAGATAGAAATACGACATTATACACGTACATACCAGGTATTATAAAGCATTGATTTGTGAGTGAATCCTGGACTATTTTATACCCATTTCCACACACGGTACTTTGTGGATAGGATAGCAGAGCCGGTGGATAAGAATATTGGCCCACACCGGGCATCCAGAAAGCTGCTGGCCCAAGATTATGAGATACGGGCAATAAAGACATGGAGCCTGGCTGGGTTAGTTGAGAATTAAAACTGTTTCCGGTCCTTTCATCTACAACAATTATTCAATCAACCAATAGCAAACTCTAACGTAGCGCACTATCTTCCTAAAATCAGTTGCAATTGGAGAGTTTACCTGCGAAAATATAAAGCAAAGTGGCAACCAGCAAAAATTAAAGGCAGCTGAAACAGATGAAAGGGCACGAAAAGAAGCAGACATAAAGAAACCCAACCATTAGGCCACACCCCCAGCAGACATAAAGAAACAGACGATTAGACCACACTATCAGTAGACATAAAGAAACCATACGATTAGGCCACACCCTCAGCAGACATAAAGAAACCAGACGATTAGGCCACACCTTCAGCAGATATAAAGAAACCAGACGATTAGGCAACACTCTCAGCAGACATAGAGAAAACAGACGACCCTCAGTTGTTCAACCTACAAGAGCGTCTTAGACTTTAGATGAAAATGCGCTACAGTGTCAGCTACAGATTGATTGATAGCGCTCATCTCTAACAGCAACAACGCAACAACTAATTAAAGAAAATGAATGAATAAATGAATGAATGAATTAATTAATTAACTAACTGAGTAATTAATTAATTAATTAACGAATTAATTAATTAATTAATTAATTAATTAACACATACCTGTTGGAGACCTGCAGACTTTTCTCTGCTGAGCCACTGCCACCCCCACAGGTATCTCAGAGGTGGAGGTTGTCGGAGCAACAGACTTCCCGTGTAACAGACGCACACGTTTCACATCCGGACTCTCAACGTGTCCCGGGGAGTCTGTGTCCATGCGTCTTACCCGGGAGAGTGTTTTAGACGGGAGTCTCAAAGAGGATTTACTTAAATCCAGCGAATCTTTCATCGCTAAATCATCAGGGATTCCGGTTTTAGGTGATCTGGAAGATCCCATGGATTCTCCACATCTCGTATCAAACTGTCCAGAACTTGAGTTTTTAGAGTTCTTTTGATCAGCTGCGGTGTGTGCAGTCACTGACGATTGTTTGATGTTTTGAGTAGCAGGAGAATCTACAGAATGAGATATACTGGGTGAATAAGCGGTTGCTAGAGATCTTGAGAAGTTTTCTGATGATTTCATAAAATCTTCGGCTTCAATGTGTCGCTCTTTCTTCAAGGACAGATCATGGATTACCTCTAGATTATCGGAATGTTTCGACTCAGAGCTAGTTCTAGGTGAGAGCTTCAGAGGGGCTGAGCAAGAGACAAATGTAGACGTTGTACAAGTTAAAGGCTTATGCAATCGACTCTCCTCCAACAAATCTGATTTCACCGGAGTGATTTCGTTGCTTTCTCTTTTAATGAAGCTCAATGTAGCCGATGAATTCTGATGGACTTCATTGGCAGAATATCTTTCCAATGAGTTACAAGAACTATCTTCTGGCGACTGCAATCTCTTCATGTGCGCCACCTCAGACGAGTGGTGGCTATCAGTCACATTGACTGAAGCATTCAATGGTGATTTAGAGGCTACGACTTTGCCTTGAGAAGAGATTTTCACAACAAGAGGAGATCCGCGAGAGTAGTCGGCTGGAGAAGAGATAGAACGTCGAGCTCTAGGGTGAACGGCCGGAGTTCCAATCTCAGGTAGGAAGGTCACAGCATGCACTCTACCTCCTACATGCGGTGGACACCCAGTTCTTCGGTGAGATACCTGATACCTCATCATGCAGCAAGCATCCTCACCCGTGTCACCGTTCATCGGTTGATCCTGGACCCTCTCAACATCTAATAGCCATTTCAACAACAAAACCACAATCATTAAAATAGATGAAATAAAGAATATATTGTTACTATGGGAGGAATTATAGGCAGAGGCAGGTCGAGATGTTACATGATTTAAAGACCCACTCATATGTGGACATTAAGAGGAAAGCGGACAACGGAGAAGAGTGAAGGCGTTATATTCCATGGACCTGCCAGTAGGCAGTGCACTGAGAGAGAGAGAGATTGTAACTAAATTAAAATATTTCTGCTTGCAGAATAACTCATAAATGCATCAGCAAAACAAGCAGAATTAAACATTAAAGATACGAATCGAACCATGAATGCTCATTAGATACAATAATACATATCGTCATACTAATAATGCTATTTTAAGGCATTCAATAGATCTTAGTCATAATACAATGCATTTAAAGTCAAATATTACTCATAAATGCAAAGTTTTATAAAATCAAAACCTCCATACCTGTATTCCGAGAAGTTTCTTTCACATCATCATTATCGTTGGACACTTTTTCCAATTTGGTGTCATCTCCTTCAACCTGATATGGGTCCACTGGATCAGACCCTGCCGGACTCGACTCAGTCCGCTCCGACCCAACCCGACCCTCGACATCGGCTTTCCGACAATACTTCATAACTATCTCGTCAATCAGCTGAACGTTGCCAATACGACGAGGCGTTCCCTGATTCCTCACTTCATCAATCCTGAACGCCTTGGATTGGACTTCCTCTTCCGCGGGATCGACCATGGAACGGACGTCCAGCCGTGGAGACGACTTGTCCGAACAGGAATCACCGGAAACACTCTCCGTCGAGGAATTGCACACGTCTATTTTGTCGTCGGAATCGCAGTTAACGTCGATTTGCTCGGAGGTTCTTTTATCAAAATTGCTTTCATCGACTGCTTCTTCATCCGCCTTAGAAAAATTCTGAGAATCGATACTAATCCAAGCGACACTTTTAGATAAATCTAAATCGGAATATCCCGCAGAGCGATTGTGATTCTTTGTAACAAACTCATGAGATGCCTTATTGTCCGATCTGGAAACATTATTTCTACGCTCACGACTTTCTGATTCCGAATTTGTTTGAAGCATTGAATCGGTTTTTGCAAGCTTAAGATGATGGGACGAAAAATCGACGGGTTGGTTTTCATGCAAGTGAAACTCCTGTTTATCCACTTCACTCCAGCGCTTTTCAGTTATCAAAACACCTACATCGCTGCTCAATTCTTTCCGAACTGCAGACAGTGCTTCAGGTACTGAACGATCTGAACCAATTCGGCCTCTGACACGACAATCTAGTGACACATCAATATGTTTATTCTGAAGTTCTACTGACTGGGAACGCCGTCGAGGACCTGTCTGGTGGAAATCGCCACAAAATTCTGCTGAACTTTTGTTGTATGGCATAATCTCATTACCTTTGTCTCTCTGGAAATGGTCAGAGACTTTTCCAATCATCTTGACACCAGATTTGTCTTCTTCAGCAACACAATCGATGTAAGGTTTGTAATCAGTCACCCCGAAGGGCTGCGCTATTTCTTTCTCTTTCTGATAAAATCCACTAACTGACTTCGGTCTTCGTTCATCCATCGCTAAATCTATTACATCAATCTCTTCGCTTTCATCATTATTTCCGACATACATTCTGCCCGGGAAGATTTTACGGTCGGTTTCATCAGGCGAAGCAAACTGATTAAGTCTGGATTTTTTCGTCGAGAACGTTTTTGAATTCTTACTTGAAGAGTTCAAAAGAGAACTATCACAATACAAATATTTAGCATCGTTAGTATCCGAATGTAGAGTTTTTGATATCAAGGAATGATCTCTAGGCGAATGATCAGCGTTGTAGGACTCAGTTCGAAACAGCTCCGAATGGGACGAACTCAAATCAGAATGTCTCGAACTGCGAGATTGAATTTTTAAAGATGTTTTTGTTTCATAATTACCACGCCCCTCTTCAGTCTTAATATTATCAAACTCCGCCCAGTCCTGCCTCCTGGAAACACGCTCAGGTCTTCCATCCCGCCTCCTCATCTCATCAGGCCGCTTTGTCCATTCGCTTCGTTCTACTCTCCCATCATCTCTAGCTCTATACAGTACATCGCTTCTTAATCGAGAATAATCGTCATTTTCCAGTTCTTGTCTGAACGGGGAGGTCATACTGGACGCGTGGCTTTTGCGCCCAGAGCCCTTGAGCTGCTCCTCGGTGGGCTCAGACACGGCGCTCAGTGACCGGCAAGAAGAGGCGGAGCGAGTAGGGGAGGGGTAGGAAGGGGAGAGAAGGGCGGAGGAGACCCCCCCTTGAGGGTATTGACCAATCATTGAGAGGTAGTCAGCCTTCGTTGTAGAGTACACCATAGCTGCGATAACAGAAATGATAATTAGATATTGATCTTTTGAAAGGAAAGGCTATTTAATGTCACAATTCAGAAATCAGGTAGCATGACAATCATACTGTACTGCTAATACAGATAAAGGTGCAAATAAACATATTTTATTTGCTATTTTATTGTAGTACGAGGTAAAGTACAAGATAGAATAATACACTGGTAGGTTGTTCAATATTTACAGCCTTGATTTACTTTTTAATAAAGTTATTAAATGACAATAGTTTCACAATGAGCATATCGAAGAATATGCGACATGCATGATTACATACTGACATTGAATGAACTACGCAATAAACAAGTTCTCTATATTAGTACTAAACCGAAGTTGAGGAAAGTTCGTTAAATGCAACAAGTAAATTGGTTTTGCCTTTTTGTTATCAGGCCAGAGATGGATTTCTAGATTATTTCTAAAATCGAATCTAAAATCGAATAGTATCCATAATTTGAAAAGGAATAAAATTATATTGTTCAATTTTGGATTTGCTCTGGCAAAATATTCTTCAATCTATTACGTTAGCTTTCTAATAATATCTGTCTGAAAAAATCTGCGCAAATATCTCTACATAAAACACAATGCTATAGCATTATATACGCGAATGGTAAAACGGGCCAACAAACAAACTGCAGCATAGTTGTTGTAGCCAAATTGATTACATCGTTTTCTCTGTAAAAATCTGCGAGCTGAAATTTTTAACTGGAACGAGCAGTTGTAAGTTATTAGCATTGCGCAGACGTGGCGCAGTTTTCACACATACAGTAGACTGATATGAAATTCGTCTAGACGGCTATATAAAAAATAGCGCAGACAATAATATAAAATTTAACGTCGTTTCCTCAATCATGTTAGATGTCACAAACGTCCCTACAGTACGTGTCACCACGTCGATTATCCAAAAACAATTTGCAGCAAATTCTGGCCGTACTATAAGCATTTAAATTTTATCCGTCATCTCAAAGGATTTTTGACGTGTTCGTAAAGGTTAAGTGTTAAGCAGTCACCAATTTACACAAAATTAACTCAAATTTGACTGAACAAAATTTTTATTGAACAAAATTGAACAGAATTTGATTTATAAAGTACTGTACATGTATAGTTCAAATGAGTCTGATTTCTAAGGCGAAGAAATACATCAATCGGAATATAAAGCACTTCAATACCGCCATAATACATCCGCATAATATTCTAACATCAGGCCTGCCAGACTCAAATAAAAATTACAATTCTTGTGTTTAGTTTAGAAGCTGTACAATTAAATCGGCCGGTTTGTGTATTTTGCTTCTGAGTTTTAATATCTCTGACGATGACTTTCGGGGTTAAAAATAAAAATAGAGAAAAATCAAATTTTCGTTGTCAAAATTTTTAAAGCCTTTAGGACTTTTAAAGTACTCAAGTTACCTAGCAAACAAGAATCATATCGGAATCAAACAATAAAACTACCGCGTTGAAACTACCACGTTTAACAAGAATCATTTGGGAATAAAATAATGACAATATCTAACAGAACAAGAATCATATGTGAATCAAAAACTAAGAATATCACTGTGAATAAAAATACTTCGAGAATCAAACAATGACAATACCACGTTGAAAAAGAATCATATGAGAATCAAACAATAAGAATACCACGTCGAACAAGAATCATACGAGAGTCAAACAATGACAATACCACGCTGATGCACATAAAGATAGACGAAGCGGGAATCCTGATGCCAAAGGAATTCGATACAAGAATAAAAACTTCTACAACATGTATTTTGTTCACTTCATTGATTTTTCCAAGGCAGCTGCATGAGTAGGCTGATTGTACGTTTTATTAGCTCCAGTATCCGAAAAATTGCATTTTGTGCCCATTTTTGCTCATTCCAATTGCAAACTGTTTCACTTCACAGAAATAGACATTAATACTGTCTGTCAATATACTTAATCGCGCAATAAAATCTCAGCCAGATACACAGTTAATCTTCCAAGTGTCATTTACACACCTGAGCCCATGACTGCTGGGGATTTCTGCGTTTTCTTTCAACGACTAACACAGATTTGAACCCAGGTTTCTTCCACAACCGGTTAGACGATCGAACGGTTAGCATGCTTGCCTGAGAAGCAGGAGGTCATAGGTTTTAATCTCAGACAAACCATCTGAGACAGTATCCCTTGTGGTAAGGAAACAGACGTTAAACTTGGGTTTAATTTTTCACAGATGCCTACACTTTGATAGTTCTCAACAGCAGTTGATATTGGAGGTCGATCTGTTCCTGAATAAATGTTGGTGGAATATAGAAGTGAAGTATAGAGGTGGAGTATTGCTTGACAGCCCGCAATGTAAAGGGAAGAATTTCCATTGCAGCGCTATCTAATCTAATTCAAATTTATTAGCAGAAAAATAATGTCAACGATCTAGAAATAAACGTCTACATTATAACGAGCATATTGCATATCATTTACACTCAGGACATCAACTATATATTCAAGAGACGCCTGAATATATGACGAAGTTGCGCAGTGATCGACTGTCAGGTAAGGCTTACCACACAAATGTACCTGATATCGGCCAGCCTTGTCACATTAAATATTTACCAACATATCGAGTGGCCGCCTCGAGAAAACAGTCCGCACGACAGCCAAGCGCCAATCCTATTAAAACATCCAAGCTCGCCTGCCCTCTTAACTAAACGAATTATTTTATTTCTAACCGAAATGTGTGGCGATTCCATAGTTCGTAAATGGGTCGCGAAAATTCTCCACACACGTCTACGATTTCTTTCGTAACTGTCAATATCTAGGATCTAGTCTACAATGAAATCTATCTTAAATCATATCAATTTCTAGGATCTATTCTATAATGAAATCTATCTTAAATCCAAACTAACTCATCGTCGTCATCTTCCATTGCATCCCAGTTTAACCAGAGTCGGGATAAACTAATCAATTTAAATTTCTGGTATCGGACATGTGAGTTGATTTCAGTGCCGATACCACCAAGCTTAATGCTATTAGTGTTGCTTACGGTTGCGATACTGATTTGAATCGTGCTTTTGCCATTAAAAGCAAATAAAACAAGCTTATCTTAAGCTTCAAGAAAGCTTAAGTCGAACTCGTACTAAAACAGAGTTACTAGATCATATGATATGCTAGGCAACCACACTTATCACCAATCTCTAAAGATCTTATCACTTATCACATCACCAATAGTATCACCACTCTCTACAGTTCTTATCACTTATCACATCACCAATAGTATCACCACTCTTTACAGTCTTATCACTTAACACATCGCCAATACTATCACAACTCTCTATTGTCAAATCACTTATCACATACCAATAGTATCACCACTCTCTACAGTTCATATCACTTATCACATACCAATAGTATCACCACTCTCTACAGTTCATATCACTTATCACATCGCCTATAGTATCACCACTCTCTACAGTTCATATCACTTATCACATCGCCTATAGTATCACCACTCTCTACAGTTCATATCACTTATCACATCAGTATCACTTATCACATCAACAATAGTATCACCACTCTCTACAGTTGTTTTCATATAAATCAATAAGACAGCCTTGAGTCTTTCCCATTGGGAATATATACGCGCAATTCCAGCGCTCGTCCGATGGAAAGTTACTAGCAGTATGCTGCAGAAATACGAAAGTGATGTTGTATTGGTCTAAATCTGTCGAATTTCACTGGTCTACATCGTCTAGAGGTACAGCCTTGGACAGGACGCTTGGATATCAAGGACTGAATATTGATTGATTCACCCAATGATTCCATATTTAACCAGACGAGCAATAACTGACTAGTGCCAATAGGGTGGACTGACATAAATTTTAGATTAATTTTTAAGTAGGTGGATTGACTTGTATAAATTTTAGATTACATTTTTAAGTAAAGAACTTAAAGAATTCAGTTCGCTGACGTTTAAGAGCGTTCTATGTTTTAACAGATTACTTAATTAATATACCATAGCTAACGGCTACTGTTACAAATAATATTGAAAAATCCTATAAATAGGTTAGTAAAAAACAATCGGCTAATCGACTAATAAGACTATAAATTAAAAATGTCCTGTTGGCATTCGAGCACTGGATCTATTGGTACAATTCCGTCTATATTATTATTACAGAATCAGAGAACACAAAAATAGCGATAATACAACCTTATTGCATTCAACTTCAATTTCGCTATTTAACAGACTGAATTACATGCTAGATAATTATTTTCATGAACATACAAGTGAATAACTTCCTCATCTAAACTACGCTCAGCTAACATAATCAACATTACAAACATAGCCTGCCGAAACTTTGCAAGATCTACAAATCACTGGAAAATAGCTGCAGAAGGCCTACGATTGCAGATATGCCTATTAGTCATGCGAGATGGCTAGTAAAGCCTACAACGACTGCAGATAATCCCTTCACTAATCAGCCAATCAGGCAAACTCAATCGAGCACTCTATATGATGTATATTATAAAATTATTCCTAAATTTTCTTCGGTAGGTAAAATGTACGCCTAAATATATCACAACTGAGACAAGCAAAGAGCCATACAAAATTTTGTCTCTTAACTTTTACAATTTGATTCTATACTGTGCTGTACGATTAAAATGTAGTACAAAATATTTTCATACGAACTTACAACTTTACTAGGCAAAACCAAAACTCAAGCCTTCAAAGGTAAGTTTAACTAATTTATACAAGAATATTTAAATTAACATAGAAACAGCTGACACAGTTAGATTGAAATAAATAAGCTCTGCCGATCTCCGTGATTTGAATATGAAACATTTAGTATACATCTTTTAGTAAATAGCATTTTATATACAAGAGGAGCAGGGTTATTACTACTCTGAATGGCTATTCAATCACTACATCTCCCGAGTACTGTCTAACGGCAGGTCCGTGACGCAGAACTCTTCCAACTCATTCTATCCTCGGCTTTCCTTTACACCTCCAAACAGGACTTTGTTATTAAATAATCTAAAACCTCTTGCCTCCGTCTTCCCATACCCTTTAACCCTTATAACCCTGCTAGCCCTATTCCCATGCATTCTTCCTTCAATAGCACGTCAACGTTACCTAACATTTATTTAAGCTTCTGGTTCAAACTTTGCGGCACAACTTGATGACAACATTGGAAGAATTCGCACTAAATCCCGGTTTAGAAATAGGGTGCAGACGATAGAATTTAGAATATTGAAACAGCTTGCGGCATCTTGGACAACACAAAATGTCACAGAGGCAACATCACTAAGGCTGGTATACTTGACAACAACAACAACAACAAGGAATACCTTTATTGAGCTCATAAAGACGCTGCTGATAGTCGAGGGAGGAGAGGCGAGGAGTCGAGCCAATGCCGGTGGGAGAGAAGAAATTCGAGCTGAAGTCACTCGGCGGAGACTGGATGTACCCGGGCGATGGAATGGGATAAGCTCCGGTGACTGGAGGAAAACATGAGCCAGGAGATCCGTAGCCTGGAAAAATAACACTTGCGTTATTAGCAATAATTAAATGTATAGCCTTAATGTATAATTATTAACTTTAAAGAGAGAGAGAGACATATGTTTATTTTCGACAACAAACATCAGTGTAAAGTCACATACATACAAAGTGTACAAAAAGAGAAATAAAAGTGCAAGATTACAACATAGGCCTAATCAATTATGCAAAATTAAAACAATCCGAATACCAATTAATCGGTCCCTAGTGAGAGCATTGCTCTATCTAGCTAGTCGCCTATATGGTAAGGGAAAGTGCTTCTATCAGAATAGTTTACCAGTTCTTAAAGAGCCGATGAGGTTATTATAACGGTTCAACAGTATGTGAATGCGGCCTGGAGGAAGAGGACATTGACCATTTGATGAACTGTAACTTGACCGGTGATAGAGTCACGCGTGAAGATCTCAGAGAATTCAATGATCGGGCAATGCTGTATGAGGACACGATAAGAAGAATTAAATTTAAATTTTCCTGACCCTAGTTAAACTTGGATTCAAGAGATGATGATGATGAATTAGATAAAAATCAATACCAATATCAGGTGAGTCACTTTTAATTTGTTAGGAATAAAGGAGTTCATTTGCTCCAATATTACTCAATCAATCTCAGTTCATTTTTAAGTAACCAAATCACGATTGTGCTTTCAACAATGACAATAGTTATTGTCAATTAACACGAATGATGTGTTATAAATTTTTATAAGTGAATTTGAATGATGCATAGATCTAGTATCGCGAAGTAGTTTAATTACTACGAGGAAGTGTAGCATACGAAAAGGCGTTTCTCTTTAGAAAGTAGTTTTTGATGAGTATTTATTTGTAGGGGAAACTAAAACCAATCTCTTTCCGCCATAGGTCTAAATTTAGACCTTCTTGTCTTGGACTTGTCCGGTTGTAATCTCGCTTTCTCTTGTGGTCTTTGTGAGTAGGAATATGTACCTTGGACTTGCCACTTGGCATATCACTAGACAGAGGAGAGACATAGACTGAAATATTCACGGAAATATCCATTGAAATAAAATCGTAAGTGTAAATAATAGTGTTTTTACAACTATTCTGCAAATTAGCCACGCGTCTCTATATTGACCTTACTATATCTAAAATTGTGAATTTATACACGAATATATGAATTTCTAAGTTGATTTTACTTTACAACTAGACTTGGTTTTCACTTTCCAAGAATAAAATATAATGAAAACACCGATGGATATTTTTAAAAGCCGACTGTAAAACATAAACCAGCGAAAACAATACAGAAATACTCCTGTTGATAAAGATTTCGCTTGAAAATTTGAAATCAACGAATTAGCGAAATGAACTGGTTTGACGTCAGAGTAGTAATGCAACAATTTCCACATTAAATCAATCAATTTTTCTCGTACGCAGAAGCTAAGTCGCTTCCTACTGCAGCTAACTATAACAACGAATCTACGATCGTAATGGGATATTTCCCCCAAATTTTGCCCCTTTATGTCATTACTACGAATTATTACCTGCAAAAGTAATAGACAGGAACTTTTTATTCGCAAGCTCGTTTAGAATAGGCAGTTTGGTAGTACATTAATAGCTTAATTATAATTATACGTCGATGACGTTTAATTATAACGACGACATGACGTTATCGCACGAGAATGGAATAAGTCAAATTACCATAAAATTTGTTTTATTGGATCGAATGGTGGCTACGCCTCGATTAAATTCCACGGCTTGTTCAAATATTATCTGAAGTATGTCTAGCACTTTTATATTTACAGCTAAGCTTACCGTGCGGTTCAAAAACAAGATGAAAGAGGTTTCAAAACAAAAGCAAAGTTTCTGAAGTACCGTAAAAAAGCTGTGGTAGAAGTTATGATAATATTTATTGAATTTTCTGAATAAAAACCAGTAGCCTTAAAAAGCCGTAAGCCTTATTAAGCGTCTGTTTCCTATTCACAATGACTCTTCCAAATCAGGAACCTATATATGTGAAACGAAAACAAATTTCCCCGCCTCTATAACGATAAGTGTATTGCAGACTTAATATATGTTCGTTTATTTCATTTCATTCTGAGAAACACAGAAAGTTACAGTACAGAAATAATAATAATATGTCAAATTACAGATATAGGGTTACAGTTAACATATATACATATACAGTATATATAGGCCCCTATATATATATATATATATATATATATATATATATATATATATATATATATATACATATACATATATATATATATAATATTATATATATGAGAATTACAATGATGAAATTTCAATTGTTGTCGATCGATACTATACTGCTCGAAATAGAAAAGATTTATCTTTGATAGTTACTATTGTACTTCATTTCATAAATATGTGTGTTTGAATTTCGTTGACCCATGTATCTGCTACACGACAAAATTGATATTATTATTCCTTATTCCTTTATTGCTATATGTACTTCGATTTAGACATAAAAATGCTCTTACCAAGAAATCGCTTACTAATGGAATAACATTTTAACGGAAGGAATTGAATTTGATATTTACATTTTATCCACTATATCCGGGCAAGGAATACTATAATATATAACATCAGTTAGGATTAAGGAGTTAATATATAGATATCCTTGATCCAGGTTGGTCATGTTTCTCAGAAAATTTTATAGAAAAAAACTCACATTCAAGTTGCACTTTGTTAAATGGATTAATGGTATAAGTGTCTAAACGTCCAGTGTCTACGACCAATGTCTAAGGCAGTCGTATTGCTACATAGCATCCAAACTAACGTATTAAACAAACCAATTTCTATTTCACATAACCGCCAAAAGCTAGAGCTAAAGCCAAGCTTAACGTCAGTTTCCTGCTCGATAGCATCTCCGTATCGGAGAAAACACACTGAATTTGAACCCTGTACATACAGATCCTCTGTCGAAAAACTAGCCAACATTCCATGCACCGGATGAGCCCAATCTAAGTATAAGCTTCAGTAAACAATGAAACCTTTCATACTAAAAATAAAGTGTAGGTTCCTATTAACATTTATGACAGACACAAATCACAGACGATAGCATTCTAATAGTTCGTAGGTCTGGCAAAGTCATGGTAAATACCCACAAGTCTATCATAATGCGTTTAAAAGATACTTTTCAGAAGCATCATTATGAAAATTTAAAATGAAATAAATCATTAACAATTTCCGAATAATTCATGATAAATATTATTCATAATTCAATTAACTGGTCGACTCTAAACAAAACAGTTATTAATTTACGCTACAATTTAAAGCATATTCTGAATATGACAAGGTCACGTTACGAAAATATTGCAGACAACAAAGCTCGAAAGAGATTTGCAAGCAGTATATCACAAAAAATTTGTGAAAATGTTTGCAAAATCTCTCGCAACAGTTCTAACTCATAATCCGCTTGCTCCACACCAGTATCTAAATCATTTTTACCTGTCATCTGCTTGCACTCAGACTGATTTCCGCATTTCTCATATCTAATTTTTCTCATTTTTTATTTCGTCCAGACATTACCGTGAACAATTAGATTTATGACCAAGTTTACGTAAATCATCCTGAGCATAAATTTGACAAGATAAATATGTACAAATAACTTGACAGAGACTATATTTAATATGATGTGAGATGTATATGTCAGATTAACATTTAATATGTAATTAGTTATAGTTTTATTAGTATATGTTTATCAATATTTAACAATAAGAGTAGCAGATAATCAATGTATGATTACTAGTAGCGAAGAGGGTTTACAGATAATTGTGAATGGCCTGAACATTACTGCATCAAAGTAAGGGATTAAAATTAATATAAAGAAAACCAAAGTGATGAGTGTCTAGAAAAAGAGGAGTCATCACAGAAATAGACGTTACGAAGTTAGAACACGTAAAGAGTATCAGATATTTAAAACACACGATAACAAAAGGTAAAGGTGGAACAGAAATAAAATCTAGAATAGTTCAAGCAAAAGAAGCCTTCAATAAGAGAAAAGAACTACTAATAAAATAAATAGTTTGAAGAAATCCACCAAGAGATTGTATGAGCCACGCTCCTGTATGGTTGTGAAACACGGACGTTAAAATAAGATTATATCAGAAAACCGGAAGAGCTTCATACGTGGCTATGGAGAAGAATGGAGACGATGAAATGGACTGTCAAAATTACGAACAAAGAAGTGCTAAATAGCGTTGGCATAAATTGACAATTGATAAATATCATATGGAATAGAAAGAAGAATTGTATGGGTAATTTTCTGAGACTCAATGGTTTACTAAAAGAGGTAATTGAAGGAAGAATGAATGAAAAAAGGTTAGAGGAAGACCGAGATTTGGGAAGTTTAATAATTTGACTACTAACTCGTAAGTTAATATGAAGAGAAAAGCAGAGGATTGAAATATGTGGAGGAGTTTTATATGTCATGGACCAGCCAATAGGCAGTGTACTAAGAAAAAGAGAGAGATAATAAGAAATATAAGAGGTAATATTTCAGAGTATTATTTCTTGCACAAGTATCTCTTATTTCAGTTAATACATTATTCTCCTGCTGCTATAGAAGGACTTCCATTAATTATGTACCAGGTAATTTACGAGAAATGAAATCTTTCCTCAGATAACAATATCCAACACAATAACCAATTAACCATGGCAGTTATTCTAATGGCACCAGCAAATTAAAAAATTACTTTAAATAGTTATATGTCAAATGGTGCAATTTTCATTTATACTAAATATAAAACTACAAATGCTGGAAAAAATTAGAAAACTGGAAACGATGATGTGATAGCGACCTTCGAATTGCAACATGATGGCTCGGTTGGAAGTGGTCGAACATAAATCCTAGTAAAACCTTCGCACGTGTTGACATCTCTAATGCATTACTATTCGGGTAACAGAACTTTTTCCCATTTCAACAACCTCCAGCTTCGTGACTTACCTTATTGGTTTGCATCGAGGCGAATCGGTTGCCTTAATCATTAATCATCCTAAAGCCATCAATATCATGATCTAATCCATTTTGTCTTGATCTTGATCCTTAATTAATTCCATCAATATCGTGATATAATCCTTTTGTCGTACTCATCTAGAGCCTAAAATAGCGGCAGCAACGTCAGTCAATTCTAACATATAGCTTTCAGTTTTAATTTTCATCTTTAAAGAGTTTTTAGATTGTTGTAAATGAAATCAATATACTTACAGATCTGATGATAGATATGTTAACAATTTAATAACCACAAACACTTGAAACAATTAATATCAAAATCAGGGATAAGAAGTATAACTGTATAATATTTAATTCTAAGTCTCCAGACACTTTGAAATAACTTTTTGGAGCATTGTAAAATTTTCGTCAAATACCAAAGTTTAAGTTCTTATACACAATTAGCAGAATTTTCATCTTAAAATATTGATTTGCAGTTTTGAAATATCCGCATTTTTGTAAAATTACAATATAGTGTCTGTCCAGCAAGCAGTAGCATTCGTAGACTTGAGTAATTCAATAAGACTTTTTCAAATGGCTACATCATTATCTCTAATGATGATGAAAGCTGCTAATTGCACGCTTAATTGATCATAAATGTTTAAAAGATAAGAAATTACGAAATTAATGCACACCATAGACAATCGATCATTTTTCTACGATAAAACTAATTACACAAATTATTAACTCAGTGACGAAACGTATCAGCAATAATCGCGATAAATATTGGAAAATCTAACATGTGACAACATAAATACTGAAATTAATGCATCTCTAAATTAAGCAGCAGGTTTTGCTCAACCAATATATAATTATGTCTCGTACTAAACAGTACAATTTACTAAGACAGAGTTATATCTTAAACTATACACAATAATTACACAACATTTAGAAGCTTCTCTAAAATTGCTAGCAGCAGTGAAGAAGGATAAAAAACTTGTTTATTCTAAAAATAAAATAAAATTTATTTAAGTGATTGACACAGAGAGAAGGTTAATCAAACAGATAAATAAGACAATTAGAAGGATTATAGAAGGATTGAACATATTCCAGTGGGTGAGATTAGTTTGCCAAACTAGACGTTACAAAAGAGTACAAAAAGAAATATTCGATGAACACCGATAGTAATGTTATTAAATTGCTTTATATTGCCGTATCAGAGACCAGTGAGCTTAGTGAATGAGTTATAGGCTATGGACCTGCCGTTAGTCAGTACAGTGAATGAGAGAGGGAGAGAGAGAGTGTGTGTGTGGGTGAGTGAGAGAGAGAGAACGGATTATCTCAGTAACATCACTCTTAACCTAGTTAGCTGTGCTGATCTCAAATGATATCATGAGTAGGCACTATTATGTAAATCATATGTGACGTTTTAGCTAGGAACTAACTGTAATACTAGAAGTCAGTAGTTCCACTGTAGCTTGTACTACAGGACAGATGATAGCTAGTGCTCAGTTATTAGAGTTACGTCCAGACTTACTGGCTCAACGGCAGAGCCTTCTGTGAAGGCTCACAGAATACCTACATAGACTTTGTGTCGGGGTGTCTTTGATTAGAATTTGACTGTGCTTTTGACTTGACTTGGACGATGTCTTTGATTTGACTTTGACAGTGGCTTTGATTTGACTTTGACAGTGTCTTTGACTTGACTTTGACAGTGATTTTGAGTTGACTTTGACTTAACTTTGTCAGTGTCTTTGACTTGACTTTGTCAGTGTCTTTGACTTGACTTTGTCAGTGTCTTTGATTTGACTTTGACTGTGTCTTTGACTTGACTTTGACACTGACTTTGAGTTGACTTTGACAGTGACTTTGACTTGACTTTGTCAATGTCTTTGACTTGACTTTGACGATGTCTTTGAGTTGACTTTGACAGTGGCTTTGACTTGACTTTAACAGTGTTGGTGACTTTGTGATGGCGAAGCAATACTGCCAGCTGCCGATAGAAAAATTGCTCAAAGCAGCAATTACTCTACACCGGTCAGAGGTTCTTGCTAAATCCGGCTATCCTAGTTCTTTAAAAAGTCTGAAATCAAATTCAAGCCAATGAGCATAAAAACTCAAAGGTTCAAAATTAATGCTAATCCAAATCTCCAAAAAATTGCCAATTAATAAATATTAAATGCACAAGGAGTTCGACGGTAGGACTAGTTCGACTAGATGCGCTAATCCAAAATGATTTTTTAAAAGTATAAAAA